>JAAKBH010000423.1:0-328184 GCA_019776075.1 Amaranthus palmeri
AACCCGGAAATTGGGAAAAAGTAATACCCGGAGACTGCACCGGATGCACCCGGTCCGGTCTGGTTCCGGAACCGGCATAGTGAAGTGGTTGCTGGCATAACAATATTTGGTAGCTTCTTCTTTTTCTTACTCCAATAATGCTAAAATCTTAAGGCATATACTCCCCACCCACTTTTGTGCATCTTCTTTCTTTGTCACCATTCTCTTCATCAACATGGTCCTAATATCTTCCAGCATGTCTATTAGATGCTTTGACCTAGCACACATGATGTAATTATTAAATGTTTAAACCATATTGCTAACTATGGTATCACATTTTGTCAGATTCTTTAAAAAAGGTCTACAAAACACATTAGGGTCAACTTTCTTGAATTCATCAGCTGCAGCATTATTAAGTTTAGTCATCTCTTATAAAGCATCAATGAAATCAGCCACATTGTATGACTTAACACATCTCCAAAAAAAGTAGCTTCAATTCTTCGCCTTTGAAATCCTTTTTCCAGTTGGCATATATGTGCCTTGCACAATGCTTGTGCTCAGCCTGAGGAAGTTCTAGGCTAACTGCCCTCAATCAAACTAACTAACATATTAGTGATAACTCCAAGTAGTAACAATCAAAGTAACTTAAAAACAATAAATTAATTAATATACCTAATGCTCATCTGATATTATCGTCCATCTAGCTCTATTTGTTCGTGGCAACACTTTCTTAAGCTCATTCAAAAACCACTGCCATGACTCATTATTCTCACCTTCCACAACCGCCCATGCCAAAGGGAACATTTGATCATTAAGGTCTCTCCCAACAGTTGATAGTAGCATCCCACCCAAAAAGGTCTTTAGAAAACAACCATCTATGTACAATACTTTCTTACATCCTAACAACCATCCTTCCCTTAAACCTTTGAACATTACAAAAAATCTTTGGAAAACTGGAGGTGATATGTCTGGAATAGTCACAATATTAAGATAGCTCTCAGGATTACTAACTCTTAAAGCTTCATGATAGTCCATCACTTTTTTGTAATGTTGATTCGTCATAGTTCCATGCAATCTTTTATGGGCAGCGTACTTGATATAAGCAATGTGCTTGCTAATTATGACAGACCACTTCTTTTTAACCAAATCAATTATCTCAACTGATTGGAATACGGGGTCTTGATTTGAAAACCTCAAGCATTTGGTTTGCCACCCATGAGGACTTTAATTGCTTGTTACCGTCCATACTCCTTTGACATGTGTGTTCTGGAACAACTGACTTTATCACAAATGACGCTGATGACTTATCCCAACTAGCGTACATCTTAAATGGACAACCCTTTACACAACTAACACCAATCCTTTGTTGTCGTTTTGTTACTAATCTCAATTCTCACATTCCTACCTTGAATTAGAGCATAATATTTCAAAGCATCCCTAAATGCCCTAGAATTAGGAAAACTTAATCCAACTTGCCACTTAAATTTCCTAAAATTCTATATGCTCTAAGACTTCATTATCAGATCCTAGGAGACTTTCACTATCCTCATACTCGGAAAATTGATCTACCTCATTTTCAGATGCATTCGCCTCATCGCTATCAACATAAGAAACCTCCTCACTAGCTTCAATATCCCCACTAAAATCATATGACTCATCCTCATTGTCATCACCTTCACTAACACCTAAAGAGGTTATGTCATCACCTTTACCACTTACAACATTTCCTTTTTCTTTGTTCAAGTTCACCATTTTTTCCCTCCTAGGTGCTAATTTCCTTCTCTCACCATCAACATTACCCCCAATTGACAACTTTAATTTCTGATAGAAGGGTTTTCGGTCGTTTCCTAAAGCCTCTAATCAAACAAAATTTATAAAACACCCTAGCTTAACTCTACACAAGTGTAGTGGCAAGTAGGGGGTCGATCCACAGGGAGACGAGTTGCGAGACTTAGGGCCTCTTTAGGTGTTGGGGGAACATGTAATAGAGATTGGTGAGGGCTAAACTACAACTATAACAATAAAAGAAACAAACAAAGAAACATCGGGGTAGGGGCTAACTTGTGTGCAACGGATTTTATATAGTTAGATTAGGGTTGACTTTGATTTGATTGCAAAGGTGTGGATTCAAATACGAAGAGCGATCCGATCCTGGATCGGGCTTGGGATCGCCTCCGTTAATCCCGTTCCCATCACTCTCGTGAGTGAGAACAAGACCTACGGGCAACAAATATCCAACAACCCGTCAATTCTCTTCTCCTCTCGGAGTAAGAGGGTAAAACTCCCTTTTCATGGGGCGAGTACAAGTTTCGACTCTCGCCGTTCCCTTGACTCAAATCCTCCCATTGAAATAAAGTCGGTTCTCAATGCGGACCCAACTCTCGTTAGTGCCCGGGAAGGAGATCCGGGTGACCTCAAATCAATGGGAAAAGCTACCCACTTTTAAGGGTTCACAATCAAAACAACATCAACCCATCTCTAACCATAATCAATCCATTAGCACAAAAAGAGTCAACCCCTAACCCTAAACAACTACTCACTACTCATAATCATAACCAACAAAATCATAATCAACATATAACATAAGCATTCAAACACCAAATATAAAAATGAACAAGACAAAAATAAATAATGAAGAGCAATTGAGAAAAAACCATAAACTAAATAAATCAACAAACAAATAGTGAAATACTAATAATAATGGAGATTAGAAGTTACCCACAAAATATGAAGATGATTAAAATCCAAATAACAAAAACCCATAAATATCTAACACCAATGCTCCATTAAAATATCCTTGAACCTTCAAATAAAATACCCACAAAAGAGAAGAGATAATGTAATAAACTAAAATAAACAATGAAATAAAGTTTTGATTAAGAAAATTAAAATAAAGATAAGAAAAAAAAACTAATTAAATTAAACTAGGGTTTACATTAAAATAAAAAGAGGAAAAAGAGGAAGAAAAACTAAGAAAAGCTACTTCCTAATCATCATACTATATACTAATTCAAAAGCACTTTGTGCCATGTGTCACTACTACAATGCTTTTTATAAGCATGTTGATGTTGTGCCAAGTGTCACACTTAAAATGCAATTTTATGTGTTTGTAATTGATGATGATATAAACTCCACAAACTCATATTAAAATTAATAATATTAATCTAACCCATAAATTCATGTAAGACTAAATGATCTAAGGTATTATTTTTTACCCATCCCTTCATATATTCCTAATGCAATGTGAGTTTTCTAAAGAAAGTGAAAAGTTTGAAAAATGAAGTTAAAATAATACATTAGGAGGAACTTATGCAATCTTATCTTATAAATTCACAACAATTGAGTCATCAAAGACACCTATAGTATCCTATATACAAACAAAACACACATGTAACAACATCATATGGTACAATTGAAGATTTTTCAATTATTACTTCAATTGTTATCAAGAACATACGAGTTCACCAATTTCATTATACCCTTTTGAGATTTAATTCTATTATCTAATTTAAGAGGGAATATATAATCTTAATATCTTTTCAAGTGCATCACTTGATAACATCATAAGCACTTTATGTATTATGATAACATTTAGTATAAATTTGCTAATGTTCAAGAACTGGTAAAAGGTTCTATAGGAGGATTTTGCTAAAATTTTTCAAAGTTCCTACACGTTATGAATCCAAACAATCTATAAAAAATGAAAGTGAAGTACCCTAACCGTGCATGGCACGGGTATATTCCTAGTTCTAAACTAATTGCTAATTCTCTACTGTCTGATTCTCGCCTGCTGCCTCTGTTTTGAAGAGTGGCCAAATTCTGAAAGTTGGGCCGGCAGGTAAATACAAAGCCCACGCCATACGCGCCTAAATTCATGAGGTTTTACAAATATTAACTAAAACTTGTAATTATGTGTTACAATTTCTAAAGTTGCCTAACTTTTCATTATATATATATATATATATATATATATATATATATATATATATATATATATATATATATATATATATATATATATATATATATATATATATATATATATATATATATATATATATATACACTCCGAACTTTAGCCAGCGCTCCGCGAATGTCTGGAAATGTGTGTCGAACTTTAACGAGGCTTTTGCGAATGTCTCGAAACGCGTGCATCTTCTTCGATTATGATGCCTAAGCCTCGAACTCGATCTGTTTCACCTCGAAATTTCCAAAAATACCTGAAATAACCTCTAAACACCGCGGAGACAAGAACAAGGTAAAATCGAGTGTAAAATATGTAAAACCTATGAGAAACGACGAGACTCGACACCATAATGGGGATATAAATGTGCTCAAAATCGAGCACATCAACTCCCCCAAGCTAAACCTTTGCTAGTCCCTAGCAAAGAGACTAGAAGGGTGACATGAACGCACGGCGCATACAAAAACCAACTAAGCTACAAAACAAAACAAAACTACAGAAAAGCAATACAACCTAAGACTCACTTTTGTAGGAATCACGGTCGCACTTAGCACGTACGACAAGCCCTTTAAACCTCAAGGTCTCCCAAAGAGGACGAGTAAGGTCTCGTGAGGGTTTTCAGAAGGAGAACCACAAATCCAATGCAATGCAAATGCAAGGATGCAAACTATATGTAACTAAGAACTACAATGCAAAGTCTAAATGTAATGTGATGCAAGGTGAGTGGAAATCAAAGCAACGCGAGCTGTGCACGAGCAAAACTCTTCCTTAGCCATAGGTGTGCAAGTACGATGGTCTCAAAGAGCGCAATACCAAAGAGTATGACCAATTCCACAAACTCAAGATCACTAGGGTATGCTACATCACAGGCTATGCCACCCACTACCTAGAGAGGTCACAAGTCTACGCTCCCCGGCTTATTTCTCAAAAGATGTGAGAAATATGCAATGACGCTCATGTGTTTGATTATGGTTCGTGTTTCGCTCATAATCGTCCGACTGAAAATGAGTTGGGAATCAAACACCTAATAGGGGAGAATCTTGGGGATTGTGTCATACCTTACTCCAGCATAGAACTAATTAATCGGACCAAGTCGAACAGGTTAGCAAAGGGTTGTAATGTTGGCTTAGGGTTAAGGTGGGATACATTTGGGAATGTGGCGCTAAATAGAGGATAGCAAGTAACTCTAAACAAAACACCCACAAACATAGCATGATGAACCAATGAAAACCATATCCAACAACCATGATAACCCAATAAACTCATATAAGCACAAATGATCTCTATCATAAAACACCATCAAAAATCTGAAAACTCAATAAAATCTCATGAGAACATGTGTCTCCAAGCTCATCTCCCAAATAAAATATCGACCTCTTCACTCATATAAATGTATGTGTATAAAACTCAATGAAGAACAAGAGAGAGGTCTCCTCAAACATAAAACATGTATGGATAATCTCAATAATAAGCACGGGAGAAAATAGGAGAAAAATAATATGAGCTGGATAAGAATGAATAGAGTCATGAAAACCAACAACCAAAAACATAACCAATAACCCACTAAATCTCTGTAGCACACATCAAACCCCACCATCACTAAGCTATCCTCTAGGTAAGAAGAGGGAACAATTTGGCTCATGTGGAGGCTACATAATGTGGCTACAAAAGAAAAGGAAAAGGCAAAAACATGGCTTATCCTAAAGTCAGATTGCGTTCAAGGTAGGCTATTTGGCTATGTAGCTTAATTCTAGCGAACGTGTTATCATCCCTGGTCTCAAGAAAAGCCGACTACGCTGGAGAAGAACCGACACAATGCTTAGATCCCCTAACTAGCACACAAAATGAATGGAACTCGCAAGGAGAACAAGAAGGCTCAATACTCACAAGCTAGTCGAAATGTGCCTCTAAAGGAAGTCATCCAAGCCACCAACCAAGCAAACCCAGATCCCCTAAGCTATGTGGAAAATAGTCAGACTCTAGGTCCCAAAACATGCACAGGGCTAAGGAAATACGAGTTTGCATAAGGTCAGACCACAGAAGTACACACTAGAAGCAAGCATGCCAGTTTCACAACTCAACCATCTTATTGAGAACTAAAAATAAAAATGTAATTTATACACTATGTGTGAATGCAAGATGAATATGCGAAATATCTACAAAATAATATATGCAATGAACTAAACTATAACTACATGAAACTAAATGCACAAACAAATGGGTGGAAGTGACAATGGTGTTGACCATCTCTCCCCCAAGCCAAGCCTTTGCTAGCCTCTAGCAAAGAAGGAGAGAAAAGATAAAGATGAAACATATAAAACCATGGTCAATAAGATTGTCACGACACCCAACACAAACACAAGCTAGACAATAATAAAGAGGGAAGAAGGTCATACCTAGGCTAGGAGGGCTTACACTCCTAGCATTACCATTATCACCATCAAACAGGTCTAAGAGCTCTCCGCTCCTCGAAAGAAGTGGAGGCATAAAGCACAAAGCTAGAGCGATTGCCTCCCCCAAGCTAGGGTGAAGCTATATTCTTCACGTTTGGATTAATTGCTCTTTTGAGCCTTCTTTCTCTTTCTCACCCTTGCGGGACCGTTAGCATTGACCCTCTCAAAATCATCAAATTAAACACAAGCAAAACTTGTGGAGGGTGAATTCTAAAGGTCGTTTGGATCTGCAAATTCTAACAAACAATACTACAAACCAAACGTGAGCACTGACTAGCAAAAAATACAATGCAATGAGTGAAAAACAAAAACAAAAATAAAACAAAAACTATATGTACAGTTGGGTTGCCTCCCAACAAGCGCTTCTTTAAGGTCTATAGCTAGACCTGACTCACTATGTGGTACTGAGTCAAACTCCGGAGGAGTTTATCAAACTCACTCCCCACAACAGCATATGTTGGGGAGTGAAAGAGAGAGAGAAGAAAGAGGAGAAACAGAAACACAACAAAGACCAACCTTCCATAACATGATGAAAAGCCGGGAGAAGAACGAACAAAGGGAGGGGGGAGGGAAACAAGCGGCATAGTATCACAAGCATCAAGGTGAGCATGAACAAGAATGATAGGGAGCACATCAAGGTGACCAAGAGACATAGTGTAAGACTCAACAGAAGACACACAAGAAGCATGTACTTGAGACTCATCACTAATGCAGACCTCAGTCTCTAGGTCACTAGGCTCGTACAAGGGATTAGAATGCACAAATATATGAGATTCATCAATGTGAGGCACACATGGAACCTCATCAAGAGTCTCACAACAAAGCGGTGCAAACATACATGGCCTAGAAAAGTCTTGCTCAAGAGGCATAAAAACATGAGACTCACAAATAGGGATGAGAGAGGGCTCATGAAAACAATGCTCAAAATCATAAGACTCAACTATAGAAGGATCACATGGTGTATTGACATGAGACTCACAAGCAACATGTGTATGTAGAGGAGACTCATCAAAGTAAAGAACATTATCATATGACATATAATCCTCCTCTAAATTCAAGCCATCACAAACCATATCCATGCAAGGCTCATTGTTGTAAGAAAGAGAAAGTTCACTAAGGTCTTGGGATATGGCCTTAAATTTCTCAATAAGACCCTTAATAAATTTAAAATTGTATCATCGGGGTCTAGCCTACAATCAATGAGTGGCAAGGGGTACAAAGAAGGAAGAGAGAACGCTAAGTCATCATTCCCCATATTTAGATCACCCCCCAAGCCAAGACTCTCATAGGGACTCACATTAAAATTGTTCATATTAACATCATCCCTTGGTGCCAAATAAGAGTGGTCGGTCTTGAAATGGTCAATGCAAGTTGGTTGAGGTGTGTCAAGGTAGGGCGAAGAATAGTGAGTGTTCATGGTAGCCATCTCCATGTCATATGTGTCCTTGGACAACCATTCAAAGAAGCCCCATGCTTGCTCAATTGGTTGAGCCAAAAACACACCATTATGCATACACTCAACAAGATTTCTAGTTTCAACATTAAGACCCTCATACATCAAATTACACATCTCCCACATTTCAATACCATGGTCACAAGAGAGAGAGTCACCAAAAAGGTTCATGTTCAAATTGGTAAATGAAGCTAGCCATTGAAGAGAACAAGAAATTTTTGATTTTTTTTTATATACAAACAACACCAAAGAAATCAACCTAAGCCTTACAAATCTCAACTCCCCGGCAACGGCGCCATTTTGATAGAAGGCTTTTCAGTCGTTTGCTAAAGCCTCTAATCAAACAAAATTTATAAACACCCTAGCTTAACTCTACACAAGTGTAGTGGCAAGTAGGGGGTCGATCCACAGGGAGACGAGTTGCGAGACTTAGGGCCTCTTTAGGTGTTGGGGGAACATGTAATAGAGATTGGTGAGGGCTAAACTACAACTATAACAATAAAAGAAACAAACAAAGAAACATCGGGGTAGGGGCTAACTTGTGTGCAACGGATTTTACATAGTTAGATTAGGGTTGACTTTGATTTGATTGCAAAGGTGTGGATTCAAATACGAAGAGCGATCCGATCCTGGATCGGGCTTGGGATGTTCCCATCACTCTCGTGAGTGAGAACAAGACCTACGGGCAACAAATATCCAACAACCCGTCAATTCTCTTCTCCTCTCGGAGTAAGAGGGTAAAACTCCCTTTTCATGGGGCGAGTACAAGTTTCGACTCTCGCCGTTCCTTTGACTCAAATCCTCCCATTGAAATAAAGTCGGTTCTCAATGCGGACCCAACTCTCGTTAGTGCCCGGGAAGGAGATCCGGGTGACCTCAAATCAATGGGAAGAGCTAACCCACTTTTAAGGGTTCACAATCAAAACAACATCAACCCATCTCTAACTATAATCAATCCATTAGCACAAAAAGAGTCAACCCCTAACCCTAAACAACTACTCACTACTCATAATCATAACCAACAAAATCATAATCTACATATAACATAAGCATTCAAACACCAAATATAAAAATGAACAAGACAAAAATAAATAATGAAGAGCAATTGAGAAAAAATCATAAACTAACTAAATCAACAAACAAATAGTGAAATACTAATAATAATGGAGATTAGAAGTTACCCACAAAATATGAAGATGATTGAAATCCAAATAACAAAAACCCATAAATATCTAACACCAATGCTCCATTAAAATATCCTTGAAGCTTCAAATAAAATACCCACAAAAGAGAAGAGATAATGTAATAAACTAAAATAAACAATGAAATAAAGTTTTGATTAAGAAAATTAAAATAAAGATAAGAAAAAAAAACTAATTAAATTAAACTAGGGTTTACATTAAAATAAAAAGAGGAAAAAGAGGAAGAAAAACTAAGAAAAGCTACTTCCTAATTCTAAACTAATTGCTAATTCGCTACTGTCTGATTCTCGCCTGCTGCCTCTGTTTTGAAGAGTGGCCAAATTCTGAAAGTTGGGCCGGCAGGTAAATACAAAGCCCACGCCATACGCGCCTAAATTCATGAGGTTTTACAAATATTAACTAAAACTTGTAATTATGTGTTACAATTTCTAAAGCTGCCTAACTTTTCATTATATATATATATATATATATATATATATATATATATATATATATATATATATATATATATATATATATATATATACACACTCCGAACTTTAGCCAGGGCTCCGCAAAGTCTCGTAATGTGTGTCGAACTTTAACGAGGCTTTTGCGAATGTCTCGAAACGCGTGCATCTTCTTCGATTATGATGCCTAAGCCTCGAACTCGATCTGTTTCACCTCGAAATTTCCAAAAATACCTGAAATAACCTCTAAACACCGCGGAGACAAGAACAAGGTAAAATCGAGTGTAAAATATGTAAAACCTATGAGAAACGACGAGACTCGACACCATAATGGGGATATAAATGTGCTCAAAATCGAGCACATCAATTTCTTATTTATACATACAAACAAAGATTCATCATCCTCTTCTCCCACAATATATACATCAATTGCTCTCTCTCTTTTGCTCCAATTGATGCAATCTCAAACACACATGCATCACTATTGATATTGCGCAATCCTTCTTCAAATGTCAAGCAATTAGAAAGCAAGTAGTATAATGTAAGAGGATATTTGATACCAACACTTGTGTCAACCAACTCTTCTAAGTCAAACCAAGAAATTATATCTGGATTAACAACTAAGGTTTTAAATTCACCACCCACATACTCCAAACCCACCCCATTTGTTTTGAAATTACCCCCATACCAAAACTTCAATGTAAATGTATCAAAAGCACTAGCCTAAAACATACAAACAAAATAAAATTCAGAAATTTTATACAAACAAAATTCATACATACATGAAAGCATTAAAATTGAAATTTAAACAAATAAAATTTCAGAAATTTCATACAAGAAAGCATGAAAAATGAGAAAATTCAAAATTTTACTAACCATTGACAAAGAAGATGTGAGAACCTAATAAACTTAAGAAGATAATTAAGTATGAAATTGAAAATCAAAGACTAAAATTAAATTAAATTTTCGGATGAAATAACTTGAAAATTTCGAAAATAGGGCAAAAAAATACCCGTGAGAAGACGCAAAATCTAGACAAATTTATTGCAATTGTCGAACGAAAATGATTGGAGAAGATTATTAGAGATTTAGAATTGAAAGAGGAAAGAATTTGGTGTTTTTCATTGCAATTGTTGAAGACTCTATTGAAGAGAATAGAGTGCTTTGATGAAGAGATGGATGGGTTTTGGGTTTCTGATTTGAAATTAGAATTGGAGGAGTTGATATTAAAGTATGTAAATAATGCTAATACAAATTACAATCGGGAATTTGTATCAAACCCCTTTGTGTGATGACAAAATGAAAATTACAAGATGATTACAATGCTTATAAATAAAGAAGATTATTTTGTAACGACAACCATTACCCGGAAACTTGATACAAGTTGAAGGCGTGTGCTCACTATCCTTTTGTGATATTTCCCCCACAAAGGTACTTGGGTTTAGAAGTTGAAAATTCACAACGAGATACAATCAACTACAATACACCCTTAGTACTTGGGATGTATAACGTAATAACAAAGTGTTTGTGGAATATAAGCTATGGAAAGCTAAGTAAGAGTTAATTACTCTCTTAGTATAGCAAGAACAAATGAGAGGAAGAAGCTTAGGAAATCAGAAAAGGTGCAAGAAACTCAATCACCCAAGGCATCCTATTTATACTCAAGGAGTATATGGAGGAGCCTATGCTCATAATCACCCAATTGATTATGGTTGATTACAATCATAATCACCCAAATCAATGCCATTATTCTATAGCATTATTGTCCTTAATACTCCCTAATAAATCAGAGATTAAGTGTATTAAGGAGAATCCTAGGCATTAACTACATAGAAAACGGGAAGAAAAACGCAACGGTACATTCAAGCCCCTACCGCCGAGTCGGCGATGGGTCCAAAGAAGGGACCGCCGACTCGGCTTTTGGCTTCTGACCAAAACCATGTTTTTCCAGTAGCTAACAGCCGACTCGGCTATAGCTACCTAAGGGGGACCGCCGAGTCGGCTGTCAGGCCTACCTTGGCTCCCCTTTTCCCTTGTTTTGTCTTATCTTCCAATGCCTTTCAGACCGAGTAAATTAATACATATTTGTCCCACTACTTTAAAGTAGCTTTTAGAGATATATATATTACGGACTTATATATTGACCCACTACCTTAGTAATACTTAGTGATTATATTCAAGATTATTAGACACTAAATGTTCAACAATCCTCCCCCATTTTGGGTATAATAAGCCTCTCATTTACCAAAACTTATAATACATTTCATGTATCAACGCTAATATCCCTACGGAATGAATTAACGCCTAGTACAACACACTTAACAAGTGATCGAGCCAGAATTGATTTCCATAAGGAATTGAATCAAATGACCCTTCCAACCACTTAAAGATGTAGTACACACAAAACAAATAACACAAAGTTATTAACTTGACACATTATAAGGCCGTGTCCGTATCTTATTCATAAGTTTATCATAGTCATTATGCCAATCTTGACTACTTGAAGCGGCCACACTTCAAACTTATATAGGTAGGTTCTCAGTACGTATAAAACATATCCCTGTGACGTGGATATAACACCAAGAGCTCTTCAACCCTTGATCTTGAGAACTTTCAAGACGACTACCTTATTCCATCACGGTACAAAGCAACGATAGGTCATATAACGAGTTGCTTTAACAAAAATCAAGAGGACTTTACCACATTGAATTCAGACACGATGTTACTCATGCGTGAATTGGGCCTTCCCAAATGATTTTATTGACATAAATCGATTTCAACTGAGGCTTTCTCAATTGAATCTCTATTCATGGCTTTCGTAAATGAGTCCGCCACATTGCACTTAGTGTTCACATAGTCAAAAGTTATGACCCCGTTAATGATAAGTCTTTGCACCAGGCTATGCCTAAGAGCAATATGACGAGACTTACCATTATATACTTGACTATAAGCTCTACCTAAAGCCTTCATGCAATCCGCATGGATTGCCACCGGTGAAATTGGCTTAGGTAACAAAGGTATCTCAAACATGAGATTCCTCAACCACTCCGCTTCACTAGCTACTGAAGCAAGTGCTATAAATTAAGCTGACATCGTAGAGTCGGCTATGCATGTTTGTTTCTTAGAGGACCAAGAAATGGCACCTCGCCCATAAACAAACACCCATCCACTAGTAGAAGAGTTATCCTCTTCATTAGTGATCCAGCTAGCATCGGAATAACCTTCTAGAATAGGAGGTTCTCCGCTACACGTTATACCATAATCCTTGGTACGCAACAAGTATCTTAATACTCTCCTTATTGCCATCCAATGATGGGGACCTGGGTTACTAGTATATATACTAAGTTTACCAACCGCAAATGCTATGTCAGGCCTAGTACTTGTCATAGCATACATCAAAGATCCTATGACCTTTGAATACTCCAATTGTGAAATTGGTTGACTGGTATGTTTTGTAAATTTCATACCCGGTTTCATGGGAGTAGAGACCGGCGCTTTATCAAGCATATTAAACCGTTTAAGTATCTTCTCAACATAGTGAGCTTGACTTAACTTAATACGCTTGCCTTGCCTTATGATCTTAAGACTTAAATCACATCAGCCTCCCCCATATCCTTCATCTGAAAGGATCTAGACAAAAAATCTTTTGTCTCTTGGACTTGTGCTTTACAAGTACCAAAGATAAGCATGTCATCGACATATAAACAAATGATAACGCCATTACCATGGCTATCAAACTTGCTATATACACACTTATCAGCTTGATTCAACTTGAATCCAAAAGACAATATGGTTTCATCAAATTTTTGATGCCATTGCTTAGGTGCTTGTTTAAGTCCATATAAGGACTTTACAAGTTTACACACATTTTGCTCTTGCCCTTTCAAAACAAACCCTTCGGGTTGTTTCATATAGACCTCCTCATCTAATTCCCCATATAGAAATGCGATTTTAACATCCATTCGATATATTTCTAGATGATAGACTGTAGCTAACGCTACCAATAACCGAATAGTGCTTATTCTTGCAACCGGTGCATATGTATCGTAATGATCGATGCCGTGCTTTTGTCTAAAGCCTTGAGCCACTAAACGGGCTTTGAACTTATCAATAGTACCATCGATTTTCATTTTCTTTCTGAAAATCCACTTGCAACCGATTGGTTTACAACTAGGAGGAAGATCCACTAACACCCAAGTGTTATTTCCCATGATGGATTGTATCTCATCATCAATAGCCTCTTTCCAAAAAGCGCTATCATGTGATACCATAGCATCGCTATAAGTCAATGGGTCACCTTCCACATTATATAAATATGGAACGCTAGAAGATACTTCACTTCTATCACCTTCAACCAAGTATACTTGGAAATCCGGTCCAAGGCTTTTAGCTTTCCGTTGTCTCTTACTCCGTTTAGGAATAGGATCAACTAAATCTTGTTCATCTATTTGTTGATTTTCATCAACATCTAGAAGTGAACCTTGTTGACTATCATCTACACTTTCATTGGTACAACCTTGTAGATTTCTTTGTCTACTCAATGATGAAAATCTATTTTCATCAAAAATCGCATCTCTTGACTCTATAATCGAATGAATCGATATATAGTCATTTTGTTCTATAACATAGAACCTATAGGTTTTGCTATGAATAGCATAGCCTATAAAGATGCATTCAAGACCTCGTTCACCAAGTTTCTTTTTCTTGTTACCGGGCACTCTTACAATGGCCCTACAACCCCAAACCTTAAGATAGCTTATGTTTGGTTTCTTTTTATACCAAAGTTCATCAGAAGTTTCCTTATTCGTTCTCATTGGAACTCGGTTAAGAATGTGACAAGTCGTCAACATTGCTTCACACCAAAATCCATCACTCAAACCCGAGTAGGATAACATGGAATTAACCATCTCTTGTAGAGTACGGTTTTCCTCAACGCCACACCATTAGATTGTGGTGCATAACCGGCGGTTGTTTCATGTATTATACCCATTGAATTAAAATAGTTAGGATCATAATATTCACCTCCTTTATCGGTTCTTAACCTTTTAAGTTTACTACCAATTTGTAATTCTACTTCATTTTTGTAAACTTTTAAGTGTTCAAGAGCCTCATCTTTTGTATGTAAAAGGTATACATAACAAAACTTTGAGAAATCATCAATAAAAGTTATAACATACTTTTTATTTCCCAAAGACGTTGTACTATGAAAATCACAAAGATCACTATGGATTAACTCCAAAATTTCGGTTTTCCTTTCAACACTTTTAAAGGGTGTTCTAGTGATCTTATTTAGCATGCACGTTTTGTAATTTTTAGACATTTTAACACACATTGGAATTAAATCATGCTTAGACATAAAAGAAATATTGTCAAAATTTACATGTCCTAGTCTAACATGCCACAAGTAATGTAAATCATCGTTTTCATTCATACTCAAAACATTACATATAGAATTTTTATTTAAATCTAAAGATAGTTTAAACAAACTATTACATAAATAAGCACGCCCAATAAACAAATTATTCTTAGAGATAATACACCTATCGGCTTCAAACACTAGTTTGTAGCCCAATCGATTCAAAATAGGACCCGAGACTAAATTTCTACCTATTTCGGGTGCAAAATACACATCTCTTAAAACTAAGAGATTCCCCGAAGTAAACAATAGTTCAACTTGTCCTTTGCCTTGGACCATGATAGGTGCATTGTTTTCCATGTAGAGATGCTCCCCATCAACAACCTTGTTAAAGGATTTGAACCATTGTGTAGAATTGCAAACATGCCTCGATGCCCCCGAATAGATCCACCAAGACAAAGAATCATCCTGCATAGCACTAATTTTAGTATTCATAGATGAAAAACTTATATTAGAATTTTCATTCAAAATTGCAAGCTTACCTTGAGTGGATGGTCCTTTGCTCGTTGAAGCTTGACCACTCCCCTTTGCCTTATTTTGCTTGTTCTTTAGAACAAAGCAATTCTTCCTTCGGTGCCCGGGTTTACCACACTCCCAACATACCTTTTCGGTATTGGGAATAGTAGCCTTGCCCTTAGAAGAGTCATTTCTCTTCCTCTTATCTCCGGGACGGGATTGTGGTTTCCCTTCCCCATCCATATTAATAGTAGCAACATTAGGATTTTCATCCTTTCGATTCTCATGAACCCGAATGCTAGACTCGACAATTATATGTTGTCCAAGATCGGAGAGTGTAATCTCCTCTCTTTTATGCTTAAGAGCATGTCTAACATCCCTCCAAGAGGGAGGGAATTTGTCTATTATACTCGAAACAAGAAACACTTCATCAATTTCAATTTTATGTAATTTAAGGTTAGCATGCATCCTTTGCAATTCATGAAATTGATCAATTATAGGGCGATCTTCTACCATTTTGTAAGAATTAAAATTACTTACTAGGAACTTTTTGGAGCTAGCATCCTCCGCCATGTATTTATTTTCCAAGGCATCCCACAAATCCTTTCCGGATTCTTGGTATTGATAAATGTCAAAAAGAGCATCTTGCATACCATTGAGAATGTGGCCCCGGCAAATGAAATCATCATTATCCCACTTGCTCCTCTTCCGGTTTTGTTCTAGGACCTTCGTTTCCGGATCATCCGCCTTAGGAGCGTCCGGCTTAGGTGAACTAATCACATAAGCCACATTCAAGGTAGTGAGCATGAACATCATCTTCTTTTGCCAACGTCTAAAGTCGACGCCGACAAACTTTTCTAACTTAGCAAAGGTAGAGGGGAAATCCTTCATAGTTGCCGTCGATGAAGAAAAGATATCACAAAAGATTATTAAAGTATGTAAATAATGCTAATACAAATTACAATCGGGAATTTGTATCAAACCCCTTTGTGTGATGACAAAATGAAAATTACAAGATGATTACAATGCTTATATATAAAGAAGATTATTTTGTAATGACAACCGTTACCCGGAAACTAGATACAAGTTGAAGGCGTGTGCTCACTATCCTTTTGTGATATTTCCCCCACAAAGGTACTTGGGTTTAGAAGTTGAAAATTCACAACGAGATACAATCAACTACAATACACCCTTAGTACTTAGGATGTATAGCGTAATAACAAAGTGTTTGTGAAATATAAGCTATGGAAAGCTAAGTAAGAGTTAATTACTCTCTTAGTATAGCAAGAACAAATGAGAGGAAGAAGCTTAAGAAATCAGAAAAGGTGCAAGAAACTCAATCACCCAAGGCATCCAATTTTTACTCAAGGAGTATATGGAGGAGCCTATGCTCATAATCACCCAATTGATTATGGTTGATCAATCATAATCACCCAAATCAATGCCATTATTCTATAGCATTATTGTCCTTAATACTCCCTAATAAATCAGAGATTAAGTGTATTAAGGAGAATCCTAGGCATTAACTACATAGAAAACGGGAAGAAAAACGCAACGGTACATTCTAGCCCCTACCGCCGAGTCGGCGATGGGTCCAAAGAAGGGAACCGCCGACTCGGCTTTTGGCTTCTGACCAAAACCATGTTTTTCCAGTAGCTAACAGTCGACTCGGCTATAGCTACCTAAGGGGGACCGCCGAGTCGGCTGTCAGGCCTACCTTGGCTCCCCTTTTCCCTTGTTTTGTCTTATCTTCCAATGCCTTTCGGACCGAGTAAATTAATACATATTTGTCCCACTACTTTAAAGTAGCTTTTAGAGATATATTACGGACTTATATATTGTCCCACTACCTTAGTAGTACTTAGTGATTATATTCAGGATTATTAGACACTAAATGTTCAACAGTTGAAATATGACCGGTTATACCCGTTTATGCATATTAGGGTCCATTCACAACAGACATAATGCAAAGGTTGGATAAATTTTTAATTTTCAAAAGATGGGATTATTAGCAAAGAGTTGAAAATATGTTGGATTAATCTGGACAATTTTTCCTACTAATAATTGATAAAAGTTGAATTTTTATATGTTCATTCAAAAAGTGAAATTTAATAGACACGTAATTTTATAAATTTAAAATCAATTATAACATGAATTTATATGAATATCAGATCTATATATATATATCGATCCTAATAATAACCAAAGAGAATTTAGAAGCATCATTGACTAGAAATTAAATTTTGAGAAGTGATATTTTTAATTAATACAGTATTGATGCAGGAAAAAGTATCCGACAAGCCATGCAAGTATTAAATAGCTTTTATTAGAGATACTTTAATAGAAGTAGAAAAGTGGTGTACTGGTTAACTACTCATTTCATTTGCAATTGGACAAGAGTTTGAGGCTTGCTTGCAACACTAATTGGATTTTTTAATATTTTTTCAGTGGGCTTGAGCATGAACCCAGCTCGCCTTGCCTAAGGTTCGGCCCTGTCTACAAGCAGCAACCATTCATTTTCTTCGATCAGCCTCATTAATGGCGGCGTTGCCAACAGTAATCATATTTTTAGTTTAAATAGATACATTTTTATTTTTTTACTCTTCAATTCCTTACTTCTATAAATTCTTCAATCCTGAACTCCTCACCCAATCACTCTTCAATTTTTGGTACTGATTGTAGATTCGTATGTTATTTTTTATTTAAGTTTGGTAATTTATTGATATCTTTTAATTTCATTTTAGTTTGTGAATATCTTTTTTTTTATGTAATTTCGTTGATAATTTCATTTGTAATCACTAGTAGTTTGATTGTTTGATTTATTAATTATTTGATTTCTTTTGAATGTTTAATCTTTCATTTTGTCACTCATGATTCTTGAATCGCGAGAGTTTGATTTCGTTACTATACTAGATAATGCCCATGCGATGCACAACTGTATTAAAATTTTGACATATTTATATAAAGTAAGAAATAATTTTTTTTTAAGAAATAACTTTAATTTATAAAATTGAAAAGATTTATAGATAATTGAATAAAATGAAATACTATTGCCTATTGGGAATATTCATTAAATGATTTGACTTAAATTGTAAAAAGTCCTAAATAGATATAAATATTTGTTATAATAACAATGACATCATTGAAATTTAGAGGAAAAACTTATATTGAGAATGTCACACGTAAGCAATTTTAAAAGGTGATGATGTAAGCAGTGTTTTGTTTTAGTAATAGTTATAGATAGATATATATGTTGGTTATGGGCTTTGGCTTCTTGCATTCTAAATTCTAATTAATTATTGGTTCCTGATTTCTAATTTATTATTGCTTTCTAAAATTCTAATTTAAGACTATAATGGCAAATTTGCAAATCTGATTTCTAATCTAGGCAATCCGAATTGGCAATTTGGTGCTGATATTTATTATTGGTAATTTGGTACTGATATTTATATTGGTAATTTGATTATATTCGTAAATTTGGTAATTGATTATTGCTTTCTCGCCTATTTCTTCTAGTTTGGTAGTATTGGTGATTTAATACTATAGATTAAGTATTTATAATTGATTATTTGATTTATATGGTATAATTATATTATATTATATCATAAATAAATATCTCATTAGTGTTATAATTTTCAGGTTATAGCCAAATTTAAAGGTCTTAGAGATATTGACAGAGGAAAAAAAGTACTTCATATTATCAGGTGCTATAGTTTCATTCTTTAAATTTTTCATATATGTTACCAACAAAATATTTATCCGAAAATACAAATGATTTACCAGATGATGTGCTAAATAATATGCCTAATGATGTGTCAAATGATATGTTCAATGGTATTCCAAATAATATTCTAATGATACGTCTAAGGATATTCCAAACAATGTGCCTGATGATATGTCAAATGATATGCCAAATGATATGTCAAATGTTTATCGCAAATGATCTCAATACTCCTTATTTGGATATTTATGATCCTTTGAATTGGGCAAATCTTGATAATACTCAAAGAGACATTTTAGTTGAGAAGGGGCCTATAAGAGAGTTTAACATTAACTTTCCTCATGATGACTACAATAGGCATTTTTCGTATGCTCATTTTTATAGAAAGTTTAGTAATGGTAATGGTTGGTTTATTCAAAACATGTCGATAAAGTATTTTGTTTTTGTTGCAAATTGTTGAAATCTGTTAGTAATAATTGTTTGTTGTAAAATGAAGGATAACGTGGTTGGAAACATATTAGTGAGAGACTCAAACAATGTGAAAATAACAATAGGCATATGAATAATATGATTACTTGGAATGAGTTAAGAGTAAGGTTGAATAAAAATGAAATAATTGATAAAAACTTGCAAGAAACTATTGCAAAAGAGATAGATCAATGGAGACAAGTGATACTAAGAATTCCTTTTGCTTTTAAATGTTGTGCTACTAGTAATTTGCCATTAAAAGAATCAAATGCAAAAGCTTTATCAAGATAGCAATGGTTAGTTCATAGGATTGGTTGAAATGATTATGGAATTTGATGTTGTAATGCAAGATTATGTATGACGTATTAAGATTCGTGAAATCCATTATCATACTCTTGGGTATAACATTCAAAATGAATTGATTTCTATATTGGCCAATGGTGTGAAAAATATTATTATCAAAACAATCAAAGAATCAAAATACTTTTCTATAGTTCTTAATTGTACCCCGGATATTGCTCATCAAGAGCTAATTACTTTAATGATATGTTTTATGAATATGTCTATTAATAATATAGAAGAGTGCTTTTTAGAGTTTTTAGGGGTGGAAGATATATCAGGATTAGGAGTGTTTGTAGAATTGCAAAATGATTTAAAGTCTCTTGATCTTAATATCAATGACATAAGGGACCAAGGCTATGATAATGACTCAAATGGAAAGCACCAAGGTGTACAAAATTGTTTACTTGAAATAAACCCAAGTGCGTTATATATGCCTTATGCTTGTCATCGTTTAAACCTTGCTCTTAGGGATATGGCACATTCTTGCACTAGAGCTATTTTATTCTTTGGATTTGTTCAACGTCTTTACACACTATTTTAAAGATGAAAAATTTTGCTTGATAATGTTTCCAAACTTAATCTTAAGTATCTATCTAATACACATTAGGAGAGTCGAATCAAAAGCATTAAGGCTGTTAGATTTCAAGTTCCTCACTTAAGAATGGCTTTGTCAAAATTATATGATTCTTGTGGTAATGATGCAAAGACAAAGAGTGAAGTTGAGTCTTTGTATAATGCACTTGGAAATTTTGAATTTCTGCTTGGTATGGTTATTTGGTATGGACTATTTTTTTTGTTATAAATAAGGTAAACAAGAAATTGCAATCTAAGTCTATGTGTATTGACACTCAATTGAACAAGTAATAAGCATGTTGTCATATTTTGAAAAGTTTAGAGAAGGTTTTACTTCTAGTATGAATATTGCTAAAAATATTGCACTTGATATGGATGAAAAGCCTATCCCTCCAACAAAGTGTCACCTGAAGAATTGTTTAGAGTTGAGTATTTTTTTGGTTGTTGTAGATATGACAATTACTTCTTTGGCAAATTCTTCAAATGTAAATTAAAATGATCTTTATTCTAAATTGAAAGTGTTGCAATCTAGTTTGCCAAATAATGTAATGTTAGCCACTAAAATTTTTAAATTTGTCAAATCTACAGATTGTTATCCAAATGCTTTGATTGCTAATAGATTATTTCTAACAATTCCGGTGACTTGGCATCAATCGAAAGAAGCTTTTCAAAACTAAAATTAATCAAAACCTACCTAAGGTCATCAAAGTCACAAAAACGGTTGAGTAATCTGGCAATTTAATCTATCGAGAAGGAACATTTAGAGAAGATCGATGTTGATTCTCTTATTAATGATTTTGTATCTCAAAAAGCCCGTAGAACTTATTTTATACAGTAAGTCTCATGGGAGACGGTCTATTCTATAGACGGAATCCATGAAGTCCAGCCCAAAAATATAACATAGTATATTTGGGGTTATAATAAATTATTTGAGATTATAATAACTTATATTTGGGGTTATAAAATAGTATATTCGAGGTTATAATACCTTACATTTAGGATTATAACATAATATATTTGATATTATAATAAAAAAAATCAGTCAAGGGAAATGGGCTGGCCCAATTTTGTGGTCTATCCTATAGACCATCTCTTGTGAGATTTTGTGTATTTTATATGAATTATGATTTGTTGAGTTTTTGTTTTATACATCTATTGAAATTGGAGATGTAACTTGTCAAAATTTTTTGTGCTTCAATAAATGAATTTTTTTTTTCACATCTTCTACTATTGTTCTTTAAGGGCCCCATGTAACTCACACACATGACATTGATTATAGATGTGGTATGGGTAAATTTGAACCACAGTACTAACTTAAGGTGTTCATTCGGGTCATCAAAATTGATTTCGTGTCACGTGTTTAAGGTCGGTTCAAAATCGGGTTTTGCATCATGTTGATTTTTACATAATTTTAAATCTATTTTAAAGTCAGGTCAAGTCGATTCGGTTACAAAATTTGGTAAATATCTGGTCATCAAGTATGTTTTGAACACCTCTAGTACTAACTTTGTTTTTATATGTTACTAGGATAAAAACCCGTGCAATGCACAGATTTTTTAATACGTTGATATTTTAGTGAAATTTTATACGAACGAAAATATTAAATGATAGATGCGTGATAAATTATTTACATACATACATCATCGTAATTAAAAAAAAGAATTAAATATAAAAAACACAAAATAGGTTGTTAATAAAGAGTTTATAAGTTTTGAAACACCTCTTTATATATTACATTCTCAGTACAATGACATATTTCAAAATCTTGCCGTTTAAATTTGTAGAAATTTTGTCTCAGTTGTCAGAATCCCTAGTCATGAATAAATTAATCACTATACTATTATTGCCATAAATAAAAAAAATTACTGGTCAAAATCTCTTATCTCATTGTTATTATTGTCATATAATTACTATACTAAACATTAAAAATCCATGGTAAGTTTTCCTGCCGTATTTAGGAAAAGATTCCAAGTCATACAATTACTATACTAAACATTAAAAATCCTTGGTCATAAATAATCCTGCTGTATTTAAAAATCCCTAGCTATAAATACTCCTGCCAAAAATACTGGCCAATAAAAAATTACACTTGTCACTATCATATTCACTTGGCTTTTTCATCACTATACATTAAAATTAATATAGTGTACTAGTATGAAACCCCGTGCAATGCACGAAATTCTTAGTATGAAGATGTATATAAATATATTTTTAAAAAACATGCATTAATAATTTATAATTAAAATACTATGTAAAGATGAAATAATAAATAATAATTGTTAAAATAGGGTAATATGAAATTTTTATATGTGTAAATTGAAATAGTTTGTAAATGAATAAAATAAATAACTGGTTGATTAATTAATTTTATTAGTCACTTAAGCCAATATCAACAAAAAATTATTTAATCTAGCGTGGCTCCAAAAGAATGAATGTGTGATTTTGAGTCTTTTTATTAAACTGTATGATGTTTAGTTGAAATAATTTCTATAACTAAATCAGTTTAAATTTTAGTAAATTATTTAATGTTATCTGAATACTTCTTACTTTATTTTGTTTTAAAATTTCTCTAGTAGTAATTTATTAAGATATATATGATTAATATTTTATTCCCTAATTTGTAATTTTAACTTTGATAATATCATCTTAATGATTCTTAATTTAATATTTCTATTCTCTTATTCAATTTATAGATTAGAGTATTAATTGATTGTCAAATCTTTGATTGAAATAGATTAGTCAACTATTTAATTCATTTAATTTAAATACTCCAATAAAAAAATTACATATTGCAAGTGCTCTAGAAATTTGACACTTTGCTTTTTACAGCTTTTTTAATAGATGTTATGATGATATGATTATGATGGTTTTTTTGTTTACTCCTAAATTATGGTTAAAGTTTTGAGTAGTACTCTTATAATCTTATACTGTATTTTCTTTTCTCTAACATGTGTTATCCATATAAATTAAGAAAAATTACTCAGATTAATCCAACATTTTACAGAATTCTTTATAATAATTCTAACTTTTGATTAAACATAAATAATTCTAACGCTCAGGGTTGCTTGCTAAGATTGCCCAAAGTAACTTCTTATCTATACAACAAGCTAAGTCATTTACAAGAAAAAAAAAGTAACTACAAATTAAATTATAAAGTTTTTTTTATTTTAATGTTTTTAAAATATTTTTTATTTTTATTTATTTTTTTGTAGCAATTAACCTGCAAAATTAGGTTAATATTAGGGTAGCAATGTTCTTTGATAAGTGATGTTTAAATTAGACTTACTTATGACCAATGTTATCAAAATCGCGATTCAAATCGTAGAATCGTACGATTTTACGATTCAAATACACAATAAATATTTAAATCGTCACTAAAATCAGAATCAATTAGAATCGCATGTAGAATCGTTGGAATCGTATAGAATCGTAGAATCGTAACTAGAATCATACGATTCTATCGATTTTATACGATTCTAATACTTCTTTACAAAAATGCTAAATTGAGTTTTTGCCCACCCAATCAAACTATATTCCTTGACCATAATAGCTACTTTTTTTTGCTTTTTAATGATTAAATTGAGACTCTTGACCATAATATCTCAATTTTATGAACAAAATACGTAGGAGTTGGGACTCTTAGTTTTTGAACAAAACAGTTTTGCTACCTTCGAGCTATTTTTTTTTTATCTAACTTGTCATAAGAGACTTGGTTTCATTTGGTGTTACCAACTTATTAATAATTGAATTGGTGTCAAAATTGATAATATTTCCATTATTAATTGTGAAAATTATTGAGTTATTTCAGTTGGTGTGATGAAATTATAGTAGGGCTTTGAAAGTGTTACTATATAAAGTGGCTTTGATAAAACTATTATATAATAAGATCTCTCTGCATAGTGATGCTTAATTAATCTATAAAGAATCATTGTTACTATATCTATTTGGTGTTAAGATTCTATTAAAATATTGATTATATAATCAATGTATATCTTACTATGTTTATCAATTCATTAAAATAAGGGGAAAAGACAACAAATAAAAAGTACATATGTATTTTTTGAATGAAAATAATTTATTTAAAATATTAACTGAATTTTAAATACTTTTTGCAATAAAATCACAAAACAATATAAATTAGCAATCAAATTTTCTTATTTTGGCAAAATTGTAGAATCATACGATTCTACGATCTGATTCTGAGGGTCGTCTCCGATTCAAGTTAGAATCGCGATTTTAACAATTTTGCTTATGACTAATAAAAAAAATTGGGATTATTATAGGAAAATCAATAAAAAGTAGAATTATTCTAGATAAATTCCAATACGCTATTGATTTGGAGATCACTTTATTTGATGAGAAAACTTTATTTACTTCGATAGTAATGCGGTTATGGTTGTTGAACTACAAAATATTAGTTAATATCTGTATTTTTTATTTTCAATGTATGTTGATGCTATCGTGGTTTTGATTCTTAAATCTGTCTCTGCTTGTTGTGTAAAGAGCATAATGAAATAGTAATAGTAATAAGATATAATTGTGGAGCTGTGCCGCAAAACATCAATTTAAACTTTTAGTTTAGTGAGTTATTAACACAATTGAGTGTGAATTATATTGGCTTTTTTAGGTAATATTAAAAATTTTAAAGTTATGATTAATAAGAGGTAAGTAACATTCTTTACGAAATACTCCCTTCGTTTTCTAATTATGTTCTTCCCGTTTAAATTATTCTACTTTGGAGAGAAAAAATTGATTACGATTTTTAAGACATATATAGATGATAAAAGATATCCATGTGAGATCTCGTTATATTCGTCTTTGAGAGGTTATAAGTTTGAGCGTTTGACCGATTTAAGAGGTTAAGTTGTCTATGTGGCAATATCTCATTAGTCCTCATATTTTTAAAAAAATTTAAAATTAAAACATATAAATAAACAAAATAAAAATAAAAGATATTTAACGTCATATTTACCCATCATAAAGATTTTTTTAAAAAAAAAGGACGTCGTGATTACCTTTATGGGGTAACTCTTCCGAAAATCCGGACTAAACAAGTGTTTATTTGTCTATTTACTGATACGTAAAACGAAAATGACATTTAATGTCATTTGTACCCATGTCGCGACGTCTGTTTTTTGTCTTTTGAAAAAAATCGTTATGTTGGGTAAAAATGACGTTAAATATCTTTTTCGGTTTTCGTATCGGAAACTAAACGAATAAGTACTTGTTTCGACCGGATTTTCAAAAGAGTTACACATAAGGATAATCGCGACGTCCGTTTTTTGAAAAAAAATCGTAATGATAGGTAAAAATGACGTCAAATATCTTTTATTTTTATTTTGTTAATTTATGTGTTTTAATTTTCAATTTTTTAAAAATACGAGGACTAATAAGATACTGTCACATAGACAACTTAACCCCTTAAATTGGTTAAACCCTCAAACTTAACGGTCAACTAACGTTTTTCGTTAAGTGGTAGACATTTGCAGAGAAATATATCAGATTAGGTATTTTTTTGCAACAAAAGTACATAAGGTAGTTTTTTGCAAATAGATCTATAGATTAGATAGTTTTTTATAAATTTTCCTTTTTTTATTACATATTTTTTATAATTTATTATGATGCGTATCTAGAGATATTAAGACTTAAAATTTATTTTAAAAATTATGCAAAAAGTAAATGTAAAGAACATAAGGAAACAGAGGGATTACCACTTTTCAAATTCAAAGTAGATATGCATTAGCACAAGTAAAATCCAGGATTGTATAATGATTTAAATTTAGTTTCTACCATATACTCTCTCCGTTCTTTTTTTATTATCCTATTTGAAAATTTCACACAAATTAAGAAAGGTGGAATCTTTGTAGATAGTGGGTATTATTTTATTAAGAAAGGTGGAATTTTTGTAGATAGTGGGTATTATTTATTAAAATAGTAGTGTGAATTAATAATTGTATTAGTATTATGAGAGAGAAATGAGGGTTAAATAAGGGATAAAGAGAGTACATAGAAGATAAAAACTTTCCAAAATAGAAAAATTATTCTAATAGGACAAACTTATGAAACTGACCGTTATAGTAATGTGGACAAATTTAAAAGAACAAAGCGATTATTTAATTATTGGTTCATTTGTA
The DNA here is from genome assembly GCA_019776075.1 of Amaranthus palmeri. Classification (NCBI taxonomy): domain Eukaryota; kingdom Viridiplantae; phylum Streptophyta; class Magnoliopsida; order Caryophyllales; family Amaranthaceae; genus Amaranthus; species Amaranthus palmeri. The sequence continues at coordinate 26,611 of JAAKBH010000423.1, forward strand.
TAGATAAAATTCACTCAATTTTCCAACTTAAGCCTCATCCTATCTAAGTACAAAGAACATATAATCCTTTATTACCATAATTGTTTGTTGCTGCAAATATAGTAACTTGAGTCACACGTTCATCATCATCATCATACCCAGTGTTCCCGCACATAGATACGCTATGGTTAGGGTCCGAGAAAGGAAGATTGACGGCGTCTCATACCCATAAGGAGAGGGCGGTTATAAGAGTCCTTCGGCTCTAGAGGAGTCTTCAAAAATAGGACCTGCAAATATTAGAAAACCTTCGTGATTGACCGAAATTTTTTAAAAGATCCTCTAAACTTTCTATAGTATTCGATTTGAAGTTGATTCCTTCAAATTTTGTTGTACACCGTTGAGTCACACGGTAATAATATAAATTTTATCTATATAGTTACTAGCTCAATCCTATCTTTTTAAAATGAATTTTGTTTCCAAATGTGATTTAAAATATATAGAATTTGATTTTTTTAGTTAGTCATCTTTACATTGAAATAGTAAGAACTCGTTTGGTTGTAATTTGGATTAAATTTTTATGAGAATTTATAATACAACGAGTTTAATTTCCTTGTTGATATCATAGGAATTAAACGTTGTTTGATTGGCCATATGAATTTTAAATTAACTCAAGAATTTATAATTACCAAAGAGGTGATTTTCAAAAAAAAAAAAAAAAAAAAAATTACCAAAGAGGTATTTACGTTGATTAATTAAATTTCTACGAATTGGAGGAATTAACTTCTCTTAATATTTTGATCTATTAATGTTATGTTTGGGAAGGATAATTTCATTTAAAAATATAAATTTGACTTAAATTTAGTGTTTGGCAAATAAACAGAATTTAAATTTGAATTTAAGTCAAATCAATCATTGTTAGAAAAGTGATTAAAGATAAGAATTTGAGAATGATTTTATTATTGAAATCTACAATTAAAAATGGAATGCTTATTGACATCTGCAATGATTTCATACTTTTTAAGGCCAACATGAGTAATCTTCCAACATCGTTGTCATAACGATTCTTTGTCATTCTAAAAATAATTTTTGATTATCACGTATCTTTTTTCTTGATAAAATAATTTAGAAATTTAAATTTTAATGTTTTCACTTTATTAACTTACAAATACTTCAACATAAAAAAATAATATATATTATAAGAAACTTTGATTGGAAATCTTATGTAACTTTAAAATTCAAATATATAATATTCAAAGAAAAATTATAATACTATATAACTAGTTATATACTCCCTCCGTATTATTTTAGATGTCCCATTTGGGTTTGCACGGTTATTAAAAGTGGTGTGGGGTCCATTAAAAAGGTGGTAGTTAGATATTTTAATTGATTAAATTAATTGTAAAGGTGATAGTAGGGGTATTGGGAATTAGAAAAAGGGGGTAAAGGTGGTAGTTGGGTATTGAGAGTACTAAAAGTGGATGTATTTAGGTAAAAAAAATAGACAAAAAAGAAAATGAGACAATTGATATGAATTTGCCAAATAAGGAAATGAGACATCTAAAATGATTTGGAGTGAGTATTAAGGAATAAGATAATATTAACTTTGGTAAGAATTATTTAATTATATGTCAAATCATTAAGCTATAAGTATGCCATGTGAAATTTTACGGTCCTTTTATTAAATTTTATGACTTTATTAGATTGTATGAATTATATGATGTGTGAAAGACTGCTTAGAATGAGACATTTGTACATTTCAATATATATATATATATATATATATATATATATATATATATATATATATATATATATATATATATATATATATATATATATATATATATATATATATATATATATATATATATATATATATATATATATATATATATATATATATATATATTTTCGAAAAGTGGGAATTTCTTTTATTAAAAGAAAAAACAAAAACACCGATATTTGGGATTATACGACTGCCGGCATAAAAAACCCCGCGAGGGGAAAAAGCCATTAGACTTATAATCAACAAATATCGGGCCGCTCAAAACAGCATAGGAGCAGTACTATGCATACGCTAATAAAACAAAAGTCTATAAGTCCAAAACCAAACACTAGAAAACACAGGCCCATGAAGGCGAAACACCAAAACCATATATCAAAAAACGAAGCCCACACTATAACCCAAACTCCGGTCCCATCGAGAAAAACAAAGTAGAAGAAACCAAAGAAGAGCCCAATAATTCTTTAGCCCATAAGCCAATGCGAACTTTCAACGAGTAGATAAAATGATGTAAGTCCGGAGCACGCCGTTCAAATTTAATCTTATTGCGCTCAAACCATAAAGACCATATACAGCACCCCATAATAATCGACCAAAGCTTTTTGCGACGATTTGACTTCACCAAGCCTCCCCACGCAATGATAAAATGGGAACACCGATCCTGCAAGACGCCCTCCACACCCCACCATTGTAACAAAGACATCCATACCTGCCATGAGAACGAACAAGAAACGAAAATATGTGCATGTGATTGAATAACCAAATGACAAAACGGACACATAGCATCTTGGGCCGCCAAAACCCCTAAGCCCACTAAACGATCACCCGTCTTTAATTTTTCTAAACTTGCCATCCATAATGTAACCTGAGCTCGAGGGGGTGATGGATTTCGCCAGATCGCATGAATACATGCCTTAGACAAAACAGGAGCTACCGACTCATATATATATATATATATATATAGATATATATATATATATATATATATATATATATATATATATATATATATATATATATATATATATATATATATATATATATATATATATATATATATTTATATATATATATATATATATATTATATATATATATATATATATAATATATATATATATATATATATATATATATATATATATATATATATATATATATATATATATAAATATATGTTTATATATATATATATGTTGTGGGATGATTTACAAATCATAAATACCAACTTAGTTGCTATTGTTAGAACTGTAGTTGAAAACTTTATATCAAGTATCCATGAAAGATAAAACTTTTAATACTAATATTCATCTATTATGCTGCAAAGGTGACTACAAGTATGCATACAAAACATTTTACGTTACTGGCGTGTAATAATAAAACACCTTAATAAAAAATTATAAGTCTCTTAGTTGGACTAGAAAAACCATATACGACAACTATAATAAATCATCGTGATCGTTATGATGAACAAGGCCAGTTACAATATCAAAAATCTTTATATTGAAAATCTAATGAGAACCGACGTATTTAAGTTCCTTGTGAAAGAATAGCATTGTCTTTATCAACAGTTGTCACCACGCACACTCTATGTTAGGAAAGGTAATTTATAATACATAACATATAAATTTTTTCATTTAAATCATCACTAAATTATTAAATAGAACCAAACCCTCATTGGTTCAATATTGATAATTGAAGACTTTCTCTTCTATCTTTTGATAGGAATTTGGTTCATTCGCCTACAAAAACATCAATTTTCTTCCCCCTCATATTCTATATGGTTTCCCAAATATTTTTTTTAAAAAAATAATACTCACTCTGTTTTTTCTTCTCATTTATTTCACACGGTTTTCAAAGTAAAATTAAAAACTTTAATATATCTAAATACCCATAATATAAAATTATGAAAAATACATAACAAATAATATATATACATTATGACAAATCAAACGATATTTCACATGGATATATTTTATCTCTTAAATATGTTTTCTCTCCTTAAGATGTAATATTTCAAATTGGATAAACATTAAAAAATGAGACTAGTAAAATCATGATAATCATCATAAATTCTACTAAAGCAATAGAAGAATGTAACAAGTGTCACAATTTCAAGAGTTATTTTCCCGCCTAATTCTACTTAAGTTATTTCAGGTAGTTTTTAAATTTAATTTTATTCCATTGTTTTTCCATTGATGACTCTTTTCACTTCTAAAATAATCTTTAATAATCAATTTTTTTCTCACATATTTTTTCAAAAATTCTTATGATTCCATACTTAGCACGGGTATATACCTAGTTACCAATAATTTACCACGGTAAATTGTCAAATAAAAATTAAGCACATAAGAGAGTGAAGCTCAAACGCTTGCATGTGTCTTTTGAAAGAAAGAAGCATGAATTCAGGGGAAAAAGAAAAAAAAAATGGAACCTTTTATTGTTTGTCAAACATGAAACGCCCTTCACTCTTCCATTTCACGCTGACTTTCTCACTGTCCATTTTTGTCTTCAATTCATTATTTTTTTCTATATAAAACCAATGCATTTCATTTCAATGAAAAATAAATTGAGAGAAAAACACACCAAATGCAACAAATAGAAGCCATTGATAACTGTGTATACACCATGCACTGATCCACAAGAAAAAAAAATAAAGAGTGAAGGGAGATTTTAAAATTATTCTTTTTTGATTTTTATAATTTTAATTTATTTGACCAAAGGAGGGAATCATCACCTTTGAAATTTGCAAGTGAGTCAGCTACTATTATGGAGAAAAATCCATTTTTTAATTTTTGTATTTCTTTTTTTAATTGAAAAAATGGGATTTGATTATTTTTTAGTCTGAAATTTTCTTTGGATCTTCACATGCAATTGGGAGATAAAGAGGTCTTAGAATCTTTGACATTTGACACTCTATACACTCTTTTAATCCCTTCAAAAACCAGTCTTTTCATCTTCTTCCCTCTAAAAAAGGGGAGATTTAGATTTTTAACAAAAGAAAAAAAACAGGGTTTATTGGTGTTTGTTTATCTTCTTTGAAATGGTACTTAGTAATTTCTGAGGTATTTTTAATTTTGATGTAATCCAAACTGAAACCAGGATTTATTTTCAAAGTTTTTCCCTTTTTTATTTTAAAAAATAAGGAATATTAAAAAGTGAAGGGGTTTCACTTGTAGATTTCAGGAGTATTTATTTGGTCATTTTCAGGGGATCTGATGTTCATAGGTCATTTTCATGAAATGTGAATGTGATATCTCTTGACTTATATTTTTTTTGAAAAAATTTTGACTTTATTTGGACTTTATTTGGGGGTTTTCCATAAACTAGGAGTATTAAAAAAGTTTTGAAATTTATGGTATAATTACTCCTTTTATTTTGATTTTAGCATTTAAAATAATGTCTGAAAATGTTATAAATGAGTTTATCATGTATGAGTAAATTCAAGTTTCTAAGATTTTAATTTATTTATCTATTTTTCTAATATTTTTTTTGCTTGGGTTTTTTAGGGTAAAATGGAGGGACAAGAAGAAATGGGATTTTATGGGGAGCATTTTGACCCAAACAATTTCATGGGAGGGGAGAAGGAAGATTCTGGAAGTGACAACTATGATACTGTTTCAGTAGAAGATCTTCCTGAGGGACCTTCTCAGAATAAGAACAATAAGAATAAGGACAAAAGGAGAAAGAGATATCATAGGCATACACCTCAGCAAATTCAAGAACTTGAAAAGTATGCTCATTTTCTTTTTTTTTTTTTTTTTTTATGTTTTATATTTTTATTTTGATATCTGGGCTGGTAGGGATTTGGAGCAGATTCTAGAAGTATTAAATTTTTTGGGTGCATTGTAATTAATGTTTGTTTGGTGCAGATTTTGATTTGTTTTTCAATCTTATTGGGTTTGATTAGTGTAGTAATTATTGGTGTTTTATCTTTATGATTTGGGGTGTAATTAGTTTTAAAGGTATCAAAAATGGTTTAAAAATGAATGCTTTAATGTGTGGCCAGTTTCTTTAAGAACTGTGCTCACCCAGATGAAAAACAAAGGCTGGACATTGGTAGGAGACTTGGACTTGAGAGCAGGCAGGTTAAGTTTTGGTTTCAAAATCGTCGAACACAATTGAAGGTAATTGTTCCATTACCTCTTATATTTTATTAATCATGAAGTCGTATTTTTATGCACCGTTTGGTTCGTGGTATCCGATCGTTGTCATAAGAATGAGTTTTAGGGTTACTTTTGATTAAATGTGTTATCATGAAGTAGTATTTTTACGGACCGTTTGGTTCCATTACATCATTCAATACTAATGGCCAAACGGGCTGTTGCTACTAATGCTTGATCAAGGTGTATGGAAGTGTGCTAACGATGTATTATTGATGTTTGAACAGTCGCAAATGGAACGCCATGAAAATGTAGTCCTTAAGCAAGAATATGACAGACTTAGGCATGAGAACATTGCATTGAAGGATGCTATTAGGAACCCGATGTGTCAAAATTGTGGAGGCCCGAATATATTAGGGGAAATATCGATGGAGCAAAACCATTTAAGGGTTGAGAATGTCCGTTTGAAGGATGAACTTAGTCGGGTTTGTACTCTTGCTGAAAAGTTTTTGGGCAAACCCATAACCAACTATGTTGGCCCCATTTCAATCTTGGCTCCAAATTCTAGTTTGGAGCTATCCATGGGGAGAGGAGGATTGAATGGGCTAATGGGTCCTCCTTCTCCATTACCCATGGGCATTGGACCTAACCTTGAAAATGGGGTTTCAAGTACTTCTACCTTGACAACTTGCATGAATGGTTCAGTGATCAGCGAGTATGAGAAGACGATGTTCATGCAAGCTGCAATGGCTGCCATGGATGAACTGCTTGCGTTGGCTCAGACCGATAGTCCCTTGTGGTTTAAAGGCTTGGATGATGGTAAGGAAATGTTGAATCATGAAGAATATCTCAAGAAATTTTCCGGTTTTATGGGAATGAAACAATGTGGCTTCATAACCGATGCCTCAAAGGAGACAGGTTCAGTGTTCATCACTGGCTTGGAGCTTGTCGACACAATGATGGACCCTGTAAGCACTCATTGTCTTTGTTAATTTCGTTGTTGTGTCTTAGAGCATTCATACTTTTGGAATCTTATTGTACATCATGTTTAGACTTAAGAATGTATTTCTTGAACTAGGTATCTGGAATATGTTTGATCATTGTTCTTATGGCTTGAAATATTTCAATTTTATTTTATGTTATAACTACACTAATTGTCTTAGACGTTTGCCTCCCAAATTAAAGTCGTTCTTTGCTTACATTCGGCTGTAGTACTAGTACAAGTAGTATTATTACTCTGAAGTTTTTGATGCTTTTGATTTTTTTAGGTGTATAATATTGGTGATTAATGAATTATTTTGTTCTTCCAATTAATGCTATTTTTTAGGTTACATTTTTGGGATAAATGTTTTACTTTACACATTTTCAACGTATTCATAGCATGATAATTTTTGTTTATCGCCATCAATCACTTCTAAAATGCCACTACGTTTTTTTGTTTAGGGTCGATGGCAAGACATGTTTCCATGCGTGATAAGCAAGGCCGCAGCTGTGGAGCTTATCTGCAGCGGCACTCTTGGTACCCATGATGGCGAACTTCGGATGGTATGCCTTATATTTGGCTCTCGTCTTTTCACTTTAGCTTTAAATTATTATCTTATAGTTAAGTCATGCAAATCCCATATCAGTTGAATGCAGAGATTATTTTTCCGTCACCTCTTGTGCCTTTCCGCCAAGAGAAGATACTGCGGTTCTGCAAACAGCATTCAGAAGGGATGTGGGCTGTGGTTGACGTTTCGGTTGACATGATCCGAGAACCATCATTTTCAGGGTCCTCTATCAAGTGGAGGAGACTTCCTTCTGGTTGCATTATTCAAGATGTTGCCAATGGCTATTCCTTGGTAAGTGCTATTAATCAATTATTTATTTTTTATTAACTTAATTCCTTTACCAAAACCAAATTTATTTTTTCATTAGCATTAGTTCTTAATCGTAGAATAAATGCAACTGGATTATCAGAATGAGAAGCTTTTTAAGCTCGTAATGACGTTTGGACCATTATGTCTTTCATGATTTTCCTTTTTTATTTTATTAGTTATCAGTTTATCACTAAAGCAGGCATATTTTGCGCGATTTCTCTGAATTAGAGAGAGGTAGGTGTTCCAGTAAGGTTCCAAGCGCGTACGGCTTCTACATTAGTTTATCTGGAGTAGATGCTTCTTTTCATTAAAATATTGCTCCGCTTCAAATTTCAAAGCCAAGGATTGCTTATTGTCTTCGCTTCATTAGTCTTATCTGTTTTAAAATTATTTTCTTATTGATCCTTCTTAAGGTAAAAGCCTAGGAATTCACATCTGTGGTGGGTATATAATAAGTATTTGATGTTTCTATTCTGATTTATGTCTGTATTTTACTAAAAATTGTACTATCCAAGAAATGAGATGAACTGTATTTGGGTTTTAATATGTTGTCTTGGTCCTTGAAATGTGATTGTGCTCTGTGTGTCCTTATGTTAGCTTCCATTTTTATTCATAAAGGGCAAAAAAGGGATTGATTTGTCAAACTTTTTAAGTTTTGTTATTTTAAAGATTTGTCTGCAAGCATCTCGTTCCTTGTTTGCCTCCGTTAACCTGCCTTTGAGGCTTTGCTTTGTTTTCTGTGCATTGCTCCTTGAGCGTCTAACGTGCTTCTGCATGCATAAAGATTTCATTTCATTAGGAAATGTATTCGACTTGTTTACGTACGGTGCAAGATAGTCTGTATCAAATATTTCAGAGAAAAATCCTTATTTCAAGAAAATTTTAATATTTTTTGAAATTCTGGACATATTTTTGATAATTTTAAACATCTTCCTGACATAAAAGCTGGTAATTTCGGAGAAAAGCCCTTGTATAATGGCGCCAAAATAATAATTAGTCCGAACTAATTTAGTGAAATGACTGACTATCTTAGTACTATCTTATGATGTGAAAACTGTTTCGAATAGACTTTATCGACTTTGGACACCGAATGACTGACTATTGAACACAGGTTACATGGATTGAGCATGTGGAATATGATGAAAATTGTATTCACCAATTGTATCGGCCATTGCTGAGATCAGGAAGGGCTTTCGGTGCTCAAAGGTGGCTCGCCACCCTACAGAGAGAACGTGATTGTGCTGCTGTTTTCATGTCTGCTAGAATCTTTCCTGATGATGCTACAGGTTTGTTTTCCAATTTGGTTTTTTGATCTGCGAATCCATTCCTTACTTTGTCTTGTTAGCCTAATTTGATTGATATACTATAAGCTATATTTACTCGATTTTTTTTTATGGTACAGTAGGAGTTGTCACTCCGGAGGGTAGGAAAAGCATTTTGAAACTAATGAGGCGCTTAAGCAACAACTTGTGCTCAGGGCTATGTGCCTCTTCTGCATGTCGCTGGGAGAAGCTGCAAGTCGGTGGGCTGGCTTCCGATGTGTGTGTTATGAGCCGTGTTGGCTTGAACGAGCCCGGAGAGCCATCAGGAGTGGTGCTCTCTGCATCAACTTCAGTTTGGATGCCAGTATCAAGACAACACCTTTTTGACATCTTACGAGATGAGAAACTCCGGGGACAATGGGATATCTTAGCTAATAATGGCCCTATGGAAGTTATAGCCCGCCTTTCCAAGAGCCATGACGGAAATAACTGCGTTTCCCTCTTATGTCCACCAGTGAGTCTTATCTTTTTTTTTACATATTTTATGATTTGTTGCATACTTCATATTTCATTAGGTCTTCTCTTCATTGATTCTATACCGAAGAGCTATAATTTTAGCATTTCTAACAATCTGAACTCATAAACTAATGACTTTTGCAGGCTGCGCCCGCAAAGGAGAGCAACATGCTAATACTGCAGGAATCATGGACAGACCGCACCGGATCTTTCCTAGTGTATGCTCCAGTAGACTCAACATCAATCGAATCCGTCTTGAGGGGCGGGGATTCTGATTATCTGGTACTTCTGCCCTCGGGATTTGCAATTGCTGATGCACCTATGCTTTCAAACGTGCCTTCATTAGCCAACGACAATAGTAACGGAGGTGCATGCGCATTGACTCTAGGCTTCCAAATTCTGGTCAACAATCTTCTGAATGCAAAACTCACAGTGGAATCCATCAATACTGTCAATGATCTGATGTCCTGCACAGTCCAGAAGATCAAAGACTCCCTTGGTGTCAACTGATCTTTTTGTCGCTAACCGAAACAAAGGGGATGTTTATGTACATGTCATAGAACAAATGATATAGGATTTTGGTGGTTGAATGGAGTTTTCAAATGCGGGTTGTTTTACATCGGAGCAGGTTTGAGTCAAGAACGAACCTCAGGCAATTACATGCTGTTAGACATCTTAGAAGCAGCTACAATATGGGCTCAGGTTCGGGTATTGACTCACATTAACAGTAAATGGCGAAAAATAGTTTAAAGACAAAGGAGGTGTTGTTTAAGGGTTATACAGTTGTGTAGTTGTTATGTGAGACTACAGTTTTAAGATCTTAAAATGGGGGTGTTGTATGCCCTATGTTTGTTATTTAGATTTCAAATTTTGGTGGGAAATTGTGTTTTTGAGTTCATAACTTCTTCAATACTTTTACTTGACTATCAATATTATTGTTATGGCGGATCCGGGTTGGCCAGCTGGAGTTCGGGCCCCTAAATTTTTTATGTTTAAATTTTTCACTTGACTATCCCAAATTATGTTATAATTATCACCTATAAAATTTGTTTAAGATTGTTATTGTTTCTAAAAAGCCAATATTTTGGCCATCTGTTAGTAAAGAGTCAATGTTTCATTCATTCAAGAATCATTAACCAACTACAGCCTCTAAAAATTTCAAATAAACAGCCGCAAACTTTGGTTTTTTTTTTTTTTTTTTTTTTTCCAATTATAGCTTTCAACTTAAGAAACATGACACCGAGACAGTCAAAACTCTAACTTGACTAAATTATCGGTTGAACCCCAAAATTAACTTTAACCATGCCCTCTGGCTCTTACCGTTGACTAAAAATAAAAAGTTTTCTTCCCTCACATGGCTTCCTTCCCATCTATGAATCATCCAACCATCAAAGACACTGCAACTCTTTTCATTCCTCTGACTAAATCCTTACTTCAATTCAAGGATTCAAAACCCCATTTTGATTCAACCACAACAATCACATTAACCTGAATCCAATTCACACCAACATAAACCAAAACCGACCCTAATAAAACAGCCCCAAATGAAGAAACCCCATAAAAATGAGGAGAATTATACGTGAAATCTCTAACAATTAGTTGAATCCCCTTATAACCCACATAAGAAATAACCCCGAAGAGAGAGAATATAACAAAAATAACAATTTGGGCAGTTTTGTCATGAGGTAATGGAAGAAACAGCGAGAAGAAAGAAGAATAAGATGAAGGAAAAGAAAAAGAGAGAAAAAATTAGGGTTTTTTCATGAGGTAGAAGAGAAGGGTGAAGAATAATTGGGGGGTTTTCGGAATAATTGATGGTTTAGATTCAGTGATTACTCCCAGAAATCAACGAAAGATTGAAATGAATTCTCCATTTTTGTTGCAGATTAAAAAGATTAGAAGATGAATTATGGAAGAATAAATGAGAATTTCTTTAAGGAACAGAGGGAGTGATAACTATAACTCTAAGTAATTAATATAGAAACTTATGCAATACACAAACTTATTAGTATGAAATATTAAAAGTGCAACTTTAAAGCATAATGCTAATATATATTATCGTGATTAAATTTATTAAATACACGGCTTTTGTAGAGCAAAAATCAAATATTGATTATTTTAAAATTATTTATCAATACATCTACTTTTCATTCAATTAATTATATCAAATTTTAAGTTAGATTCATAGAATTGCTATAACAAAATAATATAAATATTTTACCTAAATTAGCGCTAATTTTATAAAAAATCAGATTCTAAATTCTAAAGTAGGTAAATGTTATCATGTAATAAACTATTATCTATTAAAATAATTTCATTTGTTAATACTCCCTATAAATGATATTAAACATTTTCCAACAATTTTAATAGTAGGTAATATGTATGATCTGATATAATTAATTATTTTGAAGCAAAATTTAATCTAATTGATTCATTAAACCCTATAAATTACAACTCGTAATCTTAAATGACAATCAAGTCAAAGATGAATCCAATCAAATCTTAATTAACCACACTGCCATACCCATTCCTAATAAGTACTCTTAAGACCCTAGTAGCTACTACTTTGTGAAGTATTAGTATTTCCTTCCTATATTTTAAATTACTTGCAACATTAGAAATATTACACTATTTATTCATTACCTTAAATTTTGTTATTAATTTTTAATCTATAAGGTAAAACATGGTCCACTAGTATAAAAACACGTGTAATGCACGGGATTGTTAGTATGAATATATGAATATGTTGTGATGTGAATGAGCTATGATATTTGGTGCAGAACATACAATCACAAACAAATGCAAACAAAACAAACAACGCACAATGGAGTACAAAACACAACATTTATGAGGTACTTATAGAATATACCTCCCCCTTAAACAAGGATTACTTTCATTATTATACTGAACAATACATTAATATGACAACCCACATAAGCTTTACGAAGAAGCTCTTAAAGCAAAGACTTCACCTTTAATGGTGGTCTCACACAAACTCACTAATACAATTGTTAGAGCAAGACCCGAATCTCCCTCATGTGGTGGGTCTTCGGAGTGCCGTGGTGTGGGTGCAACGAGCGAGGCCCGAGGTGTTTTGATGATTATGTGACAACGAATCCAGCAACAAGGGAGCAGCAACATCCTGGATTAGTGGCTCGATCAGTCGAGCAATGCAAGCCAAGTCGAGCTGTTGGTCGAGCCCTAATGCACGAAGGAGACAGAAGCCACTGAAGGAGTCGCTCGACCGGGTCGAGCGGGTCAGCTCGACCGAGCGAGAAGCAGCCCTTTTGTCTGACGCGTGTTCTGTTTTCATTACGGTTTGTTTGGGCTTTAAGCCCTTTCATCCTAGGGTTGTCTAATTAGTTTTAGGGCTATATAAGGGTCCTTAGAACTACATTAGAGTAAGAGAGCAGTTAATACACATTAGAGAGCTAGGGTTTGAGGACCAAAGAGAGTCTCTTCTTCTTTGTATTAGCTTAAGGGTGAACTCCATTGTTGAATGGGTTCACCAACTTGAGAGGGTGTTCTCAAGTGTGTGAGTTGAATCATTAGTGTAAAGTGTGATTATATTAATGGTAAGATACTTTGTTTGAGGGGGAGGTTTCCATAGATACCTCATATATTGTGTGTTCTTGCATCTTTGATTATTACTCTGTTTTTCCCTTCTCTTCTTCCTCCATTGTTCCACCTAGAGGGTCCAAGACCTCCTCTTTCAATTGGTATCAAAGGTTGGTGTTATTCCTTGGGGTATTGAGTGGGAGAAGGCTTGGAGATAGGTAGAAGAAAGATGGTAGAAGTTGAGAAGTGTTTGAATGGTTTGTTGAAGCCATTAGGGTTTGTTGAAACCTTGGGTGAGAGAAAAACAGTGGGTATTCAAGAGATGGAGAGATTGTTAGTGGAATTCTCAAGAGAGAAGGAGAGCTTATTAACAATGGTGGTAGAGCAAATGCTAAATGATTGAGTATTTGTTATTGAGAGTTGAATAACTAGAGGGAGCTACTAGGTGTAGTAGCTTGGTTGAGAAAGTACCATCCATGAGGGTTGGTATGAAGGTTGAAGATGCTTCATCTATGAGGGATGGGAAGGTCATCAAGAGAAATCCATCAAACAGGGAAACCGGGGTCAAGAAGGCAAGGGTTGATTATGGGGATAAATTGTGCTTTCATTGCCACAAGAGAGGCCATATTCAATATGCTTGCAAGGATTTGAAGAAGGACCTTAAAAGCTTAAAGCTTTTGAGGGAGATGAAGAAGCCAACTATGGAGGTTGGTAATTGTGAGAAGCTCAAAGGGAAGAAGAGGGTTCTTCCATTTGAAAAGGTGAAAAAGGCAACAACTTTGGTGAAAGGGGTTGTAGAGTAGAAGGTGCTCCCAAACCTTGATGAGGGTCTTGTGAAGAAGACCAAGGGTGATGATGAGGTTGGTCATGTGCTATTGGCCAAATGTGATGATGATGGTGATTGAGTGTTTGACTCCGTATACCCATATCATATTTGTAGAGACAAGAGCTTGTTTACAAGGCTGATGGCTTGTGAGCATGAGAGGGTGACCTTGCCTACTGGTGAGGAAGTTGTGATTGAGGCCATTGGAGAGGTGCATTTGAGGATGCACAATGGCATTGTGAGGAAGCTTAGGGGTGTGAGGTACATTCCCAAGATGATGAGTAATCTAATCTCAATGAGGAGATTAGAGAGGCTTGGGTACACCATGAAGACTCAAGGTGATGGAGTCTTGAAGGTGGCAAAGGGGTGCTTGGTGCATTTGAAGGGTGTGATGGGCAACAATGACCATGTGTTGCTAAGGAGTGGAGGATTGCATCATGTTGAGAGGGGTGCAAGTCCTAAGTCACTAAGGAGAGTGACTTTTGTTGATGGTGACCACAAGGATAGGTGGTGCACAAAGATTGATGATGGGTTTGGTCTTGAGGGGGAGCCAAGACACAAATCCTATGTTGATTTGTTGATTGGGACACCAAGAGTGGTGTCACAAGTTGATGGAGGGAGATTAGGGCTTGAGGGGGAGATTGTTAGAGCAAGACGCGAATCTCCCTCATGTGGTGGGTCTTCGGAGTGCCGTGGTGTGGGTGCGACGAGCGAGGCCCGAGGTGTTGATCATTATGTGAGCACGAAGGCAGCAACAAGGGAGCAACAACATCCTGGATTAGTGGCTCGATCAGTCGAGCAATGCAAGCCAAGTCGAGCTGTTGGTCGAGGCCTAATGCACGAAGGAGACAGAAGCTACTGAAGGAGTCGCTTGACCGGGTCGAGCGGGTCGGCTCGACCGAGCGAGAAGCAGCCCTTTTGTCTGACGCATGTTCTGTTTTCATTACGGTTTGTTTGGGCTTTAAGCCCTTTCATCCTAGGGTTGTCTAATTAGTTTTAGGGCTATATAAGGGTCCTTAGAACTACATTAGAGTAAGAGAGAAGTTAATACACATTAGAGAGCTGGGGTTTGAGGACCAAAGAGCGTCTCTTCTTCTTTGTATTAGCTTAAGGGTGAACTCCATTGTTGAATGGGCTCACCAACTTGAGAGGGTGTTTTCAAGTGTGTGAGTTGAATCATTAGTGTAATGTGTGATTATATTAATGGTAAGATACTTTGTTTGAGGGAGAGGTATCCATAAATACCTCATATATTGTGTGTTCTTGCATCTTTGATTATTCCTCTGTTTTTCCCTTCTCTTCTTCCTCCATAGTTCCACCTAGAGGGTCCAAGACCTCCTCTTTCAACAATGAAAAGCTCTCTTGGAATAAACACTAGTTGCTTCAAATGTATTAACTTCACTCTGACACTCCTAATGATGTTCTAAGACTCCTTTTATAGCCATACAACATATTAAAAAACCACGGGACAAATGCCTAAAAGACCAACCAAAATCCCGCGTAAAACAGTTTCTTCCTGTGTACGCGAGTAGGAGCTCACTCGACCCAAGTAGGCTTGTTCGATCAGTCGAGCGTCACATCAGAAGCTACTAGATTGCAACAATTTCTTCCAGCACACATACTATCATTCTCAAACGTGCAAGCCGTTGAGTGTGCTACGAGGTGATCGAACTCACCTCCATCATTGAGGTGATTAAAATATAACAAAATATAGTTTTAAAAGATACGTAATGATAAACATTTTGTATACTAACGAGGAAGTAATAACTTTTAAGATATGGTTACAACATTGTTTATTTGCATAATAAAATTAAATAGTTTGTAAATTACCTTAAATATGAGGATGAAAATGTCTTGTAAGTTGTAAGTTAAATATAATTAAATTGTTAATTATTCTATTACATATAAATTCTTTTTGAATAAATATTGTTATTTTTTTTCATTTCCTAACCTTGCTCAGCATTTGTAATCGATTCTCCATAAAACACAAAAAAGTTAAACAACGATGTTGAACTTAAATGGTCTTTCTCTACAACACTTAGTTGAATTTTAACATCCATTCGAAATTTACATTTGATACTACTACAATACTACATATCAAAAAACTAACATAAATAGACCTATTAACATATTTGACATTATATATAAAGTTTTAATAATAAAACTAATAATTTTGTTAATCTATAAATTAATTTGAATGGTTGATTAATTTTATTTGCTTCGTAAGCGAACATCTTTATCATAATCATAATCATAAATAACTCAAAAAACCACCATAATAAATACAAATAAATACTCATAAAATAACTGGAAAATAACGCATGTTGTTTTATTAGAGTTTTGCCAAATATAGAAGTGTTAATTTAATAGGACTATAATTAATTGTTGCATGGAAATAATTTCTTTTCCTAAATGACTTTGATGTTATATTAAGTAAGTATTTAAAATATATTTTTACATTTATTCTTTGTATCTAAATAAGAATCCTAAAGAGATAAATTATTTCAAAAAAAAAAAAAAATTTAAGTGTAAGTAAAACATTATTATTTTTAAAAAGTATATTGATTTAAATTATCATCATTATCCTTAATTATAAATCATAAATCATAAATCTTATCATTGTATCGTAAATAATAATAATAATAATAAATACTCATAAAATAACTGAAAAATAACACATGTCGTTTTATTAGAGTTTTGCCAAATATAAAAGTGTTAATTTAATAGGACTATAATTAATTGTTGCATGGAAATAATTTCTTTTCCTAAATGAGTTTGATGTTATATTAAGTAAGCAGTTAAAATATATTTTTACATTTATTCTTTATATTTTATAAGAATACTAAAGAGATAAATTATTTCAAAAAAAAAATTATGCGTAATTAAAAAAATTACTCCCTCCGGTCTTATTTGTTCTTCCACTTTGGGTTTCTCACAAACACTCTCTTCGAATCATTTTAGATGTCCCATTTGGGTTTTCACGGTTATTAAGGATGATGTGGGGTCCATTAAAAAGGTGATAGTTGGGTATTTTAATTGATTAATGTAATTGTAAACGTGGTAGTTGGGTATTGGGAGTAGTAAAAATGAGGGTTTTAGGTAAAAAAAAGATAGATAAAAAAGAAAATGGGACAATTGATATGAATTTGCCAAATAAAAAAATAGGACAACTAAAAAGATTCAGAGGGAGTATTAAGGTAGAATGAATCTTTGGATTGTAGTGGATATCATTTTAATTAAATAGTAGTGTGAAGTAATGATTGTATTGGAAGTATGAGAAGAAAATAATTAAATAGTAGTATGAAGTACTCCATCCGTTCTTTTTTGTTCTTCCCATATACATTTTGCACAGTTTTCAAAGCAACTTTCGAGCCTAAATATCTCTAAATATGCATTATAAAAAATTATAAAAAAATATATGGATATATTTTATCATCTATAAATGTCTTAGAAATCTTAATCAAATTTCTCTCTGCAAAATGAAATATTCTAAACTGGAAGAACAAAAAAGAACGGAGGGAGTAATGATTGTATTGGAAGTATAAGAGTGAAAATAATTAAATTGTAGTGTGAATTAAGGAAAGTTGAGTTTTAAGGGGTAAAAGTGAGATGAAAACTTTCCAAAAATAGAAAGTATTATAAAGTGGAAGAACTTTTGAAACTACCCGTTATAGTAAGGTAGAAGAATTTAAAAGAACGGAGGGAGTATAACTTTTAAAAAGTATATTGATTTAAATTATCATCTTGATCATTAATCATAAATCATAAATCATATCATTATATCGTAAATACTAATAAAACAACGGGAAAATAACACATGACCATTTCTTAGAGTTTTGCCAAACATAAAAATAATAATTTAATATACTACAATTGATTGAGTGCATGGCAATAGTTTATTTTTCTAAATGAATTTAACATTAAATTAAGTATTTAAATTGCATATTTTTACATAAAATCTTTATATCTAAATAAGAATCTTACCGAAATTAATTATTTCAAAAAAACAATTATTATATACGTAAGTAAAAAACTATTATTAAGAAATATATTGATTTGAATTATCAACTTAATCATAAATATTAATGAAAAAAGTTAGAAAATAGCAGATGACAACTTATTAGAGCCAGATAAATAATATAAAGCGGAAGTAAAGATAGATTAGGGTTTAAAGAGTTTGTATTATATAATTAAACCACATAATTTACACGGTTAGGAATAGACTAATATGGAAATGAAATTAATGTTGCAGATATTCAGCCTAAGATTATTCTAACTTCCTAAGATACAAGATATGCTAATTATATGAGAATTATAATATTTCCTACAGAATATTTATATTTCCTACACTCCCCCTCAGCTGTAACTGCTTTTGTAAGAATATCTGCAAGTTGATCTTTAGATCGTACCAAGGAAAGACTGATAATCTGATTCTCGAGTTTTTGTTTGATAAAGTGTCTATCGACCTTTACATGCTTTGTTCAATCATGCTGCATTGGGTTGTTGGAAATGCTAACAGATGCCTGGTTATCATATTTAAGTCTGCAGGCTCCCTTAGGTGGTAGGCTTAACTCGTACAAAAGTTTTCTGGGCCACAAAACCTCTATTACACCTTTTGCAATTCCTCTAAATTCTGCTTCAGCACTCGATAAAGCAACTATGTTCTGTTTCTTGCTTCTCCAAGTAACTAAGTTTCCCCAAACCAAAGTGAAGTAACCGGATGTGGATTTTCTACTATCTCTATCACCTGCCCAGTCATCATCTGTATAGGCCATAAGGTTAAGGTGACCATTATTCCTAAAGAACACACCCCAATTGCTTGTTCCTATCAAGATATTTGAGAATTCTCATAATTGCTTCCATATGTTGAACCTGTGATGATGCATGAATTTGCTAACAACACCAATTTTAAATGAGATGTCAGGCCTTGTGTGTGACAAATATACTCCCTCCGTCCCATTGAATTTGCATCATTTTCCATTTTGGTTTGTCCCACTTAATTTGCATCATTTCTTTTTTTGGATAGTGGCCCACCACTTTCTTTTAATCTCATCCATACATTTTAACCCTCTTTTAATATCATCCACACAGTTCATTCTCTCTCCTCATTTACTTTCTTAAAAATACACAATATCCTCTTTGATGCAATTTCAAAGGGACGGAGTAGTATAAGTTTTCCCACATTTTTCTGATACTGCTCCCAATCTGTCATCTCCCCATCTTAATTAGTTTGTAACCCATGATTGGAGTTTCTGTTGGGTTTACAATCAAGCATACTCGATTCTGCCAAAAGGTCAAGAATGTATTTTTTCTGGTTAATGAAAATGCCTTTCTTTGATCTTAAAACTTTAATGCCTAGAAAGTACTTCAAGTTCCCTAGATCCTTCATCTCAAATTCTAAGTGTTGGCCCATTTGGTTTTGATGATGACTTAAACTTTTATAAACAAACAAATTGTATTTGAGATTGTTTTGATAGGTTATATATCCGATCATTAAAAGATCGTCGATGGAACCTTAAGAAGTTGTGAAAGGACATTGCTACTCTGTGTCAAATACTAGAAGGTATGGAATAGTTCCAAGATTGGTCAAAATCAAAGAATGTTCAAACGATGACAATGCAGTGTTCCTAGAACAACCGGTCAGAGAATTGGTCAACGAATTATTAAGAAAATAATTTTTAGTTTTATTTTTCTTTTTATTTTGTTGTACGGATGAAAAAATAAGCAAGCACAAGGAATTAATTAGGTAATTAATTTAACTAAATCTTAAAATATTTAACCCTAAAATAACTCCCTAAAAATAGGTTCTAATCTATTTTTAGCTAGAAAACAAAAAATACTTGGAGTAACCCCCAAGTATCTTCACCCACTACTATAACGGTTAATGCCCACTAATCCCACATCATTAGATCATGAGTTTATGGCAAAACCTAATCTTAATTGGGTATATAAATGTTGTTAACCGGCACATGAGAACTTAGAGAAAAATAATCACGCATATCATTCGAGTGCTCCCATGGAGAAAAAGGAGAGAAATAATCACGTAATATTTTCAAGTGCTCCCACATAATATTTCGTGAGATCAAGATCAAGAAAAGAGAAATATTAAGTGTTCTTAATTGCTAATTAATTCCGAAAATATTTCCTTGTGCTATTCCTTGTTTGTTCATCCAATTTAGAGAATTTCTTTAGACTTTGGGAAGTCTAAAGGGGAAAAGTGAGAAATTTATGTAAAAGAGAGAAGAGAGAAATGAGAAGAAGGAACAAGAGAAGGAGAAGAGAAGGATAGGCCTAGAGAAGAGAAGGAGAATAGAAGTTTTATGTAATAAAGAATTGTAATTACATAAAATTAATAAGAGAAGTTGAAATCCCTAGTGGGTCGTGGCTTTCTTTCTTTTAAGGCCAAGAAAGTTTACCACGTCAAATCTTTGTGTTCTTTTAGTTTCTTTATATTGCTTTGAGTATTTTTATTATTAAAAATTCGGGAAAAGTGTCAAAAAGTACCTAATAAAAATTTTTTTTTCAAAAAAGTACCTAATAAAATTTTTTTTCCCAAAAAATACCTAACAAAAATTTTTTTTTTCAAAAGAGTACCAACTAACGGCTGGGGTTAACTTTTCCGTTATCTTTTTTTGCTCATTTTTAAAAAGTACCTTATAAAAATTTTATTTTCAAAAAAGTACCTAATAAAAAAGTTCTTTTCAAAAAAGTACCAAGAACACAACATAATTATCCAATACAAATACAACATAATACATAGCTCTAAGAACATCATCACACATCATCTAATACAAACACAACATAACAACATCATCCAACACAAACCTAGAACAAGTAACGGTTGGTGTTAAGTTGACCGTTTTTTTTAAAAAAATTTTATTAGGTACTTTTTGACACTTTTTAATAAACGGTCAACTTAACACCAACCGTTACTTGCTTTAGGTTTGTGTTGAATAATGTTCTTATGTTGTGTTTGTATTGGATGATGTGTGAACTTTTTTATGGATGATGTTCTTAAAGTTATATATTATGTTGTGTTGGTATTGGATAATTATGTTGTGTTCTTGGTACTTTTTTAAAAAGAAATTTTTTATTAGGTACTTTTTTTAAAAGAAAATTTTTGTTAGGTACCTTTTAAAAATAGGCAAAAAAAGATAACGGAAAAGTTAACCGCAACCGTTAGTTGGTACTCTTTTGAAAAAATAAATTTTTATTAGGTATTTTTTGGAAAAAAAAAATTTATTAGGTACTTTTTTGAAAAAAATTTTTTTATTAGGTACTTTTTGACACTTTTCCCTAAAAATTCCGCAAGAAAAACAGGGCAAAAATACTCCTAGGGCAACACAACAATTCACCCCCCCTCTTGTTGCGTTCTATATCTCTATGTGTTTCTACAATTGGTATCAGAGCCCTGTTCCTCATTTGATCAGGAAGCCCCGAGAGCCGAATCTTGGTATATTAGAGATGTTGACAATGAACGAACGCATGGAAGAAGGTTACTCTACTCAGAGACCACCAATGTTCGATGGCAAATTCTACACGTATTGGAAGAATAGGATGTAGATCTTCATCAAAGCCGAGAACTATCAAGTTTGGAGAGTCATCGAAATTGGAGATTTCAACTCCAATAACGAGACTGTTCCCAAACCTATAACAGAATACGATAAAGAAGATTTTCAAAAGATGGAAATGAATGCTCTTGCTATCAAATTGCTTCACTGTGGGCTTGGTCCAAACGAACATAATCGCATTATGGGATGCAGAACAGCAAAACAAATTTGGGATCTGCTGGAGGTTACTCACGAAGGAACGAGTGAAGTAAAGCGTTCCAAGATTGACTTGATCATGTCAAAATACGAAAGATTTGTTATGGAACCTAAAGAAAGCATTTAAGAAATGTTTACTAGGTTCGCGAACATCACAAATGAGCTTGTCTCCCTTGGAAGGCTAATTCCCTCAGATGAACAGGTACGAAAAATCCTAAGAAGCCTACCTCAAGATGATCGTTGGAGAGCTAAGGTCACAGCCATTCAAGAATCTAAAGATTTCACAAAGTTTAATCTGGAAGAGCTGGCTGGTTCCCTTATGACTCATGAATTACATCTGAGAACAACTGACAGTTCCAGGAACAAAGGTCTGACTCTGACAGTAAACGATCAAGAAGAATCAGAAACTGATGAGGAAGAGGCAGCTATGTTGGTACGTAAATTCAAGAAGTTCTTCAGGAACAACAGGTATAAAAATCAAAGAAACAACAAAGAAAGAGGAACTTCAAATTCCAAAACCTAAGAATGCCACAAATGTGGAAGTACCGAGCACTTCATCAAGGAATGCCCTTTATGAAAGAATGAGAAGGGTAAAGGGAAAGCAAGAGAAACAGGAAGACAACCAGCAAAAGGGAACTTCAACAAAGCCGATTTTCGCAAAGCCATGATAGCTGCATGGGGAGAATCCGAAAGCGAGGCCGAAACCGAAGCTCCCGTTTTAGAAGAAGAAGTAGCCAATCTCTGTCTCATGGCAACGCATGATGAGAAGTCCAAAGGAAAAGAGGTATTGTCTTCTAATCCATTTTCTGATTACTTATTCAAATTGGATAAACATAGATTGATTAAAATGATTTTAGAGTCTCACGAAAACTTAGAAAAACAAACAGCCATCTGTCTATAGACAGAAAAAGACCTCAAGGCTTGCAAAGACCAAATATCCTACCTTAATTCTTTTAGGTCCGATGTGCAAACTCGATTATTTGAATTACTTGATAAGAATGTGATGTTGAAAGAAGCTATAGAAAAGATTAAACAAGAGAACATCATGTTAAATATTGAATTAAATCAACATAAGTATCTAGAAATGGAATTGAGTTATGAGTCTAATAAGGAAATTAAATGTGTCTTTAATCAAATGAAATTAGACCTAGAATCCGCCATAAATGAAAATGATCGACTTAGGCTTGAATTAAATTCAAGAGAAAAAGGGAAAATCAAAGAAGTTCCCAAATGGATTCTTAATGCTAAAACCAAAGGAACCGAAGGTTTAGGATGCAATAAACATGATAAAAAGAAGAAGGTCTACGTTGATCTCCCAAGTAGAAAGGTCTGTCCCTTTTGTGGCAAGACTGGGCACCTAAAACATCAATGTTTAAAAAGGGAACAGCATAACAAAACGAACCAAATATATGTCGATAGAGTTTGGATTAAGAAATATGACTCTTGTATAATCGACATGGAACCCAAGGATGGCTGGGATCCACCCTCTAACAACTAAGTTCGTTTTGCAGGTTCTAGTGAGGGGGAACAGCTCATGGTATCTCGACAGTGGCTGTTCCAAGCACATGACAGGCGATAGATCAAAATTTCTCTCACTAGAAGCCTATGATGGAGGAACTGTGACCTTTGGCGACAACATGAAAGGAGAAATCATTGCAAAAGGAAAGATAGGAAGGTCAAGTTCCCATGCTATAGATAATGTATTTTTGGTCGAGAATTTAAAACAAAATCTTTTAAGTATCTCTCAATTTTGCGACAAAGGTAACTCTGTAAACTTTACTTCTGAAAAGTGCATCATTTCTAGGAACGACACAGGAGACATCATTCTGGAAGGAATCAGAAAAGGGAACACATACGTGGTGGACCTGCACACTGTTCCTAAAACTAGTTTAACGTGTCTGAGCGTTATAGAAGATGACCCTCTTCTTTGGCATAAACGATTAGGTCATGCTAGTTTTTCATTGCTTAATACTTTACGAACTAAAGACCTAGTAAGAGGATTACCGTCCCTTAAATTTCAAAAGAATGAAGTATGTGATCCTTGTGCCAAAGGAAAACATGCAAGGTCATCCTTCAAACCTAAAAATGTCGTGACCACCTCAAGACCACTTGAATTAATTCATATGGATCTTTGTGGACCAATGAGAATCCAAAGTCGCAGCGGTAAGCGATATGTATTTGTTATAGTTGATGATTACAGTAGATTTACATGGACATTATTTTAATCTAGCAAAGATGAGGCTTTTGATGAATTTGTTGCATTTGCCACTAAAATTCAGAAATCTAGTAACAATCAACTTGTCCACATAAGATCGGATCATGAAAAAGAATTTGAAAATTCAAAGTTTATGGATTATTGTAATGAGCATGGTTTAAGTCACAACTTTTCCGCACCTAGAACACCACAACAAAATGGTGTGGTTGAACGTAAAAATAGAACCTTAGAGGAAATGGCTAGAACCATGTTAATAGCTAGTGGTCCACCTAAAAATTTTGGGCCGAAGCCGTTAATACTGCATGCTATATATTAAATCGCGTATTAATTAGACCGATCACTTCTAAAACCCCTAACGAACTATTTAAAGGAGTTAAACCTAATATTTCATATTTTCGAGTCTTTGGATGTCGACGTTTTGTGCATGTTAATAGAAAACGAAATATAGGTAAATTCGATGAAAGAAGTGATGAAGCAATATTTCTTGGCTATTCATCTCACAGTAAAGCTTATAGAGTTTATAATAAGAAAACTATGTGTGTTGAGGAATCTGTTCACATTATATTTGATGAAACTAACTTTATGACAAGTGAACAAGAAACAGGTGATTTTAAGATAGGTCTTGCAAATCTGGACGATGAAGAAAATATACAAAAGGAGCAAGATCAAGAAGAACAACAACAGGTTCAGAATGCTGAACCAAATCAAGAACAGGAACCACAAGCAGAACTGGAACAACCTGCAGTTCCTAATCCAGATATCCCTAGAGAAGTTCAAGAAGAAAGAATTGATGCTGAGCTAAATCAGAATCAAGTCAGTGAGCCTGCTTCCACATCTGTCTCCATCAGAGACTTTGTTCCAAAGCCGTGGAAACACCAAAAATCACATCCACTAGACTTGATCCTAAGCGATGTGAACAAAGGCATACAAACAAGGTCCCAAATGAGAAACTTTTGTGCACACTTTGCTTTTCTATCAACAATGGAACCCAAGAATCATGAAGAAGCTTTACAAGATTCTGATTGGGTGGTGGCAATGCAAGACCAATTGAATGAGTTTGAAAGAAACAAAGTATGACACTTGGAACCTAAACCCAAGAACAAAAAGATAATTGGGCTGAAATGGGTATTTAGGAACAAGCTGGACGAGCATGGCACAATAGTCAGAAATAAATCAAGGTTGGTGGTAAAAGGATACAATCAACAGGAAGGTATTGACTATACTGAAACTTTTGCTCCCGTAGCTAGATTAGAAGCTATTAGAATTCTTATTTCTTTTGCTGCTTTCATGAATTTTAAATTATATCAAATGGACGTAAAATGTGCATTCTTAAATGAGTTTCTAGAAGAAGAAGTATTTGTGGAACAGCCACCTGGCTTTGAAAACCCAATTTCTCCGGATCACGTCTACAAGCTTGATAAAGTTCTTTATGGGCTAAAACAAGCACCTAGACAATGGTACGGGAGATTATCTAAGTTTTTGATTGATAACAAGTTCATACGAGGTAAAATAGATAAAACCTTATTCTTTAAGAATAAAGGTTTGAATATTTTAGTTGTTCAAATCTATGTTGATGATATTATTTTTGGTGCTACTAATGAATCGTTATGTAAGAAATTTGCTGACCTAATGAGTAATGAATTCAAAATGAGTATGATGGGAGAATTAAATTTCTTCCTTGGTTTGCAAATTAAACAAACTGCTAACGGTATTTTTATTCATCAACAAAAATACATAAAAGAACTTCTAAAGAAATTTGGACTAGATAATGCTAAGACAAACCATACACCCATGGCCACTAACATTAGATTAGACGAAGACTCTAACGGAATTAGTGTTGACCAAACGATGTATAGAGGCATGATAGGATCACTACTATACTTAACTGCTAGTAGACCTGATATATCCTTTAGTCTTGGTTTGTGTGCTAGATTTCAATCAAATCCTAAAGAATCACATCATACGGCAGTAAAAAGAATTCTAAGATATTTAAAGGGAACTGATGACTTGTCCCTATTTTATCCGAAATGTGATGTCTAAAACTTGAAAGGGTATAATGATGCAGATTATTCAGGTGATCTTGTGAATAGAAAAAGCACTTCAGGAATGGTACAGTTTCTTGGATGTTGTTTGGTATCATGGAGTTCCAAGAAACAGAACACAGTAGCTTTATCCACTGCAGAAGCTGAATATGTAGCAGCAGCAGCCTGCTGTTCCCAAATGTTGTGGATTAAACAACAGCTAAGAGATTTTGGTATTAAACTTGAATGTGTTCCTATTTATTGTGATAATACTAGTGCCATTTGCATTTCTAAAGATCCGGTGCATCATTCTAGAGTTAAACATATTCATATTAGACACCATTTTCTTAAGGATAATGTTGAGCATAAAAATATTATTGTTAAACATGTCAATACTAGTGATCAAGTTGCAGATATTATGACTAAACCGCTTCCAAGGGAACAATTCGAAAAGATGAGGTTGGAGCTAGGTATGATCAAGCTTCACTAAAGTTTAATGCTAGTATTCCTCCTCTAAACAACGAGAAAATTGGAAGGGTTAGATCAACCACAACAACCAAGATTGATCATTCAATCATTGCGAGATTTAGG
This sequence comes from Amaranthus palmeri, assembly GCA_019776075.1. Classification (NCBI taxonomy): domain Eukaryota; kingdom Viridiplantae; phylum Streptophyta; class Magnoliopsida; order Caryophyllales; family Amaranthaceae; genus Amaranthus; species Amaranthus palmeri. The sequence goes on from JAAKBH010000423.1 coordinate 53,086, forward strand.
TATGCATCTATTTAAGTACGTGTCATAAACTTTATCTTGATTGCTTGCTTAAATTGAATAGACCAAGTAGCATAATTTATATCATTATATATTATCCACATATTATAAATTTTTTTCAAAAAAAAAATCACAAAAATTTATTTTTATTTTCCACAAATTCTAGCATTTCATTTTATTTTATTTTATTTCGGTGAGCCAACATAATTTAAGAAATGGAAGACTAATTATCGAGGTGTTTCGGATAACAGTCGTCTAAATCGGTATATTCAACGAACTAAGCTTTAAAGAATTGATGGCTGATCATTTCATCTCCTAAAACCGTCAAAAAGGAAGTAGTACAAACCCTTGATTACACGTCCCTTCACACCTTTATAACCCTTACACTCCATTGTCACATCCATCATTTATAACCTACTCTACTTGTACTACTCCATGCAAACTGTCAACTCCATTCATAATTTCCCTCTTTCAACAATCCCTAACCTTCATCAATTCATCTCCTCATCACCATGAAATCTCCCAAGACCTCATCAACCAAGAACACCAAAGGCAAAACACCCAAATTCATTCAACCGGAACCGCTTCAGGTTATTCACCCTTCATCGGACACCCCTCAATCATCAACACCATCATCTAAACCCAAAACAACGAAACTCATGCATGTCGGCACAAAAAGGACTTTTTCTACCACAAAAGGAAGCTCATCTTCAAAACCCGCAAAGAAGGCCAAGGTAGTAGATCCTGATTGTGCTGAGGAGGTTGCTAAGGAAATGTCTGTAGGTTTTGGTTTGGACAAGTATTGGTATGATTCTACCCCCTTTCCTCAATTACATGCTATTTTAAGTAATCAAGGTTGGGAAGAATTAATGAGTAATTTTTCTTGCAATTCGATTTACCCACATCTCATGCGAGAGTTTATTCAAAAATTTTCAATCGATAATGGGGTTTGTTCAAGTACAATTAAGGACATTAAAATTGAATTTAACAGTTTAATGTTGGGAGAATGGTTTGAAGTTCCTGTTGTAGGGTTTGATACGTATTACGTAGGGTCAAAGATTGTTTTTTCGGGTATTACTAAGAAAACCGTGTTAAAATTTCTTGGTCAAGAAGATAAAAGGCGATTCAGTCACATGTCTCTGTCTCCGCTTCACAAATTACTTTACAACATTGCTCGTCGATTCATTTTACCCCGCAATTCCAAGCGGAGTGAAGTCAATCTACGTGATGCAACTTTAATTTATTGCATGGCCAATCACATAAAAATCAATTTTCCGTCGTTGATGGTGTCACATTTATCTGAATGTATTGAAAAGGGCCTCATGGTAGGCTATGGAGGTTTATTATCATGTATTTTCAAGAAATTTGGAGTCCCATTGGATGGACTAGAATTCCCTATGAGCGCCAACAATAAAATCAGTGAGAGGTGCCTTACTAATTTGCACCTCCAATTAAATGAAAAAGAGATTCTGGAACATGCCATTGAGGAGGTAGAAGTAAGTTCTGATGATGAAGAAGAAGAGAAAATAGAAAAAGAAGAATGTGAGGGAGAAAAAGAAAAAGAAGAAGAAGAGGAAGGAAACGAAGAAGAAAAAGGAGAACAGGACACTGTTCCTTCTGCCACTCCTAATGAGGCAGAAGTGAATGAGGAAGAGGTGCAAGCACCATTTGAGGGGGAAACAGTTAGTAAGGGGGAACAGATTGAGGAAGAAGAAGTGGAACTGGAAGATGAACTATCTAGTTCAGAGGATGAGGACCTCAATGTGCCTCTTAAGAAAATCAAGAAACCATCCGTGCTCACTCCAAGAAAGAGTAGGAGGTTAGCTTCCACGAGTTCTTCGTGCCTACATGATGATATTACTTCTCAAACCCCTCCATCACCGAAACCAGATTCACCCACACCACTCCATATTCCATCATCACCACCATCACCTATTCCCACTTCACCTCCACCAACTGGTTTTGATGATAACACCACTATCCCTCCTCCTCCTACTACCCTTGCTTATGTCCTCTCTAAACTCCTTGATTTGCAGTCTCAACTTTGTGCTTTTCAAAGTGAAGTCCGTGTCTCACTCACCTCTCTTACTGAGCAGTTGTCCCTGATGGAATCCCGTCTTGGTGCAAAGCTCGACACAGTGGAAGTGCAGACGGAGTATGTTGATGAAGAGACTGCTGCCTGATCCCTCCTTCTTCTGTTTACTGTTTTATTAGTGTTTGTTGGCCTCATCATTTGCAGTTGTAATTTCTAAACAATTTATTTTGCTTTCTTTTGATGTACCAGCTGGGGTACAAACCACTTGTTTTATTGTGCTACTAACCATCCTTTACTATCCTTAATTTATTATCCTTTATTTCCTATACCTTATGGTCTATGATGTTTATTGCGTGCATTTCTTGATTTATGTTTAGGCATTTGCTTTCTTAGTTTGCTGCTTACTATCTTAATTTGTCTAATGCTTGCCTTAGAGCTATGGATTGATATATATCCCTACTTTTTGATTGATATCAAAAGGGGGAAGAAGGCAAACAAACTTAAGTTGACGCTTGTGAATGCTACGCTTTTACTTAATCTTTGGATTAGTTGTTTCTCTGTTTGTTACTAAAATACTTTACATGGTTTGTGCTTTATGTTTGGTATACTTAGGCTTAGTATATGATCATGGTTTGGTTTATTAATTTGGTTTATTAATTTTATTAAATGTATATGGGATTAATTGTTGTTTATCACTTTGTTTAACTTAGATTCTTACAACTTCATAATATTTTGAAGTACTAAGATTATTGTGTTTCTTAATTTATAACTTTCTTAATTTATTAAGGGTTTTTTATGAATTACAGCCTCAAAGTTTTCTCGTTTTATGAATTACAGCCGCAAAGTTTTTTTTTTATGAATTACAGCCTCAAACTTTTGATTGTTCCTCAATCACGTACAAGTGATCGGTTGACACCGTTGACCAGCTTATATGACCTTTGACTTTCTTTTTTCCTGATTTTTCCTTTTTTTTTGAGTTTTCTTTTTTCTTTTTTCTTTTTTTAATTTTATTCCTTCATTCTCCTCACATCTTCATCATCTCCCTCCTTCTTCTCCATCATCTTCATCCTCTTCATCCTCCATTAATTTTCAAAATCACCATTAATCTTCAAAGACTCAATTTCTTTCCAAAGTCCAAACCCTAGAATTCTTTCCCCTTTAGAAGAACCCAAATTTAATTCCTCCATCCTATTCATCATCCTCTTCATCATCTTCTTCCTTCTTCATCATCATCTTCATCCCATTTCAAATAAAATTTCTGGGTATATTTTTTGAAGGTCCTCAATTTTCAGAACTTTGAACAATCTCCTTCAACCCAATTTGAAATCAACCCAAAATCAATTAATAGAGTATAATCTAGGTTCAATTCATGTAAACCTCTTTTAATGAAATCCAGAAAAATAACCATTAACTTTGAAGATTAAAAGTTAAAGTGGAAATCCAAAATTAGTGGGTTTCATTTTTCTGGATTTATGCAAATACCCAGTAATTTTGAAGATTAAAAGTTATAGTAACTTTGAAGATTAAAACAAACCTAATCCTCAATCAAACTTTCTCTTCAAACCCAAACCCAGAAAAATACCCATTAACTTTGAAGATTAAAAAAAATATATATATATATAAAAACAGGAATTTTTCCCGGGACTTCAAACCCGAACAAGATCCTCACTTTATTCTTCAATTGGGTGCTTTAGTTTTTGAGGCAACAAGGTTGATTTTGATCCAAAATTAGTGAGATTCAAAGAGTATTCAATTAAACTCATTTTCGCACCATTTTCATAGCTCATGGAGTAGTAGATAGTTCATCTCCAAATCTCAAAATTTCCTCCATTTTCGCACCAATCCTCTTACTAATGCATGTAACACCATTTTCGCATCAATCCTCTTACTAATTGAGGATGAAGATGATTTGATTGATTGGGTTAGTGGGCTTAGAACTAGTTTAATTAAATCATGGGTTTTTTAATTTGAAGGGTTCTTGATTAAAAAACCCTAATTAGGATTTTTTTAATTTGAAGGGCTTAGAACTAGTTCAATTAAATTAGGGGTTTTTTAATTTAAAGGGTTTAAATTGGAAGGGATGATTTGATTAGGGTTCTTGAAAAGGAGAAATAAATCTAGGGTTTGGACTTTAGAAAGAAATTGGGTCTTTGAAGATTAATGGTGATTTTGAAAATTATTGGAGGATGAAGAGGATGAAGATGATGGAGAAGAAGGAGGGAGAGGATGAAGATGTGAGGAGGATGAAGGAATAGAATTAAAAAAAGAAAAAAAAAGAAAACTCAAAAAAAAAAAAGGAAAAATCTGAAAAATTGAAAGTCAAAGGTAAAATAAGCTGGTCAACGGTGTCAACCGGTCACTTGGCCGTGATTGAGGAAAAATCAAAAGTTTGAGGCTGTAATTCATAAAAAAAAAAAACTTTGCGGCTGTAATTCATAAAACGAGAAAACTTTGAGGCTGTAATTCATAAAAAACCCATTTATTAATTTATAAATTTTTTTAATATATTTATGTTTATGTTTTGTTTTGTCTCAATTTTTATTATACTTAATTTTTGAAAACTTAAGTCATGTTTAACCACATGATTTTAGAGAAAGTTTTTAAAATTTAATTTATTAGAGTAATATGTTTGCTTAAGAGTTTAGTAAATTATTTGTAACGATTTGATTTACTAAATATGGTTGAACTTGTGTTAATCTCTAGCATGTTCACTTTATATGTTTTACTCTTTATATTTTACTTAAGTTTGTTTATAAAGTTTGCCATCATCAAAAAGGGGGAATTTGTTGGCCCATTTGGTTTTGATGATGACTTAAACTTTTATAAAGAAACAAATTGTATTTGAGATTGTTTTGATAGGTTATATATCCGATCATTAAAAGATCGTCGATGGAACCTTAAGAAGTTGTGAAAGGACATTGCTACTCTGTGTCAAATACTAGAAGGTATGGAATAGTTCCAAGATTGGTCAAAATCGAAGAATGTTCAAACGAAGACAATGTAGTGTTCCCAGAACAACCGGTCAGTGAATTGGTCAACGAATTATTAAGAAAATAATTTTTAGTTTTATTTTTCTTTTTATTTTGTTGTACGGATGAAAAAATAAGTGATAAGTGCAATTATTTGCACTTATCCGTGTTCATTTTATGCTCCTTATATGTAGTTTTAGTGGGTTTTTAGGTATACTTTTGGTGTTTTGTGTACATTTTGTCTCTTAAGGTCAATTCCATGTTTTATGTGATTTTTGAGGCAAAATCGAAGTTTTTAGGTAGATAACGGAGTTATAAGAGGGTGAAGGCTTGGAGAAATAGCCTAAGACCCCTTGTCACGTGAAGAAACCGGGCCACAAGCTAATCCCGATGAGGAGAAGGCAAGGAAATTTGAACAAAAAGCCAAGCGACGAGCCATTATTCATGTGCAACGCTCGTCGCATAATTAAGCAGCAATTAGAGGCATGTCGTAGCAAAGCGACGAGTCGTCGCTCCATATGCGACGCTCGTCGCCCCATATACGACGCTCGTCGCCAATTTGTGCAATTAATGATGATCTTGCCGTAGCTGAGCGACGAGTCGTCGCCCTATAAGCGACGCTCGTCGCGCCATCGAGCCAGGCCACCAGATTTTCCAGAAGCTGAGCGACGACTCGTCGCCCTGTTGAGCGTCGCTCGTCGCCTTTTTCAATCCGGGCAATTCCTGACGGTTTTCTTCCTAATTTTTGGAACCACTATAAATAGTGGCGGTTATACTTTTGTAATTAATCAGATTTAGTTTTAGTTTTCTTTTCTCTGTAACTTTCTCTAGAGTAGTTTTAGTTTTTCTTTCAATTAACCTTTGAAGAACCATTGTAGAATTCGATTTCCGCATTTCAGTTTATGTTATTTTCTCATTCAGTAAGTTTTGTTGTTTCGTTATTTCTTTTTACATCATTATCTATTGTTTGTTGTATATTTTCTATGATCATGAGTAGTGAGTAGTTCTTTATCTAGGGTTAGGGTAAAATCCCTAATTCGAAGCATGGATTGATATTTTATTGATTGATTGTGTGCGATTTGAGTCTATGATTGAACCTATGCTTAATGAGTCTTGATTTAAATATCTTTGTTAGCCTTTTCAATAGAACGGAAGTTTGAGAATTGGTTTAACTTAGGATTGGGATATATTTGAGTTAAATTCATTCTAGTATTAGCCAATAGAACGGAAGTTTGAGGATTAATGCTAGTTGGTCTTAAATCGATATTAGTCAATAGAGCGGAAGCTTGAGACTAATTAGATCACGTTCTCTCATATTCATGGCTCAATTTCATACAATCATGAAAGTGATTGAATTCCATGTTAGAATTGGGTGATACCCGACGCCCTAGTGTCTTTCATATCATTGTTATACATCATTTTTATTCTTGTCTTAGTTAATTGCATCTTAGGTTTAGAACACCATCTTATACTTTTGTTTAACCCTTGTCTTAGCTAGTCATAAACATACAATTTGGAATTATTAAACCTCCTTGTGTTCGACCCACACTACGCGTACACCGTGCGCTTGCGGTTAATTAAAATTTGCTCATCAATAAGCAAGCACAAGGAATTAATTAAGTAATTAATTTAACTAAATCTTAAAATATTTAACCCTAAAATAACTCCCTAAAAATAGGTTCTAATCTATTTTTAGCTAGAAAACAAAAAATACTTGGAGTAACCCCCAAGTATCTTCACCCACTACTATATAACGGTTAATGCCCACTAATCCCACATCATTAGATCATGGGTTTATGGCAAAACCTAATCTTAATTGGTATATAAATGTTGTTAACTGGCACATGAGAACTTGGAGAAAAATAATCACGCATATCATTCGAGTGCTCCCATGGAGAAAAAGGAGAAAATAATCACGTAATATTTTCAAGTGCTCCCACATAATATTTCGTGAGATCAAGATCAAGAAAAGGGAAATATTAAGTGTTCTTAATTGCTAATTAATTCCGAAAATATTTTCTTGTGCTATTCCTTGTTTGTTCATCCAATTTAGAGAATTTCTTTGTATGGTTTTTATGAGTGTGTAATTTAGACTTTGGGAAGTCTAAAGGGGAAAAGTGAGAAATTTATGTAAAAGAGAGAAGAGAGAAACGAGAAGAAGGAACAAGAGAAGGAGAAGAGAAGGATAGGCCTAGAGAAGAGAAGGAGAATAGAAGTTTTATGTAATAAAGAATTGTAATTACAAAAAATTAATAATAGAAGTTGAAATCCCTAGTGGGTCGTGGCTTTCTTTCTTTTAAGGCCAAGAAAGTTTACCACGTCAAATCTTTGTGTTCTTTTAGTTTCTTTATATTGCTTTGAGTATTTTTATTATTAGAAATTCCGCAAGAAAAACAGGGCAAAAATACTCCTAGGGCAACACAACAATTCACCCCCTCCCCTCTCTTGTTGCGTTCTATATCTCTAAGTGTTTCTACACTAAGAATAACTTCCTTTTGAGTTCATTAAGTTCCCGTTCATCATTTCCCGTGATGACCATGTCATCCAAATATATAATAAGACAAGTAATATGGCTCCCTCTTCTTTTGAGGAATAAAGTGTGATCGGAATTACTCTGCTTGTACCCAAACTTCTTCATTGCTGCTGTAAATCTTCCGAACCAGGCTCTAGGAGATTGTTTCAAGCCATACAGGGCTTTTCTAAGTCTGCACCCTTCTCCTGGTCCATAGTCATCTACGAACCCTGGTGGAGCTCTCATAAAAACTTCTTCAATTTCACCATGAAAGAAGACATTCTTAACATCAAACTGATACAAGGGTCACTCTTTGTTTGCAGCTATAGAGAACAAGACCTGATAGTATCAATTTTTGCAATTTATCTCGTACGTCTGTGTGTACCACTTTGCCATTAGACGAGCTTTGTACCTTTCAGTCGATCCATCAGCATGATACTTAATTGAGAACACCCATTTACAGCCAACTATTTTCTTTCCCTCAAGTAAGATACATTTCTCCCAGGTGTTATTCTTGTTAAGAGTTGTATATCTCATCTTCTATAGTTGTTTGCCATTTTGGGTTTTAGAGGGCCTCATCAATGTTTCAAGGAATGGTACTTGAGTTAAGAGAAGCTTTGAAGGCAACAACAGATATTAAACATATACAACCCACTGAAACACACGAGGAGGTAAAGAATGAAGAGATGGGATAGAGATGTGGGTTTGGAGGATACCAAGAGGTGTTTGATAGTTGAGGATGATTTTAGAAAATATACCCAACACATGCGAGTACAATCATCCACAAAAAAAAAAAAAACAAAATATGATTATCCATGATTATTAGATTCAGGGGTAGCCGGGTAGGTCCCCAAACATCGGAGCATATCAAAATAAACGGTTTACTACTACGAGAGTTACTAGGAAAATAAAAATATTTGTGACTCTTAGCAAGAAAACATGATTCACAATGCAAAAGTTCAATATTATTATTAAGTGATGGTATAAGACGTTTTATATACCCTACTGACAGGTGGCCAGGACGTCTATGTCATATCCACAACTGTTGATCCAACAACCCTCGAGTAAGCAAAGTATGTCCCTTTTAAGTTGCCTCATCTACGTAATACAGACCTCCTCGTTTAGTACCACGTCCAATAATTTTCCTTGTCTGAGCATCCTGCACAACACAATCAGAGTCAATTGACTAATAGATAATAATTTGTGAGATAAATTAATTTTTTTTGAAAGAGTTAAAATGACAAGTTGGTTAATTTTATTTGCCAAATTAGCCAACATCAACCAATAAAACCCTTTCATCTTGTTGAGCACAATAAGTGTGACACATATGACTTAAGCTGGAATCATTTAGTTTATTCAGTTTTGAAAAATGGTAAATTACTCAATTTAATTAATTTTTAAAAGAGCTAAAAAAGACAAGTTGATTTATTATTTGCCATGTATGCCAGTATTAACCAATATATAAAAAACTTTTTCATTGTGTGAATGACAATGCACTTGAGATTTTTCACTCTTTTTATTAAATTTTATGATTTTAAAAATGGTAAATTACTCAATTTAATTAACTTTTGATAGAGCTAAAAACAACAGGTTGCTTAATTTATTTGCCAGTAAACCAACTTCAATCAATAAAATCTTTTCAACTTGTCAAGTTTTATGAGAATGACACGTGGAATTTTCTAGTCTTTTTATTAAATTGTATGATTGAGATCTTATTTGATTCTCCTCACAATAATGATTATTAATATCAAATCTTTATAGTTTTTTATTACGTATAATTTTTGAAATGGAGAAAGTTAATAAATTAATAATAATAATACTAATTTATATAAGGAAATTTCAATTTTAAAATCTCACCTTTTGCTCGTTGTCTTTTAAATGCCCCTTTCGATTATTTTTAAAAATCCGACCTTTATACTGCGTTTTCTTTTAAAGTATGCTTTTACCGGTTACTGTTTAAATTTGAAATTTTACCCAACCATCCATTAATTACCTTTAGCAATCATTTACTTCCCTCCCTATAATGGTTGTACATCATCTCGCTATTAGTGCTCTGTGCTCTCTCCCTTCAATCTTTTCATTCCTTTAAAGCCTGCACCTACAACGATTATTTACTTTCGATTACTACTCGTTGTCCGCTCCATATGACGTAAGAACCCTAATCTTTCCCTTTTCCATTTTTGGTTATTTGGTTTTGTAACATTTTCTCCATATTTCCCTAATCATATTTTCCATTATTGGTGAAGTATGTATTGAAATTCCTTTAATTCCTTGTTGTTTTTGCTGATTAATTTTCTTTTTTCTTCTTTTTTTGAAGATGGATGAACTAGTAACTTTTAGGTTTTGCTATGGTGGGAAGTTTTGTAGTGACAATGAGGGTATAACTTACCTAGGGGGAATAGGTAGGATGTTTGAAGTTAATCTTTGTAACTTGTGTTTTGAATTTTTAATGTCTCTGGCTGCAAAGTGTATAGAACAGAGATATATAGAGGGTTTGTATTATGTGAAACCGGGAACGACATTGAAGGATGAATTGAGAAATTGTTGGAGAAGCTGGGGCTTTTCGCTTGGGTAAAACAGCAATAAAAAGCAGCTTTGTTGATGTTTATGTGGTACAAACCCTACCTAAATCATGTTTGTCTAAGGTAATAGCTAAACCAGGGACAAAGAACATGAATCTTTATTTATCAAAAAGCCCATCAAAATCCATGGCACCTAAGCTACCTATTGCTAGAGGACCACAGAGTGGTAGTGGTGATAAATTTTCTAGTCCTCAAAGGTCATTTTGCTTGGACACCACCATAAATTAACCCTAACCACAACCAAATTCAAAGTCCCTAGATACTATGAACATATATGTATACTAATTTACATTAGAGTAACATAGTACTAAAGAGCTAAAAATTATTAGTGATCAAGAGATTTTTATCATATACTTGTATTTTGATATTTTCTTTTATTAAATCATCAGGGTTTAAAAGATAATATTGGCACAAAAGCCCTAAAATTTACGATTTACCCTGATTCGGTGGAGGATTACGAGCATTGATTGAAAGAAACTAGATAGCCCTCAACTTTTGATGCCAAGAGAAAATTATCCTTCTGAGACTATGCATCGTGTTCTTTACTACCCGATGAGAGACATAAGAGATCTAAACTCCAAACTCTTGAGGTAGATATAAAGTACTCCCTCCTATTCACTCAAAAGGGTACATTTCTATTTGGGCCAATTCATACAAAATGTCCCATTTCTATTTTTACTCTCACCTTTACAATTAATTTAATCAATTAAAATATCCAACTACCCCCATTTTTACTACTCCCAATACCCAACTACTACCTTTACAATTAATTTAATCAATTAAAATACCCCACCATTCCACTCTTAAAAATCGTGCCCAACCCAAATGTGCCCTTTTGTATGAATAGGAGGGAGTATTAAATTAATGAGAATTTTTTTGTTCTACAGACATTTCTTAATGGAGTAAAAGATTAATACTTCTATAATATAAAAATTATAATGGATAATAGTAAAATTTACCATCTACACATTTGAAAGTTCAACGGATATCTTCATATATTGTGCTTAACTAGGAATATACCCCTATCATGCACCATTTAAATTCAGTTTTGTTTTTTATAAATTATTTTGATTAATAACATGTAGGACCTTTTACAAAATTCAACAAAGTCCTCATATAGAATCTTTCACCACTACCTGATACTGCATGATAATTATCAATTAAGCATTAGCAAATTTATACTTAGTACAATCATAATACATAATAGAAGTAATACTTAACTATAGTGCTCATGATGTGATATTATATACTGATATATAGTTGAATAGTAGTGTGATTGGATATTACCATTTAAATTGGATGCTAGAATTATATCTTGAAAAGGAATACATAAATTAGTGAACGTTTGTTTTTGATGACCATTAAATAAACCTTTTTTTTTGTAAACTCTTAATTTATATTACATTGCTTTAAGGAACATGAAAAGAGTGGTTAAAAAAAATTACCTAACATTGAATAGTCTTACATCAATGTATGAGTTATATTTTCTTATAAAGCTAAAAACGACATTATTAATATTAATATGAATTAGTAGAGTCTATGTCAATGTTAAGTATTCTATTATAATTAAAACCACTTTAAATAAAACTCTTTATTGATTATTTGAATTGCATTAGAGAAGATGAGCGGATGAGTTCCGAAAAACCTAACGTTATAAAGGCACTTGGAAAATTGCTTTCAAAATGCATTGTATAAGGATACTCCACACAAAATGTTTATAAATTAGTATATGTATGATGATGATGATTAGAGCCATTAAAAAGGTTGTTAATGATATTTATATTAAACTTGAAGTAATTTAATGTTATATAGAATTTGAATTTTCTTCCTGTGTTGAGAACCAAACATTCTCCATGCTTGAGAATTATTGAGAGTAAAAAGTCAAAGTTAAGCTATTTTTATATCCAAACAATATATTTAGTGGGTTGAGTTCAATGGTGTGCACATGTGCAAGGAATCCCAAGTTTTTGTTTTTGTGGTTTTAATTTTTGAGTACAAGAACTTGGTAAGCTGGCCCTACATTATTCAGGGAGGATCTAGGGAATCCCATTTTTTTTAAAATTTATTTAACAATCACTTAAATTAGATATGCAGACCTGATAATTCAATATTTACTAGACGCTATGATCAAAGTTGATTAACCCAACATCAAATTTCAATTAATAACTATGTTACATGAACATAAAATTCGATTTTGATCCATCTTGAAACATCTTATTTGAAATTAATTTGATAATCCGAATATGTTTTGATATGAGTATTTAATTGATTATCATTGGATACCATACCCTACAATTAGATGCATAATTTTTGGGTGTAGATGTAGATCATAATGCACAACCTACTCTTTTTAATGAATTTATTATAATAGTATATAAGATCCATTTGGTAAATTTGTTATATTTTTTTAGTCATGGCTACACATTTTCTCATTTACTTACATTTATAAATTCAGTCTTTTTGTATGTATTTATAAATTATACATACATTTTCATCAATTTATTTTTGTCATATAGTTTCAATTGTAACGAATAATTTTGTTTTTTAAATATTCAAAAACAAAAATCTTCCAAAATTATAAATTATTATGAAAATAATTACATAACCAAATTTATGGACAACTTAATAGCTCTAAGTCCTAAATTATAAATTATTATGAAAATAATAATTAGTATTAATCATCAAAATGGACAAATTTGATTTCGTTCAAGTTTTTCAACTTTCATTATTATATATGTTTAATCAACATTAAACACGATGATGTTATTGGTGATGATGATGTATGAATATGTTACCTCTTTGTCAACAAAATTGAGAATGGAATATTAATGTTTGAAGTGATACAAATTAAATAAATCTATACTTATAACAAACAAAACACACTTACATCATCTAACTCAAAATTAATGAGGTGTCACTTTATGGATTAAAGTTTTCCCTCCAATGAAGGATGATGATGTCATCCTAATATGTTGATTAAACCTTATATCTATACATAATACTAAAGTAAAAAATGGCTGACATAAGCAATTTTAAAAATTGATGAGGTGTCAACTTCTTATGAAAAATTTTCCCTCCATCTAACAAAGAAGACATCATAAAAGAAGGATGACTATAAAAATCTTAAATGCTAAGGATAATTAAGACTAAAAATAATTAGGATAATTAATTTGATGGCCATTATTAAAGACTTTTAGTTGGAAATAACATATTATATTAGCTATTGTTATTAATAATTCATTGAAAATCAATAGCCAATAATTTAGAATTCATTTTCTTTATATTTTTAAATAATTTATGAAAAAAAACCGTGCGATCGCACGGGATTTATCTAGTGTCTAATTAAAACAAATGACTTATTATAGTGGTATACGTATCAAAAGTCACCTTATTTAATGGGTAGGATCCACAATATAATTTTAACACATACTAAAAATTTTACATGAGATTATGCTACTACATGTACAACAAATCTAGCTTTTTGCGATATTTGATTTAGTGACATTAAAAAAATGCCACTAATTTATATTTTTAGTATAATAATTGTTGGTTTTTATTTTAAAGTTCCACCATCAAGTAATTTAGCTACTTTTATTTGGTCTTTAGTGGCAAATGTAATTGTTACTATAGTCTATTATAGCATTTGTGAGAAATATCACTAGATCATATGTCGCAAAAAACTTTTGTGTGATTTTTTTAATATGCTGTTAAAGGCTCTAATAAATGTCACTAAATCCTCTATATACACTATAAAAGGTTTGTAATAGCAACATTTAAATTAAATGTCGCTAAATATATCCTACTAAAAGCAAATTATGTTGTAGTGTACTAGGATTATTATTAGTAAAAATAAATAAATAAATCATAATAATCTTGCAAATTCACGACAACAAATTTAACTTTTTGCGACATTGAATTTCGTGATTCATATTTTTAATATAATAATTATTGGTTTTTATTTAATGTTTCATCTTAAAGTGATTTAGCGACACTTTTTTTGGTCTTTAGTGGCATATGTAATTGTTACTATAGTCTATTGCGGCATTTGTGAGAAATGTCAATAGATCCTATGTCGCAAAAAACTTTTGTCGATTTTTAATATGCTGATAAAGGGTATAATAAATGTCACTAAATCTTCTATATATACTATATTAGTAATTTGAACTAGCGACATTTAAATTAAATGTTGCTAAATATATCCCATTAAAGTTAATGGGAAACAAGTAGGGACCATAAGAAATATAAAAAATATTAAATAAAGATAGTGGAAGATATGATGGATTGATGGGACCATGAACATTTTTTTTTTAGTTAGACCATGAACATTATTTAAATATTAAATGAGGATGTACTAGGTTTTTCTTGTCTTAAATACGTGATATAAATAAATTGATTCTTTATGGAAACAACAAATGAAACACCCAAAATGACAAATAGAAACTTTTTTGAAAATTCTACAAGGTAAGTACCAATCATAAAGAAACGCCAGTGTTAGCTAATGTTATTTTTCATTCTACAAAATAGCACCCTACTGGTTCAAAACTAACTGTCGTAACTATATAACCCAAAAAAATGTTTGAATGGTCGTTAACTTGTGAAATTACAATATTGCCCTTATTTAATTAATCATTATCCTCTCTTCTTCCTTTGCATCCATACCCATGTTCTTTCATGAACCCATAAAAACAAGAAATGTCTATATTACATTAGGTGTAGAATGATCCTTTTATCTAATTATAGATTCTTAAGGATATAAATGGTTAGCTTCACCTAGTTTCTTACCAGTAAATATTACATTTGAAATATCCAGGATCATGTCGTTTCATAAATGCTTTTATTCTTAAGCCAATGTTCACTGTTCAACAGTTTACCAAGTTGATTTTGTTCAATTTTTTTGTTAATTTCAATCTCTTTGATGACACAATTCAATATACACTAAATAAAGCAGAACGAAATGATTATTGGCGTAATATTAAGTCGACCCGTTAAAAATCTGCCCTGGCCAATAAATTTTACCATATGGGTCGACCAATTAGAAACCCGAGTCGGTAGAACATTAATGGGTTGTATAAAACGGGCTGGGTCAAAAGCTTTTAAGGGGCCTCGTCCCGTTGCAGACCGCTATTCACAACCTACTATTACCCACCCAGATTACCCCATTAAGATGAACTGATGGATCTGGGATTCTCCACCGATGTGTCCTTTTTTCGTTGTTGTGTTTTCTATTTCTCTTGTTCTCTCTCCTTTCTTTGTTCATTCACTTACCATAGTTCTAGAATGTTGTGAATGGGCTAATGTTTTGATGAAGAAACAAATACAAAAACAATATGCAAAAAACCAACAAAAACAGATTATCCAACGACAATGGCAACAGACAAGAAATAGGAGGTATCTAATGATACCTCCCCCTCAAACAAAGTTTCTTATATCATTAATATAAACAAGACTACACTAATGACTCACCTTTCAAGCTTTACGAATACTCTCCTAAAGTAAAGATTGAAGCTTTACTTCAATCTCTCACAAAATGCATAAACTAGGGGCGGAGCAAAGATTACGGAGGCCCTGTTTATTTTTGCAGTTTCTTTTAAAATGGGGCCTTTTAATAATAAAAGAAAATTCTTCAGCTTAGAAAAACTTAATACAAATACATTGTTAAATTGCACTAAAAATTACGAAAAATACTTAAGTTTAAAAAATTTTTATTTTAACATTGTTGTTGATCTCTTTCACATATTTTGAAGCAAAAAGAGGATAGCATTGATGAGAAAATTATAGGTAAACAGAGAAAAAAATAATAGTATGAATGAGAAGAAGATGAACATTCAAAAGTTCCTACAAGTCCGTCAAAAATAACTAAAACAAATAGCACGTAAATACATAAATAAACTAAAAAATTTAATAATGATAACAATATAAATTAGATAATTAGATAACTCACACAAAAAAATCAAATAACAATTAAATATGATTATAAAAGACATAACAGTCAAATAATTATTACTGAAACAAATTGCACATAATCGGAAAATTAAACTAAACTAATGATGAACAACAAATAAATTAGATGATTAAATACCTTAATTTGAAGATTTAAAGCATTTTTCTTCACTCTTCGTAATCAAATTAACTTGTGGATTAGTTTGATAGAAAAAAAAATACTTGTGAAATTAATGAAAGTATATTCTATTAATGACTTCATAAACATTAGAGAAGGTGAAAAGTTACATAGGAATAAAAAAGAGCAATGAAGATAATTAAAGTTGGTGGGCGGCAAGCTGTGAATTACTAGGTAGCTTTCCTCGAATTTTTAGGTGTAAATCATTTATCTTGTTTTAAAATTCTTCCAAAAATGTAGGCTAGGTGTATCGAACCCGGGGCACCGCCTGTGCAAGGTAATTACTCAACCAACTACACTCTATCACATAACTTGATACTTAGGACACCTTTTAATATATGAGGCCTTTATTTTTTGAGGCCCTGTGCGATTGGGCACCTTGAATGTGCCCAAAACCGCCCCTGGCATAAACAAAGAAGAAGAACTCTCTTGGCTTAAATCCTAGCTCTCAATCTTGTATATGCCTATCACACTACTCTAATAATGTTTTAAGACTTAGCCCCAAGACACTTTAGAATAACCTAAAACAAAAGGGCTTAAAGCCCACAAAAAACCAAAGCCAAAACGGAAACTGATCCATGAAGGGACCTGCACATCGCTCGGGTCGAGCTGAGTTGCTTGCTTGGTTGAGCGTGAGGACAATTTTCACTGTTTTGCTACTGCTCCGTTTGCTCGATCGAGCCAGATCAGCTCGGGTACTCAAGCAATCTTCAAACCTAACTGCTCCTCTTCTCTTGGCTTCATTAAGCCACCCTACATCATCATCAATGATCCGTTGGTCAAGAGACCCAAAACTTAGCACTCCAAAACCCGTACCACACTCTCTACCACTCTCAAGTGTTTAAGATATCGTGTGGGCTACGATATGCTCAAAATCGTCATCGACATTGCGTGAATTGGCTCTTGATACAACATAGTATTTTAAGAGCATTGATAAATGATTTTGGAAGTCTCTAGTCTACAAATCGTTAATGGTGTTCATGAAATATGGGTTCATGAAAGAAGATGGGTATGGATGCAAAGGAAGAATATGATAATGAAGAATTGAACAAAGACAATATTGTAATTTCACAAGTTAACGGCTTTTCAAACGTTTTTTGTGTTATATAGTTACGACAGTTAGTTTTAAAACAGTTGGGTGCTATTTTGTAGAATGAAAAATAAGATTGGCTTGGCTACCACTGACATTTCTCTATACTTGGTGCTTACCATGTAAAATTTTCCTAACTTTTTTAAGTAACGGAGGGAGTATTTTATAACTAAATCACAATAATATCATACTCCAATAAAATAATTTATGTGCAATTTTATTAAAAGCAACCACCACTTAATTTATATTAATCACATTGATAAAATTAAATGACAATGAGAATTCAACATTTTTTTTTTGATGCAGATGGATGAAAAAAGATGTAGAAAAGAACATGGATGAAGATAGGGAAGATGGATGAAATTGGAGATGATAATTCTAAAACCGAAATTTTACAACTTAACATATAATCAGACATTTTTTGTACATCAATGTTACGACATCTTAAATTTCAAAATTACAACTTATTTTGTGGAAATTTTTTAAAATTTATTACCACTGACTTTTCGTAAAAGTTCGTTGTTCCCACGTAGAATATCTAATAACCCACCTTTATTTTTAGATAAGGATTAAAATACTCTTTAACTTTAGCAAAAAAGTAAAATGACCTAATTCTTTTCTCCACACTCAAAAAGAATGAAAGACAAATAAAAAAGAAAAAAAAATGAAGAAACGTAGAACAGGTGAAAGACAGAAGGTAAAGTTGATCCACTCTCTCAATATCTGTTTCTGCCCATTTCTTCTCACTTCTCTGTTTTGTTCAGTAATCAGGAGAGACTATTACATTTACATTCAGGATTTGCTGCCACGTTAGACTTTCCATCCTCCATTACTATTTCAATTCCAATTCCTTCTTAATTTCTTTTTCTTTTTTTTATTTTTCTTTCTTGGCTGCTTCTTTTTCCCTTTTGATTTTCAATTTCTGGGTTGTTCTACTAATTTCTCTCCATTATTAAGCAATTCAAAAGTTGACTAAATCATCTCTGATTTCAACTCAAAAACCCATAAAGAATTTCATATTAGAACCATCCAATTTTCCTTCAAAAAAATCCCCAATTTGTTTAGAGAAGTGAGCTTGGTAATGAAAGTTGACCTAATCATCTTCAATTTCAACCCAAAATATACACAAAAAATTTCATATTAGAAGTCTTGAACTTTTCTTCAAAAATAAAGAATACCCTAAAAAGTGAATTTTGAAAAAAAGGAGAAAATTTGGGTGAAAAAAGGAGGCGGAGATGGGCAATTCATTTGGTTGCTCCGCCTCCGGTGAGAGGTTAGTGTCGGCTGCAAGAGATGGTGATTTAGTGGAAGCAAAGATGCTTCTAGAATGTAATCCATGTCTTGCTAAATATTCTACTTTTGGTGGTCTTAATTCTCCTCTTCATTTTGCTGCTGCTAAAGGTCATAATGAGGTATAATTCACTTCCAAGTTTTCATTTTTAATATAAAGTTTGAATTATTAATAATTATATTTATGGGTTAAAATTGTTTGTTATATATCTTTAATTTTAAGTTTGAATCCTTAGCATAATTGTATTAATGTGTTCTAATAAGTTTGAATCCTTAAGAAAACTGTATTAATGGGTTCTAATTGTTTGTTTGATTGTTGTTGTGGCAAAGATTGTTGCATTGTTGCTTGAGAATGGGGCTGATGTCAATTCCAGAAACTACTGTGGTCAGGTAGGAGATTTTATTTTTTTCCTTGGATAATCTGATTTTATTTCCAACTTTTGATGGTTTTGTTGTTTTGATTAACGATCATTGATAAAGGTTTGTTCTTGAGCTCAATAAGCTTTTTATTTTGTAATCCCTCTTTTTACCTTGTTTGATTGTTTGTTGACCTTTTATGATTTGGGTAATAAATGAAAGTGAAAACTGAGTTATGGGTTGATTGTTTTTTTCATGAATTCATTCGAAGACGGCGTTGATGCAAGCGTGTAGATATGGACACTGGGTGGTTGCACAAACACTTCTGCTCTACAGATGCAATGTGAGAAATTGCTGCGTTTTTATGATTCAGTTTAAAAGTTCTCTATTGATAGTTTTTGGAGCTGTGAGAGTTGAATTTATCTGTTATTTGCAGGTTACTAGAGCAGATTACCTCAGTGGTAGAACTGCTCTTCATTTTGCAGCTGTTAATGGTCATGTGAGATGCATAAGGTTGTTGTTTGCTGATTTTGTCCCAAGCGCACCTTTAGATTCTTTGAATGCTCCTACTGCTGAGGGTGAAGGATCCAATGTGAAAAACAGGTATGATTATAGGCATTTATTATGTTTTTGTTTTCTTTATGGGACATTTAGTATGATAATTGGTACAATTATGGTTAACATGTTTATTATCATTCATCAAACAAAGAGAAAGAGGGAAGTGAGGCAGAAAAAGGAGTAGTAGAAGGGGAGGAATTCGAGATTTTTCTATTTCTGAAAATTGTTCTTTGCATTATGTATTGAAGCTGATTTAGGATACTAATAAGTCTAATAATTAGAAAGCTGACATGGAAAATTAGCTGAAGGTTGAGTGATGTTTCCCATGAGAGGTTGATCACCAGAGTCCCCATGGCATATACTTCAAAATAGATTGGAATATCGGATCTTCAGGTTGCTGCTAGCATGACATAATCAAGAATTCGAAAAGCGAATTAACTGACGAATTATGTTACACCCTATTTGTTCATTAGCATGACGAATTATTGCAGCAGAATTTCATTTCACATGATCTCTTATGTATTTGTTCATTAGCCTGTATAGCTAGGATTGGTCTCTAAATTTGATACTGGGAGGATGCTTGAAGAGGGAACCAACCTATTTGTGTCCGCTCTCCTTTTCATGGTTCTCTTGTTTAAGGATCAGGATTCTGTGCTGATGACTTTTCAGATCTTTAGCTATGATGAATCCCTGTTCCTAGTAGATAGATAAACTCACCTTGATTTTAAAGCGCCTATCTCAACTGTTGGAGATTGAGGATTTAAGGTGGTGAGTAGGTGATTTATCTTGCAGTATTTCCTGTATGTCCGTTTTGCATTGCATCAATGTGCGTTAAAGGCAAGGAATTTTAACAGGATGCTAAGGGAAGTTAAGTTCCCCTCTTTTTCTGGTTGGCAAATACATATGGAAGCCTAGAGTGAAAGTTATGCTCCAAAGACAGACCAGGGATTGCTTCCATGTCTTGTTTCATTGTCAGGTGGCGTGTAATACTTGGAAGAGGCTGTTTTGGGTGTGTGTGAAACTTGTGTTTTCCGTTGTACTAATTTTGAGTTTCAGACTTTGCTTGGGAAATGGAGAGTAAGATTCTGTTGCAAAATGTTTTGATGGAAATTTTGTGGTGTTTGTGGTAGGAAGTAATGAAACGTAATAAATTTTGCAGTAACTGTGATTTTCTGTGGGTGGGTGGGGCTTAAACAGTTTCAACTCATTTTCAGTGGTGGGAATGCAAAGACTTAGTAATTTTTTATCAGTGTTCAAGAGGACATCTTGTCTTCAACTGTATTCTATGCTTGCTTACTTTTGGTATAAAATAGGCTTTCATCATTGTAGAAAAATCCAATGTGGAACTTTTTTTATGCCTACAAATAATCACACCCTTATTTTTTTTTTGTTACAGATGTTTCTGGCTGATAATGATCCATATATCCATCATATATAATTTTAGTTGCCTATGTTACCTCCCTTTTAAAAAACGTTTTTAATTTTTGATTATCATTTGGGAGGTCTGGTAAAGGAGTTCAGATTCAGCAACCTTATTTTACTTTGACTATAGGCACATCCCTTCCCTAGTCCATTAGTTTGGATATCAATGAGGCGAGCTTAATGCTTGACCAAGGGTCATCTTTCTATCATCTTTTTGTTACTAAAGCTCCAAATTAGTTTTAACCATGAGATAGCGCACAGAACTTGGTCTATATGGGATACCCACATACGGCATACCCCATCTTTTTGTTATCAAAGCTCCAAATTAATCTTGTTTTGTTTATTGCATGCATATTGACTCTTCCTTTTGGAGGTTGATTATTAATTGACATTACAATATGTAGACTTTTCTTACTCCTTTCTTTTGATGTTGAGAGTTTTCTGTCGTCAAGCGGTTATGACTAAGATGGTCTAAACTATGTACATTTCAATCGGCAAACAAAGTATTCATTTTGTTTTTCTATAATTTTTAACCGTTAGCACTAGTAATTTAGCTGAGTATCTTGATATGACTTGCTAATTCTTTTCTCTTGTTGTTTCAGTGCATTATCCAAGTTTGTCAACAAACCTGCTGATGGTGGTATTACAGCCCTTCACATGGCTGCACTGAATGGGCATTATGACTGCGTGCAGCTTTTGCTTGATCTTCAAGCAAATGTTTCAGTTGTGACGTTTCATTACGGTACATCAATGGACTTGATCGGTATGCTCTTTACTTCTACCCGATTCTCTATCTTCTCTTTTATCCACTCTTTTTTTTTGTTTTTTTTTTTTATTTTTTTTATTATAGATGGCATATCAATTTTTTTATTAGTGGTACCTTTAATTTGCAGGTGCTGGAAGTACACCTTTGCATTATGCTGCTTGTGGGGGAAACTTGAAGTGCTGTCAGGTAAGCTTTATCTAAGCTTTGTAGTTTCGAGACACATGATTATATTGCTGAGGATTGAGAAAACCTTCTGTTGTCAGATTCTCCTTGCAAGAGGCGCCAGTCGCATTACTTTGAACTGCAATGGGTAAAGTGTTTTGTATAGCCCTTCTCAATTCTATAATTTCTCTAATGCCTGAGATTTATTGATTGATTGCTTTGTTTCAGATGGCTTCCAGTTGATGTTGCAAGAATGTGGGGACGTCATTGGCTTGAGCCTTTATTGACACCAAATTCGGAGTCAATAGTCCCAGTATTTCCTCCTTCAAAGTATCTTTCTTTGCCCCTTATGAGTATTCTCAACATAGCTAGGTAAGACTTTTCTGCAATGACTTATGGTAGTTTGTCTTAGTAGATTTGACAAATAGAATGGAAGTTAACTTGGTATCAACGAACTTTAGGAGAAAATTATTGGAGTTTGCTATTGAAAGTGACGTATTGGGAGGGTTATGTCACTTTCAATAGCAAACTCAAAGGGAAAAAGGTAGTATTAATGAAGGCAAGGGATGTATACATAGTTGAGCTAGTGGTTTTGTTAATTTTACATTAGCTTTAGATATTCTTGCAGTATTAGTTATTATTTGTATTAGATAGGGTTGAACAATATTTTTTATAAACAATTTATCCTATCATTGGGATTAATACTATGGATAGTTGTATTTTTCCTAGGCAAGTGATAATAGTCACTTCCAATTGACAACAAGCCAACAACATTTCATTACCCCAATGCCACTAAATGGCTCCGACCTATGAGGGTTTGAAGGATCAGATGTATACAACCATTATCCACAACTTCACATAAATGCGAAATGGACATAACTTACAAGTCTTTTTAATATAGTCTATTATAATCCAAAGCCGAAGAACTATGAAATATTCTGCCCCATCTAAATATCATTTTTGGACTTTTTTAGATAATGCTCTTAAAAGAATGGTTGGGGAGGTGGGAGGAACACAAATACTACAACGGGTATATTAGTGAATCATGCTGAATCCGTAATTGTGATGATTTTGGGGCTGTGATTGTTATTTGTAGAAAGATGTAGTATTTGTGGGTTTTAGTGGCTGGTTGACTATAAATTTGGACATTTCTGTCTCATTGTCTATGATGTTTGTGGTTTCATGATGAGTCCATATCTAGCATATTTGCCTCGCTTTCTTGTATAAATAAATTGTTACAGTTGAGCTGAGATTAACTTGGGCTTTTTTAACCGCTTATTTGTCAGAGAAAATGGGTTGCAAACATCGGTAGCCTCCTTTGACGAGTCAGATACTTGTGCTGTATGTTTGGAGAGAGCATGCAGTGTAGCTGCTGAAGGTATTTCCCTTGCACGTTTTGATTACACAACGCAAAAACTTGTTCTTTCTGGAGCTTGTGCTTCTACATAAATTTTGATGCTAAATTTATAAGTTTAGAATGATGAACTTCAATATTTTCTACAATTCCTTGATCAATGGAATATACATGTTAAATACATCAAAAACACTGCTTTCCTGCCACTACAAACTAAATATTTCAGTCTCAGGTCTATGAAATAGAAAATATTTTGCTAAATTAATTAAGCACGTGTCACTCGGAAATTCAGAAAATTGCTGACCTCTTAGGCAGCAGAAATTGAAGAAGGGTCATACGGAATTGAAAAACAAAAAGTAAAGGTCAGGTGAAAACGTATTCTTCAGGTTTGGAGGTGACTGCACACTTGTGGGGTAGGGATTCAATGGGACTTTGTGCCGAATAAAAGTCGGACTTTATTTTCACATCCACCTCGGACTAGGATTTCATATCCTTCGACTTTGCTCGACTCAGATTCTAGGACTCTCGGCGGAGTGGGATTATAACAATTTTTTTAAAACATAATTTTTTACAATACGTAAATTCATAACAACTTTCAAATAAGTAGCTATCCGTGAATTCTACTTAAAATAAAAATATTGTTATAGTTTTTGTTAATGATTATTATAACTCATTATACATCGATTTGTGCATTCGGGATTTTGAATGTTAGAACGTGTTTTGAGTACGATATTTTGGATTAGGTCAATTGTGAGTTTCGTGTGTACTTATTACTCACATATCTCAATCTGATTGAACATTAAATAATATTTAATTAGGAACTGTTCAAAACTTTATTTCTGGGTCTTAGATTGATTTAGCTTATGTTATTGGACAATCAATCCTTTTAACCAATTATTAAAATTGTTTTAATTGATTAATCTAACTTTGTTTTATGATTAATTTTTGTAATACTTAATGGATTGAACTTAATCAATTACGAGTCCATGAACTTTAAATATTTGGTGAGACTTTGTTATTGGATGGTCAATCCTTTCAACTATTAATTAATAACAATCATTTTAATTTGTAATACTTAATGGATCGAATGATTAACTACGAGTCTGATGTACTCACTATTTAATTGGTTAGACGTGGTAAAATCTTATCATATTATAAAAAAATTTGCATAAGTACAAGTACTTTTCACCCGTGGGCGGTCATAGTTGCCTATTCTGATTAAGTGTTGAGCCTTGTTACCAATGTTGCCTTGTGAAATTTATCAAAAAGTGACAGTTGAGACTGAGGATTACTTTTTCTTATATGCATGTGCAATTTTATATGAAGCTTGTGAAATAACTACTTTATTAATCTCAAAATTGTGATCACTGCCTTGTGATTGTTCTCTGCATAATTGCATCCCTGTTATTATACGCCATTGCCATGATGGTTACTTTCGAGCCAAATTATTTACCTTTCGCCGTCTAGCTTTTGTTATCCTAGTTTATCTGGAGCCACTTATGTCGTATAGTAGTATCTAGTATTTTAATTCCGCTAAGATTTTAGTGAAATTATGTATATGCTGTTTTGGATAGAACTGTAAGCCCGTAATTCGCCCTTTCTTCTTTAGTTATAAACCACATTTGATGTGTTGTCATTTCCGAGGAATTGAGTTGAAACCACGTTTGAAATTTGCATCTCCACCTCGCACTACTAAGTACTAATACAAGTCCTTTCATGTATCCAGGTTGCGGGCATCAACTTTGTGTCAAATGCGCACTCTACCTTTGCTCTACATGCAACATTTCATCGGATGTAGTAGGCCCACCGGGATCCATTCCCTGTCCACTTTGCCGACACGGGATTGTTTCTTTCTCCAAACTCCCAGGTTCTCTTGAAAAAGAAATAAAACTCCCCCTTTCTCTCGGGTTCTGCACTCCATGTATGCTTCATCCTCGGGAATCAGATCGATCAACAGCCACTTCCACTCCCGACATACGAAAGAATCGGGTAGCTTCCGTGTCTTCCGATATGTTCTGTCCTGTCTCCTGCAGTCCTTTCCCTTCGGTTGCGATCCCATTATGTAATTGTAACGAAGGTCCCTGCCCGTCTTTTGAACCCCGAGATATGGAAAGAGAGGATGAGTCTCCTCGACATTCACAAGGGACAGTTGATTCGGATAAAATGGAAGGTCCTAGAATAGAAAGAACAAGCTGTTCTAGTATGTTCTGGGGAAGGAGAAGCTGCAGCAGAGAACACCAATGCAATTCTGAGATTAATGCTTAAAGTAAATTAGACATTTATTGGATTGCATCTGAATTCATCAGTCAGTTGCTTGCTGATTTATTCAGGAACATTTTTTCTTTGAAAGGAGTAGTTTTTTTTCTCTCCATAAAAGGTTTAGAAAGAAAAGAAGCGTGTCGAGGCGTAAGGGTCTGAATTCGACAGTAGATTTTTGGGGATTGAGAGATTTGATCTGTAAATTTTGATGTCAAAGAATTGGGTATGTTGGTGGTGTTGTTATATCCCACATGTATACAAGTTCACTCTTCCATTCTTAGAATTTTATGATTGAACTTTGTTGGAAATTTCAGATCTTTCAATTGTATGAACCTTGTTGTGAACATTTGGTAAATGCAAAATTTGGTGTAGTTAATTTGTCATGGATTATCATGAAAAATTTGACACATAAAAATTGACCAAGGATAAGTTTGTTTACTTTCCCTTATTTAGAAGGTCTCCTAAGAGATCGTCTATGGCATAAACGGCTCTCTCAATAGCCCAGCCCAATGGCTAACATGACTATTCAGT
This sequence comes from Amaranthus palmeri, assembly GCA_019776075.1. Taxonomy (NCBI): domain Eukaryota; kingdom Viridiplantae; phylum Streptophyta; class Magnoliopsida; order Caryophyllales; family Amaranthaceae; genus Amaranthus; species Amaranthus palmeri. The sequence goes on from JAAKBH010000423.1 coordinate 79,088, forward strand.
TACTCATTTAACAAATAGGCTGACTTATATTTACCTTTCTATACTATAGACTGTCTATAGCAAGAATTTGTATCCTTTATTTAGTATAATCGGTAAAAATGGAATAAAATCGAATAGAATGGAGAAAGGGAAAGATAACAATAGAGATTAAAGTTATTAATTGTTTGGTGACATCATAAACTAAGTTAACTAACGTATTGCTATTAGTGGTGTTCTAGGGGTTGGGCTTTTATTTTTAGTCCTTATCTAGATTTTGGCCTATTTTTAGAATACAAAAACTCTATGCGGCCGTTTCGTACGGGTGACCAAAAACAACTTGTACATGCCGATTTCACTCCTTAAAACACTCATTTTAAGACTTGAAAAGCTAAATTAAACACTTAAAACCCTTAGTCCAAGCTTCAATCTTCCGTCCCTAGAATATCTATTCCAACGGTTTAAAGTTTGTCAAATCCAAAACTTAAATGCCTGTATCAAGGTCTAAAATGTCCAATTTATGCTTTAAAATGTCAGATTTAAAATTATGGGTTGGACATGATTGGACCGCTCAATTACTTAATCCGAATAAACAAAAGTCAGCTCAATAATTGGCCACTGTTAGTAACAGCAGCCAATTGCTGACCTGCGTATTGGACCGCACTTAATAACGGTGGCCAATTTATTAAAATGAGTCAACAATAGTCAAGTCAGCAATCGGCCGCTGTTACTAACAACAACCGATTATTGAGCTGACTTTTGTTGACTCAGATTAAGTAATGAGCCGCTGTTACTAAAAGCGAACATACTCCAAACCTTAGCATCGGGAAAAAAGTGCCTATCTTGAGAAATAGTTTTAAAAGCTGGCTATAATGTGATTTTTTTTGGAAAAATAACTCAGAATAATCCCAACTATCTTCGATTTTTCTAAAATAATCCAAACTATCAATTAATCATGAATAATCCCATGTATTGTATTGTTTTACCCAGAGTGTTGTTGGATGACTTGCAACCGATTGAGTAAAATATAAGTTAATTTCCTTTTTTTTTTCTTTCTTTTCTTAAATTTGATTGCAAAGACTTATCCCAATAACTCATCTTTTCTTAAAATATAAATTGATCACCCAAACTCTATAAGAAGTGATTTGGGAGAAAGATTGGATGCCTTCTCATTATCATCATAAGAATATATACAAGATTAATCTATGGTTTTTAGGAAACTAAATAATTACAATATATTCCTAATATTATATTCTAACATATAAAGATACACTAAATAAACAATATATGCAAAAATATTCTTTGCGAATATTTATTATTCTAGCACACCCCCGCAGTCGAATCGGGAGGTTCACGAACGCTGAGACTGGATCGAAAATCTTCAAAAAGAATTTGCGGAAGATCTTTGGTAAAAATATTAGCTATCTGAAAACGGGAGGGAACATGAAGAACACGAATATCACCCCGTTTGACTCGTTCACGAACAAAATGAATGTCCATCTCAATATGTTTAGTGCGCTGATGATGAACTGGGTTACCCGATAAATAAACAGCACTAACATTATCACAATAAACAAGAGTAGCAGTAGTAATAGCACAACGGAGCTCAAGAAGTAAATTACGAATCCAGCATGTTTCAGAAACCACATTAGCAACACCACGATATTCTGCTTCGGCGCTGGATTTAGAAACAGTGGGTTGATGCTTAGCAGACCAAGAGACAAGATTATCACCCAAGAAAACACAATAACCAGAAGTAGAGCGGCGAGTATCAGGACAACCGCCCCAATCAGCATCAGTATAAGAAATAAGAGAAGAGATAGAGGATTTATACAATTGCAAACCATGAGAAAGTGTACCCTTGATGTAACGAAGAATGCGATGAAGAGCAGCCATATGTTCAACCCGAGGATCATGCATAAAGAGACATATCTGCTGAACGGCATAAGAAATATCAGGCCGAGTGAAGGTGAGATACTGCAAAGCACCAGCAGAACTACGATACAGAGTGGGATCAGATTAAGAAGAACCAGCATCAGCACGGAGTTTGCTGGTAGTAGAAACCGGAGTAGAGACGAGGTTGCATTGAGACATGCCTGCTTTCTCAAGAATCTCAGTAGCATACTTTTGTTGAGAAAGAAATAAACCTGTAGAAGTACGAGTAACAGCAATGCCCAAGAAATAACTCAGAGGACCTAAGTCCTTCATGGCAAATTCAGAACTCAACTTTACCATAATAGACTGTCGGAGACGATCAGAGGAAGCAGTAAGAATAATATCATCAACATACAAAAGAAGATAAGCAATCTCGGACCCATGACAATAAATAAACAAGGACTAATCAGATATGCTATTATGAAAACCAATGGAAGTAACAAAATCAGCAAAACGTTGATACCAAGCCCTAGGAGCCTGCTTCAAGCCATATAACGACTTGCGAAGAAGACAAACATGGTCATGATACCGAGGATCACGAAAGCCCATGGGCTGATGCATATAAACAGTCTCATTCAAATTACCATGAAGAAATGCATTTTTAACATCTAACTGATGAATAGACCAAGACTTAGAAACAGCAATACTCAAAACAATACGAATAGTAGTAGGTTTGACAACAAGACTAAAAGTCTCATCACAATCAATGCCCGCACGTTGAGTCTTACCATCACCAGCTAGACGCGCCTTATAGCGCTCAAAAGATCCATCCGACTTAGTTTTCAAGCGAAAAATCCACAATGAACGAATAATATTAGCATCAGATGGTCTAGGTACTAGTTGCCAAGTATTATTTTCAATTAAAGCATCAAATTCTTCTTGCATGGCTTGCTTCCAATTCGGGTCACGTAATGCATCTATGGGATTTTTGGGAACGGGAGAAAGAAACAGATAGAGCAAGAGAGGTATATTTGGGATTAGGTTTAAATATGCCATTTTGACTGCGAGTGATTATTTTGGGAGGAGGAGGTGATAAAATAGTGGATGAAGAGGGTACTGGGCTGGGCCCAGTTGCTGGAGTAATAATGGGACATTGAGGGTAGGGAGGAAGGTCTGGAGCAGACCCATTTGGGGATGCATCCGGCTGGATTGAAGTAGGAGCTGGTGTCTCCTGGTTTGGGCTGAAAAATATGGGCCGAAGGAGGGGATTTATTGAATCCAAAAATCATACTCGTGAGGAGTAAATTTGGAACGGTTTGCAAAAGGAAAAGAGGACTCATCAAAAATAACGTGTCGCGAAAGTATTATTTTACTTGATGCGATGTCATAGCACTTATAACCTCGATGTGATGACAGATATCTCAAGAAGACACATGGAGAGGAGCGGGGTTGAAGTTTGTGAATTTTGGTGGAAGTAATGAGAGGAAAACATAAGCACCCAAAAACCCGAATATGTGAATAAGTAGGAGATTTATGATAAAGTAAATGAGTGGGAGTAAGATGGCCAAGTAATTTGCATGGAAGAATATTGAGAAGATATGTGGCGGTATTTAAGGCGTGAGGCCAAAAATATGGGAGAAGAGAAGCATGACATAATAAAGTCCGAATAATATTATTGATGGATCGAATTTTTCTTTCGGATTTTCCATTTTGGGAGGATGTTTGTGGACAAGAAAAACGAAGAATAATACCCCAACTCGCACAAAATTGGTGAAAATTGTTATTGTCAAATTCACCCCCGTGATCGCATTGGATAGATTTTATATGGAGCTCAAATTGCGTGCGAACATAAGAATGGAAACTAACAACTATATCATATACTTGAGATTTGCGAAATAATGGAAATGTCCACAAATAATTGGTGAAATGATCAAGAAATAACACATAATATTTGTACCCAGATGGGCTTGAAATAGGAGATGTCCATATATCACTATGTATTATTTCAAAAGGACGAGTACATGTCGATGTAGAATTATAAAAGGGAAGACTAACATGTTTGCCTAGAGGGCACGATTGACAAAAAAAAGATGGATTTCTATTACATTCAATAGACTTAGAAGAAGACAAAAAATCTAAGATAGTGTTTCCCGGATGACCCAAACGAGAATGCCAAGTACTAGAGGATAAAGCCGAAAAAGTAGAGGAAGATGAAGAGGTAGCTCCATGTGTCAAGTGGAAAGGATAGAGATCGCCAGTGCTATTAGACCGCATGATTATATTCTTTGTGTCCAATTCATTCACGGAAAAACCGGAAGGATCAAACTCAATGGAAACATTTTTTAAGACTAAAGGTTGGGATGGGGAAGGGATAGATACATGACCATGACCTTTTACGGGAAGCTTAGCACTAGGGCCGTGCAAACTTAGACCGGACCGGCGGTCTAGACCGAACCCGGATGGACCTGGACCGGAACCGGACCGGACCGGAAGCATCAGGTCCGGTCTCCGGTCCTCTAAAATTTTCAATTCCGGGTTTCCGGTCCGGTCCGGTCTAACCCGGAAAATTCAGGGTCGACCCGGTTAGGACCAGTTAGTCGCTGCTGTCACCCTCTGCATATACTAATACAGTAATAAATAATACTATATACTCATTAATCATTATCTAAGAATGTGATAGCAATAAGGAGAAGGTCAGGGAGCTAGAATCAAAGTTGGAATCTTTGCAGAAAGAGTTACGTTCTGCTAAAGATGAAATTTCTGCTGCTGAACAAAGGTATTCAGTAGAAATTTCAACAGTTTCTAAGCTTGCTAATCTGTATAAGGAGAGTTATGAGGAGTGGTCCAAAAAGGCTGGAGACCTGGAGGGTGTGATAAAGGCTTTAGAAACCCATGTAAGTCAAGTTGAAAATGATTACAAAGAATGTGATAGCAGGCTAGCAGTTGACCCTCCAACATATAGTATAGGTACATTATCATATTCAAAATTTTGATCATACCATGTTATTATAATCATACCATGTCAAAGCCATTTTATAATAATTAATTTGCTAAATTATTTTAAAATATTTTATTTTTCAATTTATTTTTTGTCTCAAAAAATATTTCCGGTCTAACCGGTCCAAACCCGGACCGGACCGGAAGAATTCCGGGTTAGACCGGGACCGGACCGGATGGAACCGGTCCGGTCTTAGATTTTTTGGGATTCCGGTCCAATCGGTTCAGGTCCGGGTTTGGACCGGTGAACATTACTACTTAGCACCATTACCAACAATAATAGAATGAGAATTAGATGACTTTAAAGGAAAGTAATTCAAGAGAGTACCTTTAGAGTGGGTCATATGAGATGTAGCACCGGTGTCCATATAATATTCCTCATCCGGAGAAGTCAAGGGAAAAGTATGCAAAGCTTGATCATAATACAGCTGGCCACGGTGGCGGCTGTGGTGGTGCCGGCCACCTTGACGTGGTGGACAGAAATTGCCACGAAAATTACTAGATTAATCTTGTATATATTCTAGCAAACTCCTTCTCAATACCATTCCAGTAACTTATCCCACAACCTCCATTGGAGCATGCTTTGGTTTTTTCTTCATCATCTTTGACGATGCAGTTGAAGCCCTTAATCTATCCAAAGCCCTTTTAAATTCATTCCGCAAAAAGCCCTTAATCATTGTTCCAAAACTATAAACAATCAATTGAACTTTATTAAACTCTATTGATTAAAAATCCAGCAAGATTTTTCAAGATCACCGCTTTCTAAAAAAAGAATCAACATTACATTAAATAAATTCAAATTGGGTACCAGACCTTGATTTATCATCAAAATGAAAAAAATTTAAAGCTTTTAGGCAATTTGGCTTAAATGGGTAATTATTGATGAATACTTGAACAATAGATGAAGAATTGAATGGTGAAGATGATTTTAATCTACCAAAAAGTAGTTAAAGAGTAAAAAATACTCAATTAATGGGGATATGGTGAACAAGAGATGATTTTAATCATGGGTAAATACTCAATTATAGTAGGATTATTAATTTAATTATAGTTAGTGTCTCAAGTAATGGGGATATGGGGGAGGAGGAGAATATTGCTGATGTTTTTGGTTTTTATGGAGAGCTTTGGGTAAGTGTTTTAATGGAGGAGAGAACCAGTAGAGGAAGATGATGATTATGGGTTAAATGAAAGAATAAGTAACAACTAGTTTATCGGAACAAGAGGTCAAAAATCATTCAACAACACTCCGGGTAAAATGATACAATAGATGAGATTATTCATGCTTAACTGATATTTGGGATTATTGTAGGAAAATCGAAGATAATTGGGATTATTCTGGGTAAATTATCTTTTTTTTATATAATTTTGCTCATATAAATTTTCCTTTATTACTATTAGAATCAATTGAGTTTTAAATGGGTTGAAATATAGGCAGAAAAGGAAGAAAATTTGAAACAAATAAGCAAAAAAAAAGCCACATATTAGACAACTTTTGAAAATATTTTCCAAAATAAGAACTTTTTTTCGCATAGCACAGGTTCGGGGTTGTTCACTTTAACTGACAGCGAACAAAGCAGCTTTTGAAAAAGTCAAAGTCTTTATATTTTGATATTTGTTCGCTGTTATTAACGGCGAACAATTACAAATTTACAATGGTAAAATTTTAATTGCTAGATATTTTTTTGGGGTCAAGGCTAATTTGTAAGGCTTTGAAATATTATTGACTACTCTAGCAGTCAAAATTTTTTTAAACCTAAAAGATATATTTTCTTATTTTATTTTCTTAATAATCCCAACATTGGAGGTATTTATCCTAATCGAATACCTTGCTATAATAAGTTTTTTTAAAAAAAATAAAATAAAATAAAATGTGAAAAAATGTTCTAAAAAAAACTTGATTTGTTTTATGATTTAATTTTAAACCTTTTATTCTCAACAAAATTTCTCTAAGTTTAAATTAATTTTCAGTTCAATTTTTTGTTGAATTACTTACTATAACAAGTCATTGGGTTTCCAAGTTTACTTTAAGCAAATAGTTCTTGGTGTGGAAATTGTTCATGGTTAATAAATAAGTGAGATTATAGTAGGAAAATTATGAAAATGTTAGATTGTTCTAAGTAATATTTTCTTAATATAACATGTAAGTATTTAAATAAGATATTAATTGAAATACCGTCTCCTTTCAACCTACTTGTTTCATTTACCTTTATTTACACGTGCCGAGACAACATTTTAACCTATACTAATATCTTTAATTATACATAATCAAATATTATGAAAATTTAATATTAATAATCTTTGCATTTAAACAGATAAAACAAGATCTCACCTCACTATATTTTAATTTAAAGATTAATAATATAAAATACAAATTAAGAATGATTAGTGAATAATACTCCCTCCGTTTGTTTTTATTTGTCCACTCTTAGTTTTTCCACTTTATAAGAGAGAAAATTAAATTTAATTTTTGAAGTATATATTCAAGACAAAATATATATTCATGTAGGATTTTGTTAGATTCATCTTGATGCAAAGAATTTTAATATATAATTTATAAAATTTTTTATTAAGCGTACTATGAGATATCGAGGCTCAAAATTTGCTTTGAAATACATGAAAAAAAAGTGGACAAAGAAAAAGAAACAGATGGAGTAACTAAGAAGTAAATTGGACAAGTAAGAAAAATAGTGGGGAGTAACATGTAATAATAGGTTAAAAAGATAAAATTACGTACCTAAAAACGAAACATTCTTCTTCAGCAACACCAATTATCCCTCTATCTTTTGAATTTTTTTCAAGAAAAACCAAATAAATGTTGTATATTGATTTGATGATTTCCTATACTCAATCAAGCTCTTAATATACTTTATGTTATTCTGACCCTCTTTTTGTAGGAAAAAACAATAACTAAAATTGGCAAAAGCAATAAACAAATGTCTTATAATTATGCGGGCAAAATAACAACAAAATATATTCCAAATATGTTTCTCCAAAAAATGTGGAGAATTTATTAGGGACCATTTTTCTGATCACCTTAAAATGTGGAGAATTTGTTGGCGACTAGATAGGGACTTATTGGCGACACGATGGGGACTAACTGTTTTAGTCACCATATTCCATGATTTAGCGACTTCTACCTTCTACTAGGAATTGGATCGACATTTTTAATAACCCATTTAATTAGGTAGGGAACACTAGTTGCCAAATCAATAATTATTTGTAACCCAAACCCAAAAACGAAATTTACTCCTACAAGGTGTTTTGAGTTCAATCCACATACACTAAATCTTTGTTTAATAGGGATTAAGGTTCACACTAGCTATACACATGCCAGAAAATGGTTCCTTGTAACATTAAAATTAAACAAAACTCTTGTGAATCTAAAAACCAATGAAATGTGTCCAACAAAATTGACAGGACTTGTTACTTGTTGGAGAACTCTGTACAATTGCAAAATTGGGAAATAAACGTACTTAAAAAAGAGAGATAGAAGACTCCATGGATTATGGAACATTCTGTTAATGACTATTCCCACCAAAACAGTAACACAACCTAACAAACTACTACAATCCAACAGCTATGTTAGGGGGCCCCCACTTTATAACTCACAATGCTACTGGTTTTTGATCTAACTACCAACTACCAAGTATGTTGGGTGTTGTATTATGTGTAGATAGAGATGTTCATTCGGGTGATCGGGTCGGTTTCGGATGGGTGTCATTCGGTTCGGTTTTGTTTCGACTGTTTGTTATGACGGGTCACACTCGGGCCGGGTCGATTAGTCACGGTTCGGTTAAAAGATCGGTTATTTGAGTTATCGTGTTAGCATTGGTTCGGTGCCGGTTGAAGTTCGGGTCGAGTGTTAATCAGTGTTGGGTTGTCATCGATTTATAATTGGTTCGGTTTTGTCGGGTACAGATCGGGTTCGGTTTTTTAGTAAACAGAATTCGGCTACGTATTACTAATTATTATCGATCAAAAACAAAATAGTTAAAATGCAAATCAATTAGTGATCTTTATTACTTTGTTACTTTTACATATTTGACCGAAAATTAAAAATATAAAGTTCTATAAATTTTCCTCTAGTACGATTAAAAGTAGTTTAATAAACATTGACCATTGATTATTAGCTCTAAATATATGAAATCATGTATTTATTAGATTAACTAATAAAAAGATTGAATATTAACTTATAAGTATATCATACTTCTATCTTAAAAATTGGTTCAGATTTAAAGCAATTCGATATAAAATTCATTCGGGTTAAGTCGGTTTTAGCTGGATCGAGTTCGGTTTCGAGCATGATTCGAGTCAAATATGACTCGGGTAGGTCAATTTTATGTTCGGGTAACGGTTATGTGTCGGTTACAAAACTCGGTTACAGTTCGGGTTCAGCTTTCTCGTTTCGGTTGTGAACCGGTTCGGGTATTGTCGGTTCGGTAAACCTGAAAACGGAAGATGTTTTCGGGTCGATTTACTCTCGGTTTCGGTTCGGATTTTCGGGTCGAGTCACTTTTGAACAGCTCTATGTGTAGAGATGTTGATTCAGGTCATTGGGTTGATTTTGGGTCAGGTGTTTCAGGTCGGTTTTATATCGGGTTTTGAGACCACATTGGTTTTTACATAATTGTAAATATATTTTTAAGTCGGATCAAATCGGGTTCGGTTATAAAGTCAGGTGTCTATCCGGTCTTCGGGTCTGTTTTGAACTTAAAATAATCTCAACTATTATCCGTTGGCAAAAAATAATCTCAACTATCAATTATTTTTTAATAGTTCTAACTATTCGCATAATTTATTGAAAACATACCCACCCCTTGTTACTGGCTGGAACAAGTAACTTTTTTAACGTTTTTTTTACTTAACTATTCAAAATTAAGCCTTCCCCTTCATCTATTAATCAATAAAGAAAGAAAGAGGTGGAAAGGTACATGTTGCAGCCGGTTAAAATAGAGGTGGGTATATTTTCAACAAATTATGAGAATAGTTGAGATTATTATAAAATAATTGATAGTTGAGATTATTTTTTGCCAACGGGTGAATATTGGGATTATTTTGAGCAAATTTTCCTTAAATATTTGTAATTATATACAATTATTATAATTTACAAAACTAATACTTCAAAATGCGAGTATATAATCTATTCAAATTTAATAGTTCCATGTCGTAACTTAGAATTTTCGGTTTTTCTACATGGTAGAGAAACCTTTTTTCAAATTCACGTAGTGATCTTGACCTTTATACTTTTCCACATGGTAAAAAAAATAAAGGTTTTGGTTGTTAACTTTAGGATACTTTATCCCGTTGAAATAATAAATAGTTAATTTAAGAAAAACTTAAACATTTTGATTACTACATGGAATAGTAGTTAGTTCAAGATCACCATGCGGGATTAAAAAATATTTATAAAAAACCCCAAAACTCAAGATTACCCTAAAGAATTTCCCAATTTAATATTTTTTCTATTTTTTTTGGCTTGCAACCTACCTTTTAGACATGCTCCCTTATTGAAGAAGATATTATACATGGTAAATAGAGAAATCAAAAGAATCTAAACCATAATAAGATAAAAAAAAAAAATAAAAAAAAAAAACCATAATAAGATAATACACTATGGTGTGCCATGATGGCGGATTGCATGTACTTCCTCTATTCCATATTATTTGGCATACTATAAAATAATACACTATTTATTTATCATTCTTATTTTGTAATTAGTATTTATCTATAAGTTAAAATATAGTGAAGTAGGATCTTGTTTGATTTCCTTTAATGTAAAGATTATTAATACCAATTTTTTTTTGAAAGGATTAATACCAATTTTTAATTAAATTTTATTATACATAATTAAACATATTATGAATTAAAGTAATGCGTTAAACTCCGTGGAAAATTAAACTGTGCAAGTATTAAAATTAGAGAATTCAAATAAAATCCTAATTAACTATATTTTTTTAACACATTAGCCGTAGTATGTAAAATAAACTTGAACGATGAATAAGTGTTAAAAATCATACTCCCTCCATTTCTTTTATATTGTCTATTTTCCTTATTTTGTCGTTTACCCAAATTGTCTACTTTCTATTTTTGGCAAAGACTTTTTTACCTAAATACCTTATGTTCACACAAGTAAAGACCCTAATACCCCCACTTATATTATTTAAAATACCCCAACTACCACCTTTACAATTATTATAATCATTTAAAATACCTCAACTATCATTTTCTTAATATGCGTGCCCAACCCAAAATAGACGATAAAAAAGAACGGGAGAGAGTAATATATAGAGTATTTTGAACAAAGGAAGTACTTCATGCCCATTAATATGCACCTAAGAACCGTAGATAAGGAAGAGAGTATTACATCATTTTGATGATGAAATCATTAACCCTAGAAAAAGACATACATAGTGATACAACATCCACATGACTTAAGATAGTAGAACTGTAGTACTCCTACTACTTTATTATGTAGCCCACAAACCTAGCTACTTATATCCATTTCTAAAACCCTTAAATAAGGCCTTATCATGATATACACTACTATAATATACTTCTTCCGTTCCATAATATTTGCTACTAATTATGACATTTTCCCACACAACATGTCACATTCAGTAGCAAGTATTATGAAACAGAGGCAGTAATTAGTTTAGAAAGACCATAAAATTTCTAGCTTATGGAAATTATACGTACGTAAATAAATTACGATAAATAATAGTAATAACAATATAATTTTATTGATATATTAATGTTATTGAAATTGGTTATGATAGATCATCTTCTTCTGGCAGCAGTCTCTCTCTGTGCATTGAAGTAGACGACGGCTACCGGGAGGCCAAGCCCATTTTCAGCAGCAAACCTTCTTGTATTGAAGCAATCCCTAGATGAGGGTGCCCTAACTGTTTGTCTTCCTCTTATTTGCTTGAATAAAATAAAAACATACCTATGTATTCCAATCACTGGCTTTGGTGTTTCATAGCACACTATTTCTTTCCCTGCATATCATTTCCAATATTTTATGATATTTATTAGATGCCTAATAAAAATACATTAAAAAAATTATTTTGTGGTACTTTTTAATTTCATGGTAAGGAGAAATTCCCACCGGACACAAGCACCAAAGGGGTAAAGGGATCGGAAATTAATTAATCTTTTAGTAAATGGTGATCGATAGAGTTCCTTGAAGAATTAGCTGATCAAGTCATGATTCTTTAATCAATTTTAATACTTCTTCCGGTTCTTTTTTACTGTCCACTTTGGGTTGGATACGCATATTAAGAAAGTGGTAGTTTAGGTATTTTAAATGATTATAATAATTGTAAAGGTGCTAGTTGGGATATTTAACAGATTATAATAATTATAAAGGTGGTAGTTGGGGTATTTTAAAGAATATAAGTGGGGGTATTATGGTCTTTACTTGTGTGAACATAGGGTATTTAGGTAAAAAAAAGCTTTGCCAAAAATAGAAAGTGGACAATTTAGGTGAACTGGCCAAATAAGGAAAGTAGGCAATAAAAAAGAAATGGAGGGAGTATTACATATGAGGCTTGATTGTACGTAATTAAAAGAGAGTAACACTCGACTGATCTTTATTTTGAGATGATCAAAGCAAAAGAAAGGAAAGGAGTGCATATTGATATAATCGTTCGTTGTAATTTATTACTTAAACATAATTGTTAATTTCAAAGAAGTTATTCGTCATTTTAAAATAAATTTATTTGTATTTAAATTAATTATTATTAGACTTAAAATCCATGACTTGTATTTCATAATTATAACAATCTAACATTTTTGGTTGTATCATGGTACATTGGCACTGTTAGGCTTTAAAAGTCAAATATAGTAAACTTTCTCTGATTAATTGGAATAGGTCTTGGTATGTTACCAATCAAACATAAGTTATGTTTGCTAATATTATATGTTATCAGTTAAGATAATTTTGTTGTCTATTTACATTGTCAGTTTTACTTTATGGAGTCATAACCAATTACTTGAGATCTTATATTTTAAATAATTTAAAAAGGTTGATCCAGAATGTTTCTTTAAGGAGAAATTCTTATAGTTGGCAAGGCATCAAATATATCAATGTTCCTTGATAAGATATGAGTTTACCAAAAATATTAGTAAAATTGATCTTTTAGGCCATTTCTGTACACCTTTATTTGGGGACTAATATATAAGTAGTAACTAGTGTAGATTCCAATTAAAAGTATTTATCGTTCATAAAAGCTATGGGGATAGAGTTTAGAGATGAAAGGAATTAAGATGGTAAACCATGCCTTGATTCTAGAAAGACCAGCAAATAAAAACAATGTCCGTAGCATTAATATTAATTAACATACACAATGAACGGTAAACCTTGAATTATATAGCTCACATAATTCTATTGAACTGATCGAATGGATTCAGCTAGGTTTGAGGCCTATTTGGCAAATTATATGACTTTTGGCTGAACTAGTTAATTGGTTTGACCAATTGAGAGTAACAGTTTGTTTAAGCTAAATGTTATAGAGATCTTTGGTAAAAAATTTTCTTTAGTTGTTGATTATTTTAGATAAAAAGTAGTTTGTAAGTCAAAAGCAAATTGAAAAGGTTACAAAAGAATATATTTTTTTGCACAAAAATCATTTATAAAATACTTTTATTAGCTGTTTGATAAATCAAATACCCAAAATTTTAAAACCAAAAAAACCAATAAATAAATCAAATACCAAATACCCTATAGACATGAACCACTACGTACTATACTGTTATGACTCCAAAATTAGAATCAATTCTTAAATTATACTACCTCCTATTCATTTAAAATGTCTCATTTACTTTTGGGACACTTCATTAATCACTCTTAAATTGCATTTTAATATTAGTCTATAAGTTAAAACATATTCATGTGGGATCTTATTTGATTCATTTTGATGTAAAAATTATTAATATAAACTTTTTATAATGTTTAATTATACATAACTCGATTTATTAAGGATCGAATAAGTGTATAGGATAGAGTGCATAAAGTAAATGAGACATTTTAGATGAATAGGAGGGAAGTATTTTAGGATAGAACTTACCAAATGAAACATCAGTTGTACCAGGGATGTCTGTCACAATCCTACAAACATAAGATACATAAAATTAACATAACCATACTCTAGAAAATAAATACATAGAATTACGTTTTTAAATAGGTGGTTAATTAGAAGTATATAGTGATACAAACCAATGGAGATGTTCCCTTAGGTATGGATCACTAGGGCTTGGAGCATCTGGATCAACCATGATCTACCAAACAAACAAAAAAAAAATGATACGTTAGAAATATATAAATATTACACATGTATATATTCAGGAGTAGAATGACGTAATATATTAGCTTAAGACTCTAATCGTAAGTATAAATTTTTAATTGAGTTAGTCCGACATATTAGATATAATTAAATAGAATAGTGAAATAATATATAAGCTTAAGTTATTGGTTGAGATGTTATCTTGATATGGAAGAGATAAATATTACGGGATTAATTCTCCTATATATTTTAAGTGGAATATTTAGCACCGAATAAAAATTGTATGGTATTCGCACTTTTAGCCCGAAGGGCTCTCATGTCAAGCTATAGAATATAGTATCTCTTACTCACTATTAATGTCCCATTTGATTTATCTCCGATTGTGTTTTATGTAAAAATTATAAAAAATTAATATTTATAAAATTTACATTATTACGAATCAAACAAGATCACGCTTGACTAAGTTTAAACTTATAGATTAAGAACAAAACGCATATTAACATTTTTAGGTGAATAGTGTTCAGAAATCAATTAAGAAGGAGTATAAAATTACATATCTAAGAGTTTTAACTATCAGCTTAAGTTTTTGGTTTAAGAAATAACATACAACCAAATCTCATTTAGCTCACTTCAAGAGACATGTAATACCTCCACACTTTTAACACAATAAATACAATCTTAAGATCTTAGCTTTAATCTTGTCAAAAATAATTTTTTGTACAATGTGATTTACCTATTGGGAATGAACATCCAATTAAAGGCCCCTTAACCAGTGGTAAGATTAAATTCCCTGTATAAAGACCCAATAACAAACCGGGCTCTGATACCATGATAGAATTTAGAAAATGGGCATTGGCAACCCAAACAAGGAGGAGAAGAAGTAGCCCACTTATAAACCCAAAGAAGGTTCACTACTAAAATCAATTGGTTATAGTAGGAGTTACTCCTTGAATATATAAAGTGATGCATATTCTTCTCTTTCTCCGATGTGGGACAACTCACATGTGGGTAACAATGGGCACTTCAACATTGCATATATGACATTATAATTAATAATCGTGATAATTTCAAAGATTTAGCTTTTTTTTTCTACATGCAAAAATATAGAAGCATGTGAACTCATGCAAATTAAACATATAAAGCAAACTAAGGGCTGATGTTGAAAATTTACCAAAGTATAAGCACTTCTCATGTCTTCACCACCGATTTCAACGCGAGGTTTGGAGACGAGGACGGCCGGCATAAGCTCATGGCCATTGCAAACTTGCTTACTTGAGTTGTAAGTAACAATCATCTTCACACATGGGTTAAAAATATCCACAACTTCTCCTATAACCCTCCCAATTATCAAAGGTTCAACACCTCTTGCCATGGTTTTAGTGATCACTTAATAAGCTAAGACTAAGAGAGTAAGAAGTGTACAATATTTGGTAGACAAGTAGTATTTTGTCTTTGGTGTAATGCTTGTTACCTAAATGTATGGCCTTTTTATAGACACAAGGAATAGAGAGAGAAAGGGAACAAATATATAGGGAGCTAGTGAGAGAAGTGAATTTGATGTGTAAAAAAGACTTTATTGGAATGTAATTGGACATGCCTTATTATGCCTATCAAGATTGTCTAATAAACAAAGTTAAACACGTTTGAATAAATTCATCTTTAGTAGTACATAAGCATTAAGATGAGACAATATGTAGTGTAAGAGATGCTCTTTTTTCTCCCCCCTTTTTCAAATCTCTCCTCCTACAATAGTTAGATACCCTTTTGTAGTTTTGTACATATAAACCATTACTCATCTGTCCTGATATCATCATCATCATCATACCCAGTGTTCCCGCACATAGATACTCTATGGCCAGGGTCTGGGGAAGGAAGGTCGACGGCGTCTCATACCCATAAGGAGAGGGCGGTCATAAGAGTCCTTCGGCTCTAGAGGAGTCTTCAAGGATAGGACCTGCAAAAATCCGAAAACCTGCATCTTACACCCACGTTAGCCAAGCATAGGGATTAAAAAAAAAAAAAAAAAAAAAAAAAAAAAAAAAAAAAAAAAAAAAAAAAAAAAACCTATAAGCGATATAGGTAAAAAAGGAAGTGAAAAGCGATGACAAAAGTCACAGAACAGTATCAAACTAGTCTAGTAATCTAGGACATGAATAAGGCGCCGCCATGTGGCTCTATCCCTGGTCAGGTCCTTAGAGAGGTGTAGTTCGAGCAGGTCGCTGTTAATCTGCTCCTCCCACGTCCTCTTAGGTCTTCCCCGGCTTCTCTTGCCCTCCACTATGATGCGTTCGACCCTTCTCACTGGGGCTTCATGGGTGCTTCTCTGCACATGCCCAAACCATCTGAGCCTGTTCTCCCGCATCTTTGCAGAGAGAGGTGCAACCCCTAACTTTTCCCTAAACTCCTGATTTCTAATCCTGTCCATCCTTGTCTTACCACACATCCATCTCAGCATGCGCATCTCTGTTACATCCATTCTCTGCTCGAAAGCCTTCTTTACAGGCCAACACTCCGTTCCGTACAACAAAGCCGGCCTAATCGCTACGCGGTAGAATTTCCCTTTAAGTCTATTAGGAAATCTGTCCTGATATAATTGCATTAAAAAGAAAGGGGTCTACTTTTATGAAAGTGATATTAAATGAAGAAAGAGAATGGAGTGTGTGGTTAAAATTAAAAGAGAATTAAAATGTATGGATGAGATTAAAAGAGGGTGGTGAGCCATTGTCCAAAAATAGAAATGATGCAAATCAAGTGAAACGGACCAAAATAGAAAATGCTTCAAATTCAATGGGACAAAGGAAGTATAATACAACATTACACAATATCAAATGTTTTCAATGTATGTAAATATAAAAAGATTATATATACAACATTTTTCTTATAATAGAAATAAATTGTTTCGATAACCTCACAAAAATAAATAATAAGCCCAAATAATTATAATGAATTTTTGTTAGTTAATATAGTTTAATTATACAAATATATGCTTCCATAAAAATACTCCCTCCAATTCAATTTAAGTGCTCACTTTGGTTGAATAGGAAAGTGGACAAATAGTTTGAATTTACCCAAAAAGGAAAGTGGACATTTAAAAAGAATTGGAGGGAGTAAACACACTAGTAGTCTAGTATATGTGAAAACAAAAATTTAAAAATTTTTTAGTGCATTAGTCATTACAAAAAAAGTGTTTAATTGTGACGCTATATATTTGACACTTCATCAAAATATCACAATTCTTAAAGTATTATCCTAATATTTCAATCTTTTTACGACACTTTCTACAAGTGTCATCAAATACTTTGATGACATTTAATAAATGACATAACTTGATGTTTTAAATGTCATAATTGGAACTATTTTTTATAGTGAATGGTAAAATTAATTTCCCTCTCTTATGTTTTGATTTGAGAAAGTAAATTTCGAAAAACCAAGTAAAAAATTGACTCTTATTATTTGAACATGGAGACACCTTCCTAATAATATGCATTTTTTCTAATATTCAAATTATTATATCATTAAAAAATTATTTCAACTAAATTCTCAAGTTGATATCATTAAAATCCAACATTTGTTATATTGTTATCCGTGTTTTAGACTTCTAGTATACTTTTTTTCTTAGTTTTGTGCTTAAACCTCTTATTCATGTATGTTTTTATAACCGTGTTTATATCTTTATCTATCTATGTTCTTATAATGTATATGTATATATTTACTTTCAATATATTTAATTGGGCCTAGAATTGTTGTTTCTTGAGAGTAGCTTTTTTTTTTTTACTTAGTAACTGTTACCGCTTTCTTTGCATGACTTTTCTTTTTGGAGGTCTTTTTGACTACAACTCTCCTGCCCTCTCCTTGGAAGGGGTTTATGGCTATGGTTTCAAGTTTGTTTGTCGCCTACCCTCGGATTATGCTACTCACGGGGATTTACTAGATATGAATAATGATAATGTTATATACTCATTCATATCAAATTTACACACAATAAAATAATATGCCGTTAGTTTTCAATCGTAGAAGTATGTATAACATGAATACACACATAACAATATGCAATGTTTAAGCTATTAATTATTATTGAAAGACCACCTCAATCAAAAAAGTAAATAGAAAATTCAAATCTAAACAAATGTTATATACTCTATCATAACTCACACTCCCATATAAAATTAGGTAAGTCTAGAAGCTTGGATGCATACATGCCTTATCCGCACAATTTTGATATTAGATATTGGAAAGTTTCACGTGGTAACCACGAATTATTGGCTTTTCAAGTGGTAGACCACATTTTTAAAATTCATGTATCGACCTTAAGTTTCCAACATTACCACATGGTTGACAAAAGAAAAATATTTGTGTTAACTTTACGCTTTTATACCCAAACATAATTAATTTTTTCAAAAAATAGATGTCACGGTAACGCTAACTGGCCACATATTTCGTAACTCATTCGAAATAAGTACGTAATATAACCAAAAATTAACATTTTGTCTATCATATGAAAAAGTTGAAAGCTCAAGGGAACCACGTAAATTTATTGTCTACCACATGAAAAAGCTAAAAACTCAAGATCACCACATTGAAATTCTCTTAAATTTGTGACATGACCTATTAATACTATTTGAATTAATCGACTCTTATGTCAAAATTATTACTTTCTCCGTTCGATAATACTTCTGCACTTTCCTTTTTAACCAGTTCCATAATACTTGCAAAATTACTACGTATTTCATAAAATAATTTACTATAAATTATTATATTTTCTTATACTTTTGTCGGTATTTAGAGACAATCATCATACACTATATTAATTTTAATGTATAGTGATGAAAAAGTCAAGTGAATATGAGTGACAAGTGTAATTTTTTTATTGGCCGGTATTTTTGGTAGGAGTATTTATGCCTAGGGATTTTTAAATACAACAGGATATTTATGACCACGGATTTTTAATGTTTAGTATAGTAATTATATGACAATATGACAATAATAACAATGAGATCAGGAATTTTGATCAGTAATTTTTTATTTATGGCAATAACAGTATAGTGATTAATTTATTTATGACTAGGGATTTTGACAACAACTGAGACAAAATTTCTACAAATTTAAAATGGCAGGATTTTGAAATATGTCATCGTACTGAGAATGTAGTATATAAAGAGGTGTTTCAAAACTTATAAACTCCTTATTAACAACCTATTTTTTGTTTTTTTATATTTAATTCTTTTTTTAATTACAATGTATGTATGTAAATAATTTATCACACACCTTCATTTAATATTTTCGTTCGTATAAAATTTCACTAAAATATCAACGTATTAAAAAATCCGTGCATTGCACAAGTTTCTATACTAGTATGGTATAATTTTAGTACCAACTAATCATTTCTTTTATTTATACTTATACTTATTCAAGCTTAAATGGTATGAGTAATACAAAACTGTGTCAATTATTAAATAAGTATTAAAGTTCCGCCAATAGCAATACGTACGGTTCTAATTTTCGAGTCACAATAATAAAATACAATTAAGCCACAGTGCACGAATCTATTTGTCTGCAATTAATTGGATATTAAGATTGGAGAATTTAACTTTTAATGAATAAAAAAACATATCTTTGGACGAATAGGAACTCAGCTTTTTTACATAAAATTAATTTTCATAAAAAAATAAGTTATCAACAAGATGGGATATGTAGCTAATCCTATTAATTACTCATGCAAATTGCAAAGTTAACAAGAAACACTGTAACTTTACCTGAAATAGTAGTGATTAGACAATTTATTTTATTGTCTTCTTTTTGTTTATAGTATGGAATGTCAGGAGAATCCTTATTATTTTCCTTAATAAGAACTATTATTCTTATTTATTTATTTATTATTATTACTAATTTTTTGATTTTTTATTGAAAATACAACCACTTGTGTCATTTGTCTAAACAAAGTCTTTAAATAAGTCTCCCATAAAAATTAGCATTTTTTCTAATGCAATTTGTTTTTATATATGGTTTGATATTATTTTATTGGTGCATTAGTTATTCAATTCTCCTACAACCGGGCTCTAACTTTTTGGGGTAAAATTAACCGCTTTCCTCTAATATTCCCTCTCAAGGGAAAACTGGCATATGGAATGTCCGTCACATTCCCTCATCCAGACTCTATTTTCGAGCGGTGTATTGGGTTGTGGTTGATGATGATGATGATGAGTCTATATTCCTGACTTCAACTGTCAATAGAAGTTTAAGGTATTGACTACCAACTAGTTCCTTTATACTTGCTACATTTGACTTTTTACGCAATTCAATTTGTTATTTTGTTCATTTATATATAAAACAATACACATTTAAAAATCATAAAGTTATAGTATTATGAAAGTATGCGATTAGACGATTCAAACAAGATCCCACTTATATATTATATTTATGCTTACACATTAATGAACCGCAATATGCTAAGTAAGTTTGAACGATAAATAATACTCATATCCACTATGTAGCAAGAATTTCAAAACCGATAAAAGATACACTATTCTTTATTGAGACCATCTCACTAATTATTTAATGAGCTGCTTATATGAGCTGATTTCATAATAAGACGATTTTATACAAGACTTGCTGCCAAGTATATATACAATATGCATGTATATTTGTACGTATTGATAAATAAAAAGATGAATTGGATTGCTACTAACAAAAGTTATTATGATTTTTATGGAATTTTGAGAAGATGTGACAAATAAAATGATAGATGAGGTGTATATGTTACCCATATAAAATGGCAAAGCAACGTGTAGGGCATAGATTAAGAAACTTAAGTCAAAAATCAGTAGCCAAATAGCAAATGTTGGGAACTTTAATTACCATTTTGAAGTTCCCAACTTTTCCATAAGTGAAAAATGTCTTAATACGTGTCATTACCAGGACTTAGTGGCATAATTAAAAAAGAATTAAGAATTTATTCACTTATTTGTGTGGAAATGCTCTAATTATTGGAATAAAATTTGCAATGATTCATTAGTAGTTTATAGAACCATCCTGTATTTAGTAAAAGCTACATCACATTTTTGTTTTATTTTTAAATAAAAGAAGATTTAATACTTCTTATGAACCATTAACAAATTAAAAGATATTTTTTAGGAGATTCCATTAATTCAACTTTGTATTTTACAAATGAAATATTCATTTACATGAAGCAATTATCAAAGAAGATGAGGAGTTGCATGTGTTAGGTGTTTGGAACATTTAGAGAATGCAAGGAACATTCTTTAAGAGAGCCATGTAGTAATCACTTAACGGCCTGTTAGCTTAGTGGTACTAAATAGTAGTAATGAGAATGATTTATAGTGTAAAATTTCATCAAAACTTTTATGTTGTTTCCATGGTAATGAAACTTTGATCACAAAAAAATTTTTTGGATCACAAATTTCCATTACCACCTAATACCACCTCTCCCATTGGTAATGCATTGGAATGAGGTTTATTAATAAAATGAGATGATTAAAGGTTGGCAAGCATGACCATTAAAGTAGCCAAAGAATTTTTCAACCAAAATTACACTAATTTTTCATTCCTATTACCGCGTTTTATTACCACCTACCAAACGGGCCGTAAAAGATATTTAAGAATTAGGGAAATTCAAATTTTAAAATTTAAGAACAATCACTTACTCAAAGAAGTTTAAGAACACACATTAATTTAATAATCTTTAGTAAATACTCTCTAATTCATATTTATTGTCGATTCTTCTCAAATGGAGGTGGAAGATCTTCTCAAACTGAAAATTGTTCGCCATTTTTGAAGACATTTGCATAGCATTTGATAATTATTGTAAGATTATTTGATAATTATTGTAAGATTTGTAAGATTGTAAGATGTTTTCTTGTGTTATTAACAGATCTGTATATTTTTTGAGGATTGTAAGATGTTTATAGATGTTTAGTGTGTTCTTGATTTCTGGGTTGGATTATTTTTGAGTTCTTGATTTTTGTTTGATTATTTTAAGATTAAGTTTCGTTTCTTGATTTCTGGGTTAGTATTGTAAGAAAATTTCCATCGATTTTGTTTGATTATTTTTGTTCTTAATTTAATCTTTGAGTTCTTGATTTTTGATCTATTTTTTAATCTTTGAGTACTTGACTTTTGTTTGATTAAACTTCAAAAAATGTAACAAAAAAAAAAAAACAAAAAAAAAACCACTCAAAGGCTGCGGTTCCTTCAAATGGCTGCAACCAATAATACTCTTTTTTTTGTTCTGAAAATGTGGTATAGGTTGCGGTTTTTAGGATCGCAGCCAAGAAGTTTTTCTCATCTGCTGCTATAATAAAGGCTACAAGATAAAACCGCAGCCTATACCCCCAAAAAAACCGCAGCCAATGTGCTTTTTTCCACTAGTTTTTGAGACTTAAGCCTTTTAGCCCTATATAATTCAACAAAAGGGTCCTCTTGCAATGGTCTCCCCCCTTTTCCCTTGGATTCAGGGACTTGACTTGGCAGAGTTGATGTGCATTTTCTCTTGTTGTGACCTAATTGCTTACACACAGAGCATCTACTCTTTTTTCCAACCTCCCTCCCTACCTTTTCACCCCCAATTCTCTGCTTTTTTTTTGATCTCTTTTCATCAGGCTCAAGTCTTCTTTTCTTCTTTGAGGGTCTGCCAGGAAGCCTCCTAAATGGTGGTGGATCAGGCTGAGTGTGTTGTGTTGTCTCCCAATCAGGAATTGGGTTATTTGAAGGTGTTGGTTGAGAGACAGCAAGTGGGGGAATATTTAATACCTCCAAGACCTTAATATCAGGAATTGGGTTATTACTAGAGGATGGGAACAAATTTCTTGGGCTTCTCCTAGTAAGATTCTCTTTTTTGGTGGTCCCCTTAGGTGGGCTCCCTTCATCCATCACCAAGTACAAAGTAATAAATCCTGTATTAGCATCAAAAGTACCCAAACAACAAAGAGCCTCAATGTCATCTATTATCAGTCTATGTAATACAGTTTAAAAGGAGTTTTCAGTCTTCTTCTCACAATCCCATACACAAACTCAAAGCAATAATCAACTATAGGTACAACCATCCCAGTTTTAACAGAACCACCAAGATAATAAACAACATCATCTTGTATATAAAAATTACCCCATGATATACCTTTAATTGTACAAATTCATTTGAGATTGTCATCTGTAAAATTATAATCCGAGAGAATTTCAATAAACATACAACATTACAGAGCAAATACATAAACCACAAAAAAAAAAACGTAAATAAACCCTAAAAATCTATCAAAATCACAGAAGAATTTTAAACGTCATTACAGAGCAAATACAAATCGTAATTGTCGAAATTAAACCCCAAATCACAAAAAAGAAGCATACTTTACTTAATAAAGTAAGGAGAAAGTGAGAAGAAGTTACCTTTATCCAAGCTCACTGCGTATCAATGCGCGGATTCCAATGGAAGAAGGTTGGTTCTAAAAAGGGAAAGTAAATGGCGATGAGCCGATGACAGTGACAGTAATTTCAAGAGGATAAATTTAATGCAGTTACAGTAAGGAATTCAATGTGGAGTTTCAAATGCTGGTGGGTTATGGGGTTTAACGTTGCTTGGTTAAATGGTAACCAGCCTTGGTTAGAAGAAGGGAAGAAGGGAAAGTCAACGATAAAAGGCTGGTCAACGGTTTCAACCGGTCACTTGGCCGTAATGGTGGTCAATTTAAAAAGTTGGTGGCTGTAATTCATAAAAAAAAAACTTTGTGGCTGTAATTCATAAAACGAGAAAACTTTGAGGCTGTAATTCACAAAAAATCCTATATTAATATTTGATAAAATTAAATTTATATATATTTTCAAAAAAGTAACTTTAATAGGCATGTAATTTCATAAATTTGAAATCAATTATAACATGAATATCTATGAACATCAAATATATGAATACCAATCATGATAAAAACCAACGAGGATACTATATATCCAAAATTCATGTTATAAAAGATTCCAATCAAACCTTTAGACGCATTATTAATTCACATTGCAATATATGAATTTAACATTTCAGTTATAAATTATTTACATTTAAAATAATTCATGTTACTAATTTTAAATCAACTGATACAGTGATATTCATATAGAACAGTAGCCGACAAGCAAGTATGATTAAATAGTTTTTAACATTTCATATAAACTATAGCAAGAGTAGTATAGTGGTTGAGTAGTCACTTCATTTGCGAATTGGTCAAGGTTTGAGACCTGGTTATAGCATTTTTTGCATTTCTTATATTTTTGAGTGGGCCCTAGGCTCGTCCTGCCTAAGGGTCGACCCTATATTTTTCCTTTACAATGAATTTATTCATGTTGAATCCATCATTCGTAAGCTTTTTTATTTCATAAATTTGATTCTCCTTCTCGATGTCGAAAGTAGTTAAATACTTTATATTGAAATAAATAAAATCTGTCTAGTAAACTATATCAAGCTCCCATGAAAAAAACATGAAAATTAACATAAATTAGATTTGGATTGGGCGTTTGAGAGCCGTCTTTGCAAATGATGGTCTCTCTAGAGAGCACCTGTAGGGTTTTTTTTTTTTTGCATTAAAAATGTTTGACTTAAAAGTTATTTACCCAATCAATTTTTACCTAATATAATTGATAGTGATAAGTATTGAATTGTTTGTTGTTATGTAGTTCATTTATTTTGTTTATAATTGCTATAGTTAACATCATAACATAAATAAGATAAGGTCAGAATTGATGCATGTTTGGTAATAATTGACAGTGATAAGTAATGAATTGTATGTTGTTATGTAGCTCATTTAATCTGTTTATAGTTGATATAGTTAACATCATAACATAAACAAAATAAAGTCATAATTGATGCATGTTTGGTGATAATACAGTGATAAGTAATAAATTATATATTGTTATTAAAAATTTTACTTTAATTGATATGTTTAAGTACACTTTACGTTGAAATTTATAGTTTTAAGGTCAAAATTGATTTTTTTAAGGTTCAAATTGAAAAATACCCAGAAAATGAAAAAAAAATGAAATGTAAAGCGCGTATAGTGCACACGCCTGAGAATGGACCGGCTCAATTATGGTCTTATTCTAAGACGGTCTTACGCAAGTTTTTGTGTTAACCAAATGCCAAATAAACTCCTTGATATAAGAATATACCACTTCTTAGTTGTGTAAAACCGGTATGCATGGTATTTTTTTTAACTTTGTTTTGTGTAGGTTTGTTATGTAGAGGTGGAATAATTAGAGCTAATTTTTAATGAGAAAAGGCTAATAAAAAGGTTACCAAACTTGTCCCTAGTTGTCTAATTAAATTAACCAAACATTAGAAAAACTATTGAAAAGTAATAAAATAACATCTACAAAAGTAAGTGAATGCAATGGTCTAAAATAAGAGTCCAATCAAAGAGCACTTAGATTAAACAAAGAAATTGAAGCATACTAATTTGATGGCAAAATGACCGACCAAGTAATAGCCAATAGTGCTTCTTTAATTTGCTACAAAGCATTAATCAATAAAAAGTGGTAACCAATCTTAGCCAATGGGTTGGTACGTAGTATTTGAAGGATGTGCCATAAGTTTCAAATATAGCGAATGTCAACAATTACAACTCATGCATGATTAAATAAAACTCAATCTGTTGAGTGGCGTCGGGTTGATTTCGGGTCAGGTGTTTTAGGTTGGTTCAAAATTTAGTTTTGTGTTTATATTGATTTTTAGATAATTGTAGATTTATTTTTAAGTCGGATCAAATCGGTTCGGTTATAAGGTCGGGTCCTATCGGGTTATTGAGTCTGTTTTGAACACCTCTAAGTATATTGATTATGATTCCTTGAATTGAGGTGAAGAACAGATCACTTGTACGGTAAATTTTCATGAAATATTTTGAATGGTAATGAAAATTAGTTATGAAAAAGTTGTTGTGTTTAATAAGTTTTTATTTTCACTTAATGTCTTCATTTTCAATTTAATATATTGGAATGAATTACGAAAGAAAATGAGATAATTAAAAGAAAAAACATAAATGTTAAAATTCTCAATGGGTTTTCCCATTAAAATTACGTTAACTTTTTATTACCATTTCCACCGTTTAATACCTACCAAAAACGCCTGATAGAGTTTTACATGGATTTCTCAACTTTGATATAGTTTTATGGTCCGAATTCTATGTTTTGGCTTGAATATTACTTTGATATTTTGATGGCTGCAATTTGCTAAAAATAACCATTTGAGGTTGTAATTCCGTTGTAATTCACAAATTATTCTAAGAAAAAAGTTTAAAAATTATGTCACTCTTCAACTTAGAATGCCTTTTAAATCATCAAATGGTAACATTTTTAATCCAAGACAATAAAAAAATTAAAAATATTTGTTATATAGCTTTTAAATCAGCAAAAAAGGTGACTATTAAGCTTAAAATACAATTTTAATATGTTAAATAACATTGATTAGGGTAAAGTAGTGCATAAACTTTCCTATGATGAAAAAGTCGAACATGTATAAAATACTTGAATAATTTGTGAATTATAGCCTGAAAGTTTAACACTTTTGCGAATTACAGCCTTGATGTTTATTATTTGCGAATTTCAACCACTAAAGTATCAAAGTTTACAAGTTCAGGCCAAAAACACATATTTTCGATTACTTAACCGAAATTTCCAACCACCAAAATGGTCGAAATTCTATGTATTGGCTTGAACCTGGAAAGTTTGATACTTTGACAGCTGTAATCCTCAAAAAATAAACATTGAGGCTGTAATTCGAAAAAGTGTTAAACTTTAAAGCTGTAATTCACAAATTATACTTAAATAAAAATGTAAAATATACTTTGGGATTAATGGAGTACAAATATATATGTTCATATACCTCTATAATTCCCTGAATTAAACAACTTTTTTATATTTTGAAAGAATTAATTTACAACTTAAAAAGTTATAGACAAAGCAAGAGTAATACTTACGTGGTTACTCAAACATGAACATTATCTATTGCAGGAACTTACAAATAAGTACTTGGCCAATTGAAACTAATATGTATTTATCGTTTTTATTATTCCAATTTTACAGCTTAGGCTAGCGTACATTTTGTATATTGTTTGTTTGTAATATATTCATCCCCAAAATTTAATAAATAAATTTTACTTAAATACCTCATGAGTTGTTCAAAAGTAACCCGAGTCAAAAGAAAGTAAACCAAGCTGAAAATGTGTTCCTTTTTGTTTATCGAACCGACAATACCTGAACTAAAGTTGTACCCGAACCGGTTGATAACCGAAAATCGGAAAGATGAACTCGAACTGTAGCCGATTTTTACAACCGACACATAACCGGTACCCGAGATTACCCGAACCTAATAATGATCGACCCGAGTCATATCCGACCCGAATCATGCTCGAAACTGAACATGACCCCGCTAAAACCGACTTAACCTGAACAAATTATCGAACTGCTATTTTTAACATAGAAGTATGATAGACTCATATTCAATCATCTTATCAGTTAATCTAATAAAGTGTTAGATATTTTAATAAATTAAATTTTATAAATTCAAAGTTTCATATATTTAGAGTTAATAATCAATTGTTAATGTATATTTAACTACTTTTAATCAAATTAGATGTAAATTGATAGAACTTTATAATTCTAATTTCCGGTTAAATAAGTAAAAGTAACAAAGTAATAATGATCACTAATTGATTTGCATTTTTTTTAACGATTTTGCAATAAAGGGAATCTAGTCATGAATGAAAAAATGACTAACAATTTAATCTGATACTGACTTGATCGATAGAAAAAAACAGCCTCGATCTGTACCTGTCAAAACCGAACCAATTATTTAATCGATGACAACCCGAGACCGATTAACACTCGACACGAATTTCAACTGACACCGAACCGATGCTAAACCGATAACTCGAACAACCGATCTTCAATCGAACCGAGACTAACCGACCCGCCCCGAGTGTAACCCGGCGCAACATGCAACCGTAAAATAATTGATCCGAAATACAACCGAACCGAATGACACCCATCCGAAACCAACCCGATCACCCAAATAAACACCTCTACTCATATTAGTCAGGCATTTATATTTCTGATTTTATTTTTCCAATGCAAATTACTTCTTAAATATTTTTAATCAAAAACTACACACTATAACTTGAAATTTTCATTTTAAACGCTGATTATTCTTTTTTCTTCGTGGCAATTATTACTTGTTAAATATTTCTTGATCAAAAAGTACTCACTACAACTTAAAGATTCGATCTCCAAAATTTTTACTCTAGGATCTATTAATTATCTCAAGTGAAGTTTTTACATTATAGTAGAATCAAAATTTAAGATTTTTGGTTCGAATCTTCCTACAAACTACGATTTTTTTATTTTAATGGATTTTGAAAGAATTTCGCCATTTAAACATAAAAATTTAAAAATATAAAATATTTTTATATATTTGATCCATTTCTTTTTTATTGTTTATTTAAGATTATGGCAAAAATTTGAATATACATTGGAAATATGTAAATGAATTATTATTCATTGATAACTATATCAAACATTTGCACAAAAAAATAGTAAATGCATTAGTCGTAAGGACATATCAGTATGGAGAATCATAAAGTTATTTTTTTTTTACTTTTTAAATTTTGTAATGTTGTGTTTGGAAATAAGTATTTCATTTCAAATTACAAATTTAAATTATTAAATTATAATTGAGGAATTTGAGAATGATAGAGGTTGAAAGTTATATTCAAATTATCAATATTCTTAATTACTTAAAAAACAGTAGGGAAATTGACTCAAATCTTAATCTACATTTTAAAAATTTCCCAAACTCTTAATTTAAGTTAGATTTTCAATTGGAAAGAATGTTCACTTTTGGTCGCGCTTTCCTTCATGGGTATGAGTTGCCGCCGTCCTTCCCTCTCCTGACCCTGCCCATAGTTTTCTATGAGCGAAAAACACTGAATAGGATGATAATGATAATGTTTTCAAACATAGCATAAAATTATTTTGGTTTAAAATTTGTTCCATGAAAGAAAATATTTAGAAGTCAAACATTTAAAGCTATCGATTACAGAAATGTGACAAATAAAAAGAAAGGAAGAGTGTAAAGGAAGACAAAGAGATGCCCTAAGGTATCCTAGTAAGGTTTGATCACAAAATCTGTTGACTGTGGGAGACAACCCCTTGCGTCTTGTCTAGGGCAAGCATTTTATATATTGATTGGTATATTAACTATCTACTATTCTAAGGAAAGCTAAAGAGAGCACCGGAGGAAGAACGATTTCATTCTGATTTCCTTTCATCAACTCGATAAAGATACAACCAATTCATGGCCCCACAGGTCTGCGTCCGTTTCATGGGTTATTTGATTAAAATTATATGATTTTTATTTATGTAACATTTAATATAAAAAAATGGCATTTGAGTTCGTTCAATATACATATAGAAAGGTGGATGACTGAGTGTCTACCTATTTTTATAGCACTAATTTGTATTCACCGCTGCTAAAATCGTTGATTTTTTTTTGAGGTAACTCATAGTCATAGCTATCAAGTCACTATTTCTACACAAAAGGAGGATTTGAAGAGAAAAGATAACGGATAAATCAAACACGTGCCCCTCCCAAGAGAAAACAAAGAGGAATTCACATAGTCAATTTAACTCCTAATTAAATAGAGCCCTGTAATGAGAGGAATTAATGAGTGACACCAAAAACACGTCAGCAAATCATAACATAAGTTGGGCTAAAGGTGGGCCATTAGGATGGAAATTAAAAAAATATAAGTAATTGTAATAAATTACAGGAGGTATTGTGATAGATCGTCTTAGAATAAGACGTCCCAATATCTCAGCCCATCGCGCTTTCTCTCTTCTTTTTGTATTCTGGGCATTTTTCAATTTTAAAGGAATAAATAAGATTCTAATAATTTCACATACTATGAGAATAAATAAAAAAGATAATACATATAGGGGACGGGGGAACCAAAATGCACCAATTATTAAACATTTGAAATATGTCTTACTCCCTTAAGGGATGGACCACAACATAAAAAGGAACATTCGTAACTACAAGGGCTTGCACAACAATTGTAGGATTGTGGAACTGCAAATAATAATTATGTAACACCCATCACAGGATCTAAAGCATAACAATATAAGCTATATAAGTAGTAATTTAATTAAACAACCTATGATGTGTGACTTGACTGGTCAGGGTGAAAATGATACTTTAAACTTTAAAGTATGTTCTAGTGTGACGATCTCTTCACATGTTACCAAGGTTGTTAGGATCGGGATTCTACGTAGGAATGTTGAGGGGGTAGGATCAAAATCGGTAGAATCAGTTCGTAGGTTTAAATTGTCTTTGTTATTTTTTTAAGTTTTAAGGTTTAAATTAACACTTATTTGGCTTCAACTATTTAGTTTTGTAAAAGAATACCATTAATAATCATTTTTAAAATGCGAATCAAGAAAAACTTGAATTTTAGTCATATTGATATAATTGTTTAGATATATACATATATATACACAAATGTTAGAGCAAGACCCAAATCTCAACTAAGTGGAGATGCTTCGGGGTGCCGTGATGATGGTGCAACGAAGATCAATGTGCGAGAGTGCACCAAAGGGGGTCTCGGAGTGTGCCTTGATCGAGGCAAGGCATGCAAGGGGATGTGCATGATGTCAAGGCGGCAGCATGATGTCTTGGAAGGACCTACGGGCTGCTGTGAGAAGGGCTCGACCAACCGAGCTGAGAAGGACCAATCGAGCAACACAACTCGACCCAAGCAGAAGCTTTAGGACAGCAGCTCGACCTGGTCGAGCGGAAGAGACTTGGTCGAGCGCAAGGGGCAGCTTGTTCCAGTGGGTTTCTGTTTTGGCCACGGCTTTTAGTGGGCTTTAAGCCCTTTTTGTATTAGGGAATTCTAAATTGTCTTAGGCTATATATAGTAGTCTTCATACACTACTAGAAGTAAGAGAGAAGCTAATACACACATTAGAGAGTTAGGGTTTGAGGACTCAAGAAAGCTTTTTTCTTTGTTGTATTAGTTTAAGGGTGAACTCCATTGCTGAATGGGTTCACCAACTTGAGAGGGTGTTCTCAAGTGTGAGTTGAGTCATTAATGTAAAGTGTGTTTATATTAATGATAAGATACTATTTGAGGGGGAGGTATCCATAGATACCTCATATATTGTGTGTTTTGTTCATCTCTTTTTATTGCTCTGTTTTTTCCTTACTCTTTTACACTTCCTTCTTCCTCCATAGTTCCACCTAAGAGGTCCAAGACCTCCTCCTTCAACAAATAAAATCTAGATTATATGAAATTTTTGTGCGATTGAAATTACCCTTGTAGCCTATAGGATCGTGTCGTAAGATCGTAGGATCGTAGAATCGCATCATGATCCTACCACTTAAATCCAGAAGCTATGTAGGATCGTACGATCCTACCAACATTAAGATCCTACCTACGATCCGGATCGATCGCCTAATTTTAGATCATAGGATTGTAGAATCGTTGATCAGAATCGAGATTCTGATAACCATGCATACTACCAACAATTAGTTCAACAAAAATCCCTTTAATTAGTCCACATATACAAAATTGATCCTAAATATGTCAATATAAAAAAAGATGAACGACTTACTATTTTACTTTTATTGGAAAGTAGATATGGAGTTATAAATAAGGGTTTGTCAAACTCACTCCCTATACAAGAAAGAGTTAAGTAATAACAAATAGAGAGATATAAAGACAAATATCGCAACGAAATAGAATAGATATAGAAAAATGGCTTATCATTACATGATGAAAAGCCTAAGAAAAACTTGACAAAGGGAGGGAAGGGGAAATCAGTTGGAATAGGTCGACATAGATCAATGTAGGGGAAGCTATATCCAACTAAGGGCAAAACTTTATGACAATTAAAATGAGCATGACGGGGACCAAACTAGGGTATTATAGGGTGATAACAATGCGTGATGTTTAGTGTCTCACTAGGAACAGTGACGCATGTATGCACATATGACTCCTTATTAAAAGGCACATTGATTGTGTGATCACAATGCTCATTCAAAACAAGTCATGCTTACATGGCATAAAAACAAGAGACTCATTAATATAAAGCAAGCAAGAAGCCTCAACATTAGGTTCACAATGAGAGGGCATAGGACTACAAAGCTCATCATTTATGCCATCAAATGATGTTTCTAAAAGAGGCTTATCTATGGAGGAGGAAGATTGGTTAAGGGCTTGTCTTAACTGCATACGAAATTCTTTAAAATCTTCATTTTCAGAAATCAAATCATCACCATCAAACTCGTCGAAGGGTGGATAGGGACAAAGGTAAGAAAAAGGTAAAGCGGAGTACCCGTCAAGGTAACTAGCATCCGCATATTCAACACTAAACTCACTAACCAAGTCATAACTCCCATTAAAACTTCCATATGATTTTTTTCCAAAATAGTCATCCTTCAGTGCTAAACATGAAGGATTGACCTCCAAATGGTCAAGAAAGGTTGTATGATTTATATCGAGAGAAGGGAGAGTATGAGCCCTTTCTTGTTCATAGGATTCCTTGGCCAACCATTTGAAAAATTCTCAAGCTCTATCTATTAGTTGGTCTAGAAACTCAAAGTTATACATGATCTCGACTTGATCCCTAGTCTCATCTCATCATTTAAACCATCATACATCATTTTGCATATATTCCTGATTTCAAGGTCATGGTCATGTAGGAGGGAGTCACCAAGCCTCCAATAATACCTCCAAAAAGCTTCATGCTTAACTTGGCGACAAGCTAGCCATAAGAGTCACACAAAGAACCAACTAACTAAGAAAAACGATCAATATAAGACCATCACTCCCCAGCAACGGCGCCAAAAACTTACTCGGGACTTTATGTCCTTCAATAATAATACCGCAAGTGCACGACGTAGCGTAGTACGTCGGCAAGTATGGGTCGAATCCACAAGGAGTAGGTGTGTATTAAGGGATTCTCAATCAATTAGTTGGTTTAAGAACGTATATATAGATGCTTTTTGTTGTAATTAACTAAGACAAGCAAATAAAGATTAAAGCTAAAATACAACATAAAACATGTAAAGATGCTAATTAACCAAGAACATAAAATTAAAGGCAATGAAAACACATGAAAAGGTAATATGATGAATTGATGATGAAGAGGCAAATACTAGAATTTTTCACCAAAGTAGTGTTTACTAATCTTCAATCTAATTAGGTCATGGTTATGGGTTATGGGGAAGAAGGTATCATAGATACTAATGTTCCCTCTCGAGCAACAATAGTTTCCTAAAACATACTTAACTACCTATTTTCATTGAGCTAAGCATATTTTAAGACATAGAGCACAGTCAGCACACATTCAACATTTCCAATCAAAATATCTACCTATTCTCATGGAGATGATTCAATTTTCAAGCATTTATTATCATTAGAAATCGACTCTCGCCCTCAATCCAATGACACTACGATAATAGAAAACTAAACCATAAACAACACAACCAAGCCAAAGGTATAAAAAGCAAATTAGACAACATACATGATGATAATACCTAGCCTATGCCCAAATCACTACAAAATATGTTGCATATAGCCACACTTAAAAATGCACATAGCCACACATATATGTGTGCCTAAAATATTTCCCCACACTTAAATAAGTGTGGCTATGGATGTGTGGGGAAATATTGCCCACACATAATAAGTGTGGTTAATTCATAATTGGGTTACACTTATAAGTGTGGTAAAATGCATCTCTAGTAACTTATAAAGTGTTGGTACATCTCCATGCGTGCCAACTCCTATCTCCACAATCATGCGCCTAGCAGTATTCGAACTTGAGACCTCAAGTTCTAAAGCACACCACTTCAACCACTAGACCAAGAGGTATTTCGTGATATATTTTGCAAGGCTATTATACTTATAATCTAATGATTTATACCTCAATTCTTTATTAGTAAAAATATTAGTCGTTAATCAATATTATTATTATTATTATTATTATTATTATTATTATTATTATTATTATTATTATTATTATTATTATTATTATTATTATTATTATTATCAGTATTATTATTATTGATTTCGGCGCGCAAGTAAGCTTTTAAAACTTTGTTTTTTTTTCAAAGTTTTTAAATTAGGTTTTTAAATGTCTTTCAAATTTCTTAATTGGTCTATAGTCACACTTATATGTGTGGCTATTTGTATGATTTTTTCCCCACCCTTATATATGTGGTTACATTAATTACTATATTTTTATTTTCTAAACTAGTTTTTCCCCACATTTATAAGTGACGTTATTGTCTCCACACTTATTAAGTGTGGCTAAAGTTGTTCTACCCATAAGAGCTTCCAATAATTTACCACACTTAATTGAGTGTGGCCAATTAAGTGTGGCTAGAAGCAACATTGTTTGTAGTGAATGAACTATTCACTCATATTGAAGTTAAACATAACTAAAGACATTAAATTCATGATAGGTACTAACAACAAAAATCAAAAGCAATAAAGTGTAGAGAATAAAAATTAGTAGCTTAGAATTCAATCCAAGAAAGATAATCAAATGATCTTCAATGATGAACTAATCAAAAACGTGAACCTTCTAATAAGTGCTGAATAGAAATTGCAACTAAGAGTACAAGAATAAATCAAGGAAAATACATAAAGGAAGATTAAAACTCACTATTGAAAGCTTAAAATTCAAAACATAAGTTTATAGAAGAAAATGGATTGTTTGCTTGAGTCTTCTTCTACTCTATTTATAGGAGGCACTAAAAGTGGTTGGTGGTGGCTTCATGATTTCTCCACCACCCCTATATGTGAGATAGGTAGGCTATAGATAGGTAGCAAATAGGGGAGGTGGAGCAGTAGAGTATGTATGAGAGGTAGAAGAAATGGGTAGGGCACCCAATCATCAGATTTTAAAAGCATAATTATTACTGACCGCCCAAATTGCTCGACCCAAGCCAATCCGCTCGACCCATCGAGCGAGCATCGGGTACACAGGTCAAAATATTTGAAAACAGAGAAATTACCAAAAAAAAACTCCGCTCGACCCATCGAAAATGCTTTTGTCGACATTCTGAAGCTACTGGAAATGAATAGTACTTTTGCTCGACCCGAGCCAACACCGTTCGACCGGTCGAGCGACCTTCAGAATTGTGATTCTCAGCTTCTAATCTCAAATTTTTGCCTTTGGACTGCTCGAACTACCTTGGCTCGAGCCTATTTTGGTCGAGGGGCTATTTTGGCTCTTATTTTGACTTGTTTTCTTGACTTGGCTCATCGAGGCCTTGCTCCCTTGAGCTTTCGGAGTTGGGTGAGCAGCATACGCGTCAAAAGTGTTTGATTTGTGCTTAGTCTGATGAGTTTTACCAGAAATGAAACAAAACACCAAAACACCAAACTAAGCGTAAAATCCTAAATAAAACAAGCATAGTTGTGCAAAATCCAAATACAATAAAGCCAAATAATGGGGAAAAATTATGATTAAAATGCAGCTAACATCGTGTACTTTAGAGAGGGACTTTGAGGATGCATCGAGTTGCGATGTTTTAAGGTCTGGAATGATTGATGAGGTGATCAATGTAGACGTTTAAGGCTTCACTACAGAGTTTGGAACCATGCCTTGAACGAGACAAGTCGTGATAAGAAGGTTGCTCGGTCAAGGTAGCACAAGAAACGAAAACCCAAGCTTGCAGCACAATCTACTCGTTCGAGCAGGCAAGGTACTCGTTTGAGAAGTAGTAGGGGAAGTGAATAAAAGGCTTATTATCCATATGCTTGTTCGAGAAATTATATGCTCGTTCGAGCACTCTTCCTATATTCCTTTCTGGTCATTTTGAGCTACAGTTAAGGCATTGAAAGATTGCATTACTTTTATTTTGATTGATATGTTGATTGTAGATGTTACTTATACATTTAGAGGGACATTAATTCCTTGTTTAATGTAATGTTAATTATATGATACTGATATGCTTTGATGGTGACTTAAGTGAGGATATTAAAATGATGTATGAGCCTCTATATAAGAGTAAATCCATTGAAACACCACCACAACAAACACATAAACATGTTATTGAGAGGGCTAGTTCATTTGTAAAGAAGCTGGGGTGAGTATACCAAAAGAGTGTTCTTTCTTTAAATTAATATTAGTCATCTTGGTTAGATTGTTCTCAAAATAGTGAAGGTTATTTTAATTGTATTAAAGAATTCATTATCAATATATTGTTGAGAGGGAGATATCCAAGTTACCTCATAAAAATATTGTGTTTATTCTGCCATTGATTTTGTTTGCATTTCTCATCTTGTTCATCAGTATAACCTCTCAAAACTTTCTTTTCAGTTTGGATCTCATTAGTTTATATATTTTATAAATCTCATAACTTTAACCAAAATGGGAACAAAATTGGGATTGTTAATTACAAAATCAAATTAGAACAATACGTTCAAATAGATAATCAAATTGGTTTTTACATACAATTCATACTAGCTTTGAGTATTTTATGACTTCATTTGAGTATCATATACATCAAAGTAATTTAATCTTTTGCATCTTTATGCAACAAAAAAATAAGAACAATTAAAATCTAATAATTTTAATCATTCAACTTCAATGCAAACTAATTAAAATCCTAATTTAAATAGATAATATTTAATTTACAAAAGATCCTTTTTTCATTGTATGAAAAAATA
Organism: Amaranthus palmeri; assembly: GCA_019776075.1. NCBI lineage: Eukaryota > Viridiplantae > Streptophyta > Magnoliopsida > Caryophyllales > Amaranthaceae > Amaranthus > Amaranthus palmeri. The sequence goes on from JAAKBH010000423.1 coordinate 115,941, forward strand.
AAACATACAAATATATAAACATATATTCGCTCTCTCCCTCCATTTTGTACAAGTTGCTAAATAAATGAAATTTAATAGAAAAAGTAATTGAATTGTAGAATGAGAAAAAAAAAACAAGTAGATTTTAGAAATGAATGTTTAATATGGAGATAGTATAAGTTTGTGAGATAACAAGGATGAGTATAAGACCATTGTTAAAAAAAGGAAATGGTTCAAAATCAATGAGACAAACTAAAAAGTGGACAAATTGAGAGAGGACATCGAGAGTATTAGTTTATGCAGAGGCTAATTAGTACCATTATAGGAATATATTAGGCGCAACTGACGGAATTTCAGAAAAAAATTTATCAAACACCGAATAAAATAATCACAAGGCATAACAATAATATGAATTATATAAGTACTAATGGAATTACAACATTTGATGTGTGACTTGACTATAGTGAAGAAAAATAATACTTCAAAGTTATCTTTTTATATATTACTAGTGTATATACCCGTGCAATGCACAGATGTATAAGTGTGTTGATAAATATAATTATAATTTCTACTAATGGCAATGCAAATATATATTATCGTTATAAAATTATCTAGTTTGAATAAAATGTACAATAGAAATAACTATTAATTATTTAATAACAACGTGTGATTATGATAAATTCTAAAGCAAAATTGAAAAAGAGTCACCATTTTGGAGAAGAGAAAAGATTTGAAAGAAAAAGTGTAAATAAAATCGATTTATATGGAATAAAAATTATTTTTAGTAAAATTTACTTTATGAAAAGGTAAAGGTAGCCTAAAACTAATATTAAATTAAGCTTGTAAGAGAGGCTTTATTTTCATTGATAATTTAGACACGTAAATGAATAATAAAAAAAATAAATAAATAAGTTTTATATTTTTATAGCTTTTAGAGAAATTTGGGTTAAAGAAAAGATCTTTAGTTGTTACATGTTTTTTGGTTGAGATATTATACAACTATAACACATGAAAAAATTAACTAAAAAAATAATGTACATGAATTAAGTATAAATCCAATTCTGAATCAATAAAAATTAAAAATGATGAGAAAATCTTTAGAAAAGCTTAAAAAATAGAAAAAAAATTTAGTATATTATGAAATTTGATGATGAGAAATATATTCAATTATGAAATATTCTCTTATTTCAAAGATAATTTCTAATTAAACTTGCAAGAGAAGTTTTTTAGAGAGAAAACTTATTATATAGTCATAAATTAGTTGACATTCATTAAAACACGTCATCAATAAGTAACCAATAGTTTTTTGCCAAATCATCATTTAATGTAAGATTGCCACTTGGAATTTTCCAAGACTTTTAGTATATAGTATGATTGGTTAGAACTTCAATATCGTAATGCCTCTAATTGGTTTATAAATAATGAATTGAAACCATGTATAGGATAAGAAATAATTTCACTCTTTTACTTTTATTATAGGATAATTGTTGAGAAAAGTGTCGATATAACACTCACACTTTCTCCCTTTGTTGTTAGATGAGCAAAATAACCAATCCAATCAAACAAATAATAATAATCCTACAATCAAACGCAATAAAGTAAAAAAAAATACGGAAAAGCACACACGATATTTACGTGGAAACCCAATGCGGGAAAAAACCACGGGACCGTAAGTGGTACCACACTCTTCCACTAATCACCAATAAAATTAATGGGTACACCCAAAATCCTCTCTAGACAACACTAGAGGTAATACAAACACCAAATCACCCTAAAACATCACTCAAAAGTGGTAAAATAATAATTAGGGTAAAATTAGGGCAAAACAAATTACCCACTTACAGTGCACAAAACGACAATCCAACCATTGAATATGTAGGTTGGGTAGGCAGGAACACCGTGTCAAAATCTGACGAAAATCGGAGTACGAATAACCTTCGATCGGATCGCCGAAAACTCGCGTACGGACGTTTTCTCTCTCTGCCGTAACTTTTCTGTTTTGTGCGTGTGTTTCTTTGTTCTCACCAATTCAATAAAGCTGCTGCCCTAATCTTCCTTATATAGCTTTGCCTTTTTTTTCTTAATTATTATTATTATTATTATTATTATTATTATTATTATTATTATTATTATTATTATTATTATTAAAGTCCAATAAGCCCATAGTATTTTAAAGCCCATACTTAAAATATTAATTGGACTCTTCCTCCAAGTGGGAGGGAATAACCCAACAAATCTCCCCCTCACTCCAACTTGGGGGGTATGACAAGCCCCGCTTTCAAACGGCACACCTCTAACTTGTCCCTTGGTAGTATCTTAGTCAACATATCCGATCCATTTTCATGAGTACTGATCTTCACAAGCTCAAAAGTATTTTCTTCTATCTGATCTCGAATCCAATGATACCTCCTTCGTATGTGTTTGGTTCGACCATGATAGGTAGCATTCTTAGCTAGGTGAATGGCACTCTGACAATCACAATGTAACAAATAATTGTCTTGCTCCAAGCCCAACTCTTCAAGGAAGTCCCTCATCCACACTAACTCTTTACCGACTTCAACAGCTGCCACATACTCTGACTTAGTAGCCGATAAGGCAACACATTTTTACAATTTAGATTGCCAAGAAACAGCTCCTCCTGCAAACGTCATCATCTAAACAGAAGTAGACTTACTAAAATCAATATCACCTGACATATCAGCATCTGTGTAACCATTTAACACAGGTTCGCCAGGACCAAAACATAAATTAACTCTAGAAGTACCCCTGAGATACCTTACAATCCACTTAACTGCTGCCCAATGCTCCTTTCCAGGATTAGACATAAATCTGCTAACTACCCCAACAGCATGAGCTATATCTGGCCTAGTACATACCATAGTATACATCAAACTACCCACGGCGGATGAATAAGGCACATTTTTCATCTTCTTCTTATCTTCATCAGTTGTAGGACATTGTTCGGAACTCAATTTCATATGCACTGGCAGTGGAGAACACACAGGCTTACAATTGTTCATATTGAACCTTTTCAGTACCTTTTCAATGTATTTCTCTTGTGATATCCACAATTTCTTATTTTTCCTATCATGAGAAATACGCATGCCTAAAATTTGTTTTGCAGGGCCAAGGTCCTTCATAGCAAAGGACTTGCTCAAACTAGCCTTCAAATCAGCAATCTTGTTGGGATCACGACCAACAATCAACATATCATCAACATATAACAAGAGAATGAGAAAGTCACCTTCAGCAAAATTCTTCACAAACACGCAATGATCAGCATATGTTTTGTGGAAGTCATTATCAACCATGAATGACTCAAATTTCTTGTACCATTGCCGAGGCGCCTGATTAAGACCATACAAACTCTTCTTTAAGCGACACACAAGTTTCTCCTTTCCCTTGACCTCGAAGCCTTCAGGTTGCTCCATGTAAATTTCCTCCTTTAGGTCACCATGGAGGAAAGCAGTCTTCACATCAAGTTGCTCAATTTCCAAATTCATGCTGGCAGCCAAACTAAGTACAACTCTGATTGAAGACATCTTCACCACTGGAGAGAAAATCTCATCAAAATCAATCCCTTTCTTCTGCTCATAGCCTCGCACCACAATCCTAGCCTTGAACCTAGGTGGTTGACCATCTTCTCCATGCTTCAGCTTAAACACCCCCTTATTCTTGAGTGCTCATTTGCCGTTAGGCAACTTTACCAGATCATAAGTGTGATTCTCATGCAAGGAATTCATCTCATCTTGCATGGCATTGTACCACTCCTTACTTTTCTCATGTGACATAGCCTCCTGAAAGTCTTCTGGCTCTCCCCGTCAATTAGTAACACAAACTCTGTAGTAGGATACCTCATAGAAGGATGTCGTCCTCTGGTAGATCTTCTTACATCATCAGGTTGTGGTTGCGGTTCAACAACTGGTGGCTCAACTTTAGGCTGATCATCACGACCATCATCACCAATATTGTTATCATCATGCTGAATATCTCCCCCTTCAACTCTGGGAGTCATCTGTGGTAAGACTGGATCAAAAGTGATAGGAGTATGAGAGGATGTTTGTTGCTTTGGCTTTTCAATATCTTCAATAGCCTGATCTTCAAAGAACACAACATCTCTGCTTCTGAGAACTTTCCTGTCAACTGGATCCCATAACTTGTACCCAAGAGCATCTTCAGAGTACCCCAAAAATATACACTGCTTTATCTTCTTATCTAACTTGGATCTCTCATCTCTAGGAATGTGAACAAAGGCACGACATCCAAATACCCTCAAGTGCTTGTAGGCGACATCTTTACTGGTCCAACTTTTCTGAGGAACATCACCATCAAGAGGATTTGAAGGTGAAAGGTTAATCAAGTACACAGCTGTAACCAATGCCTCTGCCCAAAAAGACTTGGACAACTTTGCATGAGAGAGCATACATCGAATTCTTTCTTCAATTGTTCTATTCATCCTCTTTGCAACTCCGTTCAATTAAGGTGTCTTTGGAACTGTCTTCTCAAGCTTGATGCCTTGACTCTTGCAGTAACTTTCAAATGGGCCTCTGTACTCACCACCATTATCAGCTCTCACAACCTTGAGCTTTCTACCTGTTTCTCGCTCAACTCTAGCCTGAAACTCCTTGAAAGCAGAAAGTACCTGTGTAGAAACACTTAGAGACAATGAACTGCAACAACAGGGGGGGTGAATTGTTGCTTTTGCCCTTAGAGTATTTTTGCCCTATTTTCTTGCGGAATTTGAATAATAAAAATACTCAACACAAATTAAAGAAAACTAAAAAGAAACACCAAGATCTAACGTGGGAAAAAGAAACACCATCTAGGGATTTCTCTTCTCTATTATTTTATGTAAATCAATTCTCTATTACACAAAATAATTTCTCCTTCTCTTTCTCTATTCTCTTCTCCTTCTCTTTCTCTTCTCTCGGTTTCTCCTTCTCGATCCCTTTCTCTATTCTCCTTCTCTTTCTCTATTCTCTATTCTCTATTCCCCTTTAGACTTACCCAAGTCTAATTACAAATTCTCTCAAATAAACCCATACAAGACTTATCTAAAATGGATGAACAAAACAAGAATTGCACAAGGATTTAATCTTGAAATTAATTAGCAATTAAAATCGTTCAAGATTTCCTATTCTTTGATTTTGAATACTCACAAAAATATTAGGCACAAACTATTTTTTAGAAAAATATTTTCTCTTGAAATTGATCACTAAATGTGTCAGTTTGTGAAAAACCATTTAAATACCTTTTAGATCTAGTTTAGTCATAATCCCATGATCTTAAGATGTGGGAGTAGTGGGCTAGTTGACGTGACTCAGTGGCTAGGAAAACTTGGTGGTTACTCCAAGTATCTTCTAGCTAAAAATAGCTAAGACAAAATATAAGAAATCTAATTTTAAGATTTAAATTAAAAAGTTAGTTATTTTAATTTAATATCTAGATTTAAAATAATTTTAAGATAACTACCTTGTGCAACCTAGTTTTTATCAACCGTACAACAAAACTAAAAAAGAAAAATAAAAATTAAAAATTATTTTCTTAATTATTTTTGCTGACTTCTTCTCTGACCGCTGATTTGGGAACACTGCACTGTCTCCGATTGACCAATCTTCGAACTTTGACTTGATCTTGAAACAGTTACTTAGTAATCCCTTTTCAACTTCTAATGGTCCATCAACGACCCTTTTAAAGATCGGATATTTGACCTATCACAAAAATCTCAAAAACGTAATATGTTTGTTTAATAAAGTTTATGTTATCATCAAAACCAAATGGGCCAACAAATTCCCCCTTTTTGATGATGACAAACTTTATAAACAAACTTAATAAAAATAGAGTAAAACAAATATAATGAACATGTTTGAGATTAACACACATTCAACCATATCTAGTAAATTAAATCGTCACAAATAATTACTAAACTCTAATGTAAACATATTACTCTAATAAGTTAAATTTTAAAACTTCTTTTTTTTTCGAAAATCATGTGGTTAAACATGACTTTAAGTTTTTAAATTTAAAACAAGACAAAATAAAACAAAACATAAACATAAATAACAAAAACTTATAAATTAAGAAAATTAACTAAGAAACATAAAAACATAAAATAAGAAACACAACAGTTTAAGTACTTCAAATTATTATGTGAGAATCATAGGTTAACAAAAGTGATTTTAAAAATTAAATGTCAAACAACAATTAATCAAATGATCCCATTAAAATCTAATATAAAGTTTAGTAAACCAATCATGATCATTTCATAGCCTAAGTATATCAAACAGTAAGTCAACATACTAAGTATTATAGAAGAGAAACCTAAATCATAAACTAAGAACTTTCTAAAAGTTTTAGAACAAACTAAAGTCTTAAAAAGTCATAGGTTTAGAACACAAAACACAAAACAGAGAACCAATTATCAAGATTAAGCAAAAACGTGAGCATTCACAAGCATTCAATTAAGTTTGTTTGCTACTCTTCCCCCTTTTGGCATCAATCAAAAAGTAGGGGTGTAAACCAATCCACAGCTCTAAGGCAAGCGTTGACAAATTAAGATAGTAAGCAGCAAACTAAGAAAATAAATGCCTAAACATGAATCAAGAAAGCATGCATTCAAACATCATAGACCATGGGGATAGATAATAAAAGATGATATTAAGGATTAAAAGTTGTAGGTTAGTAGCATAAACCAAAAGCAAATGTTTTGTACCCCAGCTGGTACACAAAATAAGCAAAAAAATATTGTTTAGAGATTACAAACGGTGTGGCCAACAAACATTAAATTTAAATTTGAAAACAAAAGCAGGAGGGATCAGGCAGCAGTCTCCTCATCAACAAATTCAGTCTGCACCTCCACTGTGTCAAGCTTTGCTCCAAGACGGGACTCCATCTGGGACATGTGCTCTTCAAGTGTGGACAGTGAGGCACGAACTTCACTTTGGAAAGCAATGAGTTGGGACTGCAAGGAATCAAATTTAGAAAGGATAAGATCAATTGGAGTTGGAGGAAAGGGTGAGGACTCCTTGTCAAAACCAGTGGGTGATGGTGGTGATGTAAATGGTGGTGGAGTAGTTGCAATTGGTGATGGTGGTGGTGATGGTATAGGTGACACTGGTTTAGGTGAGGATGAGGCATCATTAGTTTGTTTGGTAGGGTGACTAGATGTAGCTTCATCCTTACCAACCTTTACCTTAGAAGCAAGCCTTGTACTCTTCCTAGGAGCTATTTTTGAATCCTCCTTAATAGGTTTGGTAACCTCCTCATCACTCGAACTATCACTGGAGTCAATCTCCTCAAGTTCCTCCTTTGAAGCTTCCCCCTCAGAAGGAGCTTCCTTCTTATCCTTATTTGCCTCTGCCTCCTTAGTACTGGCAGAGGGAACAGCACAGTGATCCTCCGTTTCTTTTTCTTTCTTTTTCTTTCCTTCCTCCTCAACCTCTTCTTCATTTTCAACTTCCTCTTCTTCGGAAACAACCTCATCAACTTCTATGAGGTCCTCTAAAATTCCCTTCTCATTCACATTTAAATGTAAATTTTTAAGGCACTTAGCGCCTATTTGATTGTTTGCGGACATGGGGAAATGAAGACCCTCAAGTGGTACACCAAACTTCCTAAAAACACAAGTTAACAGCCCTCCATAACCAATCATGAGACCCTTCTCAACACACTCAGACAAATGAGACACCATCAACGACGGAAAATTAATTTTAATATGGTTAGCCATGCAATAAATCAATGTGGAATCGCGTAAATTGACTTCACTCCGCTTTGAGTTGCGGGGCAAAATGAATCTACGAGCAATGTTGTAGAGAAGTTTATGTAATGGAGACAAAGACATGTGACTGAACCTTTTCTTATCTTCCTGACCAAGAAATTTCAGGACGGTCTTCTCAGTAATACCAGAAAAAACGATTTTGGACCCAACATAGTATGTGTCAAAACCAACAGTAGGAACTTCAAACCACTCGCCAATCATCAAACTACTAAATTTAATTTTAATTTCTTTAACTGTACTGGAGCAAACACCGTTTTCTATGGAAAAATTTTGAATAAATTCACGCATCAAATTTGGGTAAATAGGGTTGCATGAATGATCATACATTAACTTTTCCCACCCCTGATTTTGTAATATAGCATGAAATTGGGGAAAGAAAGTAGAATCATACCAATATTTATCCAGTCCAAACCCGACTGACATCTTTTTCGCTACCTCTTCCGCACTATCAGGATCTATGCGCTTGCTCCTTTTAGGTGGTTTGGATGAAGAAGTACCTTTTGGGGTTCCACGGGTTCTCTTTTCTCCGGCATGCATTGGCTGTTTTGGAGTGTTAGTCTTGGATGGTTCTTGTAATGGTTTGGGTTGAGAGGATTTCGGCATTTTCTTGCTTGATGAAGATGATTTTGGGGTTTTCATGGTTAGGATTAGAGAAATTAGGGATTGAGAAAAATATATGCTTTTAATGGGATTGACGGTTTGCAAGAGTAGTACAAGTAAGGTGGATGTGAGTGATGGATGGGACAAATGAGTGTACGGGTTATAAAGGTGTGAAGGGACGGTTAGTGAGGGGTTTGTACTACTTCCATAATGGCGGTTTTAGGAGATGTAAGGGTAGTTATTAATTAAGCTTAGTTCGTTGAATATGTCGATTAAGATAACTACTTTCCGAAACACCTCGATGATCCGTCTTCCATTTCATAAAATATGTTGGCTCACCGAAATAAATTAAAATAAAGAAAATGCTGGAATTTGTGAAAAATAAAATATTTTTGTGATTTTTGAAAAATAATTTATAATATGTTGAATATAATATATAAAATAATAATATATAATATAAAATAAATTTATGCTACTTGGTCTAATCAGTTCAAACATGCAAGCAATCAAGATAAAGTTTAAGACATATATTTAAATAGAAGCATACTCAAATCTCGCAATGATTGAATAATCAATCTTGGTTGTTGTGGTTGATTGAACCCTTCCAATTTTTCAAGATGTTTTGAGGAGAAATACTAGCATTAAACTTTAGTGAAGCTTGATCATACCTAGCTCCAACCTCATCTTTTCGAATTGTTCCCTTGGAAGCGGTTTAGTCATAATATATGCAACTTGATCACTAGTATTGACATGTTTAACAATAATTTTTTTATGCTCTACATTATCCTTAAGAAAATGGTGTCTAATATGAATATGTTTAACCCTAGAATGATGCACCGGATCTTTTGAAATGCAAATAGCACTAGTATTATCACAATAAATAGGAACACATTCAAGTTTAATACCAAAATCTCTTAGCTGTTGTTTAATCCAAAGCATTTGGGAACAGCAGGCTGCTGCTGCTACGTATTCAGCTTCTGCAGTGGATAAAGCTACTGTGTTCTGTTTCTTGGAACTCCATGATACCAAACAAGATCCAAGAAACTGTGCCATTCCTGAAGTGCTTTTTCTATTCACAAGATCACCTGCATAATTTGCATCACTATACCCTTTCAAGTCATAGACATCACTTTTAGGATAAAATAGGGATAAGTCATCTGTTCCCTTTAAATATCTTAGAATCCTTTTAACTGCCGTATGATGTGATTCTTTAGGATTTGATTGAAATCTTGCACACAAACCAACACTAAAGGATATATCGGGTCTACTAGCTGTTAAGTATAGTAGTGATCCTGTCATGCCTCTATACATCGTTTGGTCAACATTAATTCCGTTAGAGTCTTCGTCTAATCTAATGTTAGTGGCCATGGGTGTATGGTTTGTCTTAGCATTATCTAGTCCATATTTCTTTAGAAGTTCTTTTATGTATTTTTGTTGATGAATAAAGATACCGTTAGCAGTTTGTTTAATTTGCAAACCAAGGAAGAAATTTAATTCTCCCATCATACTCATTTCGAATTCATTACTCATTAGGTCAGCAAATTCCTTACATAACGACTCCTTAGTAGCACCAAAAATAATATCATCAACATAAATTTGAACAACTAAAATATTTGAACCTTTATTCTTAAAGAATAAGGTTTTATCAATTTTACCACGTATGAACTTGTTATCAATCAAAAACTTAGATAATCTCTCGTACCATTGTCTAGGTGCCTGTTTTAGCCCATAAAGAGCTTTATCAAGCTTGTAGACGTGATAAAACTAGATACGCTTCTACTTAAAGATCTAGATAGTTTCTCTCTCTAAGTCCCCTTCTCTGCTAGGGTTAGGGTTTCTAGTACTCTTTAGGTGTTCTTCCTGTAGAGTTGTGTTTGTCTTCCCATGGTCTAGATCTTACTGGAGTCATGGCGGATATTTTAGTTGAACAGTGCGCAAAACTCAATATTGTAGGTGATGATAGTGATGTTGTAGATCTTGATGAAGGCTTTGAAGTGGAGAAGGATTGCAAACTCTCTTTGAGGTTGGTTGGTAGGGTTTTGACAGAAAAACCTATCAATTTTGAATCGGTGAAGAGAACGCTTCTACATATTTGGAGCTTAAAAGATGGGGTAGTTATTCGGTCGATGGAAGCTAACCTGTTCTTATTCCAGTTTTTTCACTGGAAAGATCGAGATAAAGTTCTAGAAGGGCGCCCTTGGAGTGTTGATAATAAATTACTTGTACTGCAAGAAATAGAGGATGATGCTCAACCATCTGATATCCCTCTTAACTTTTCACCGTTTTGGATTAGGTTATATAACCTTCCGTTTGGGTATAGATCAGATGAGCGGTTGAAGGTTATAGCTAAGGCGTTGGGTGAGCTTGTGGAGATCGAAGAGGACTTCTTGAATATAAACCCTTATCGAAGGATTAGGGTTTCTATAGATGTCACCAAGCCTTTGAAGAAAAATCAGGTGATACGAGTCAAGGGTAACATCTATGTCCAGGTATCTCTCAAATACGAAAGGCTCCCTCACTTTTGTTTTATGTGTGGTCGAATGAGCCACACAGAGAGGGACTGTTCGCATGTAGCTGATGAAGATAAGGATACAGGACTAGGCTGGGGTTTGAATATTAGGGCCTCACCTAGAAAAGGCCATAGTAAGATTAAAGCTGAAGAACATGCTCTGAAAGCTAGAAAGAGTTTGTTTATTACAAAGCCAAGAGCAGTGGTTGAGGAAGCTCCAGGTGAGAAGAAGAATACAGTAGCCTCGACTTCAGTGCAGAAGGATGACATGAATCCCAATTCTCTGGTATGTCTTTCCCCTCCTAATCCTAATGGGGGTAATGATGATAATGTTGTATATAATGCTATGTTGCCGCCAAAAGGAGTAATTAGTGGTGATGAATGTAAAGCCCAATGTTCCCATGCAACAGAGAATTTTAATGGGAATTCTGATGGTGAGGGGGGCTCATTAAATGCTCATACTTTGCCCCATGCAGATAGTGGAGAAGTCTCTAATGTGGGGACCCAATTCCCAACATTTAATGTTGGGTCTCATGTGCAAAAATCTAAAAAATATGGCAAAATTCGAAAAAAGGAGGTTAAGGGAGTATTGGTATCATTGACGGCTGGGCATGGAATTGGGGTAATTAATAACTCTAATAGCATTAATGAGTCAGTGGATATTAATACCTCATCAAAAAGAAAGTTGTGGGACTGTGATGTTGTCATGGAAGAGAACAGTGATGACGTGAAACGTTTGTGTGGTGAACATGGTGTTTTAGCTGATCCATCTGTGTCTTTACCTACTCAAGTAGCGGGTACTGGTTCTGACCAGACCCGTGAACAAAAATGAAAATCTTCAGCTGGAACTGTCGAGGGATTCACAACCCCGAGACAGTTCAAACTCTCCGCACGTGGTGCTGGAGAGAACGTCCGGATATTGTTTTTATTATGGAATCGATGATTGATCGACGTCGGCTAGAGGTTGTCCGTAACAAGTGTGGTTTCAGTAATGGTATCTGCATTAGTAGTCAGGGTAATTCTGGGGGTATTGGTCTCTGGTGGAGGGATCAAGATGTTGTCTTGAAGTCATACTCGGATAGACATATTTCAGTTAAGGTGCGGATGGAAGGCAGTGATACTCAGTGGGTCGCAAATGGTATTTACGAGTGGGCTGACAGAGCTAGTAAACATAAGACGTGGGAATTAATGAGATCGCTGGTTGATAATGAAGAGCTCCCGTATGTTTTCTTTGGTGACTTTAATGAGATACTTAGTGGTTCTGAAAAAGAAGGAGGTGCTATGCGCAATGATCGGGATATTAATGCGTTCAGAGATTGTGTAGATGATTGTAATCTTGTAGACTTGGGTTTTAGAGGAAGCAGCTTTACCTGGTGTCGTGGCAGGACCCCTGGTTCGTGTATTCGTGAGCGTCTGGATAGGTTTCTGGCCTCTCCTTCATGGTGTGGGATTTTTCCGAGCTGTGACGTACGTCATTTCCCGATATACAGATCTGATCATGCGCCTCTTTTGCTAAACTCTGAATCCCGTCGCATGGAAGATTATCGTGATCGTCTGTTCAGGTTTGAGTCTTTCTGGTTGTCTCATGAAAAATGTTATGATGTTGTGCTTAATGCTTGGCAGGAAAGTCTCAGTGATCCCATACACACAAGGCTTGAAACATGTGCCTTCACTTTGAAAGAATGGGCTTCGAAAACATATGGGGATGTTAGGAACAGGATTAAAACAACGGAAAAAAAAGCTCGCAAAGTGCCAAAAGCAAACTCCAGATGCAAACTCTATAGCTGCTTGTAATGCCATGACTAATGAACTTGATGGGTTACACCGTATGGAAGAAGCATATTGGCATCTCAGGTCCCGGGTGAACGAGCTGAAAGACGGAGACAAAAATACAAAGTATTTTCATCACAAAGCCAATTCGAGACAGAAGAGGAATCTGATCAGGGGTATTATGGATGATGCGGGAAACTGGAGGACTTCTAAGACGGATATAGAAAGGCTAGTTGCTGCTTATTTTGAGGGTATCTTTGCTACTAGCTCCCCGTCGGGAATCCCTGAAGCTTTAGAAGGAATATCACAGGTCGTAAGTGATGATATGAACCGTGTACTTGATGAAGAACCGACCAAGGAGGAAGTCCAGACAGCTCTGTTCCAAATGCACCCGACGAAAGCTCCGGGTGTCGATGGTTTTCATGCCGTGTTTTTTCAGAAATTTTGGAGTATATTGGGTGATGATATTGCTGCTTTAGTGAAACGATGGTGGAGAGGCGAGTTTGATCTCAAGCTCATAAACAAAACCTGCATTTCCCTCATACCAAAGTGTAGCGAGCCGAAGTCGATGAAGGACTACCGACCCATAAGCTGTTGCAATGTAGTTTACAAGATCATATCCAAGGTTATGGCGAATAAGCTGAAGGGCTTCCTGGGGAACATCATATCAGTGAACCAAAGTGCTTTCATTCCAAAAAGATTAATCACTGATAACGCTCTGTTGGCATTCGAAGCTTTTCACGCGATGAAAAGATGAAAAACAGGTGGAAAGAAAGCTTTTGCTCTGAAGCTCGATATGAGCAAAGCTTATGACAGGGTAGAATGGAATTTTCTCGAGCGGGTCATGTGGAAAATGGGATTCAACAATCTTTGGGTGGGCCGTATATTGGAATGCATATCCAGTGTCTCATTCTCTTTCAAAATCAATGGAGCTGTCTGTGGTGATGTCGTTCCTTCAAGGGGTCTACGACAAGGTGACCCGATCTCTCCGTATCTCTTCATCATCTGCGCGGAAGCTTTCTCCTCTTTGATCACTGCGGGTATCACTAGAAAGTCCCTCCATGGCGTGAAGATTTGTAGAGGTGCTCCTATCCTTTCACATTTATTTTTCGCTGATGATAGTATTCTGTTTGCAAAAGCATCGGTGCAGGAGTGCTCAGAGGTAGCTAGTATTATTAGCATATATGAACGAGCGTCCGGACAGAAAGTGAACTATGATAAGACCGAAGTGTCTTTTAGCAAAGGAGTACACAGTCAGCTGAGAAAGGAAATTGTGGATATGCTTGGAGTAAAGGAGGTTGATAGACAGGAAAAGTACTTGGGTCTTCCGACAATCATCGGGCGTTCAAAGAAGGTCATTTTCTCGAGCTTAAAAGATCGCATCTGGAAAAAACTACAGGGGTGGAAAGAAAAATTCCTTTCAAGAGCGGGGAAAGAAATTCTCATCAAATCAGTCATTCAAGCAATTCCGATTTACATGATGAGCATTTTTCGGCTTCCAGACGGCCTTATTGACGAGATACACTCCATCTTCGCTAAATTCTGGTGGGGGTCCAACAGTGAAAAACGCAAAATTCATTGGCATAGATGGAGTCACATGTGTCTTCCAAAGAGCATGGGTGGCATGGGGTTCAGAGACTTAAAATGTTTCAATGCTGCGTTACTAGCAAAACAGGCTTGGAGGCTGCTCGAGGGGTCAAATTATCTGCTGGCCGCAACTTTAAAAGCTCGATATTTCAAGCATTCCTCTGTTGTTGAAGCGGGTCGGGGTTATGATCCGAGCTACACATGGCGAAGCATTTGGGGAGCAAAATCACTCTTGTTAGAAGGTCTGGGATGGCGAGTAGGCAATGGGTGTAGCATTAATGTTTGGGACGACAAATGGGTCCCTGTTAGTGAAAATTATGTGTGTCCTGTTAGTAAAGCTGCTGCCCCTCCGGATTTAATGGTGAAAGACCTTATTGATCAATGCCACAACTGCTGGAACGCTGATATGATTGAAAGATGGTTCAATGATACTACTGCTAAGGCCATTCTGTCTCTCCCTTTGTCAAATAACAGACATGTTGACAATCTCTTCTGGTGGAAGAATAAGGATGGTGTATACTCTGTGAAAAGCGGCTACTGGTTGGGTATCCTCGGTCATCTGACTCATGGAAACACAAATGTGCTGAATGCGGATCATAAATGCTGGAAGATCGCGTGGAATGTCTCGGGCCCACCGAAACTTAAGCACTTTCTGTGGAGTGCTTGCAAAGGATCGCTAGCAACGAAGTGGGTACTTTACCAAAGGTACTGTGTACCGTCCTCCTCTTGTGATAGATGTAATGTTGACCATGAAACTATCCTCCATGCACTGTGTGATTGTAATACTATAGCTCAAATGTGGAATCAGCACTCCTCTGCTAGTTTGATACATGATGCTCCTAGAACAAATTTCAGTGATTTCTTTGTTTGGCTCCATGAACACTCATCAAAAGATGAATTTTTGTCCCTGTGTTCGACGTTTTGGGCAAGTTGGCTAGTGCGGAACAAAGCAATTTTTGAAGGTGAGCAGTGCGACCCCGTGGATATTGCAGCAAAATTTCATACTCTCGTAGCTGACTATAACCAGTACAATGCGAAAGTGGCTGTGATGCACCAAAGCAGTATCCTACAATTTCAAGCATGGTCTCCGCCGGATGTTGGTTGGATAAAAGTGAATTTTGATGCTCACATCGGTGCGAATGGAAAAAGAGGCCTCGGGGTAGTGATCCGTGACCATTCTGGTTCACTTTTAGCTGCTGGAACTCGAAGTATTGTAGCTGAATGGTCCGTGGAAGCGAGTGAGGCTGCTGCAGCGCTCTTCGGCATCGAATTGGCTCTTCGGCTTGGTTATGAGTATATTAATTTGGAAGGGGATGCCATGAATGTAGTGCAAACCATTGAAAATAAGGGTGTAGGCTGCTCCCCTTTGTACTTACTGTATGATTGTATTTCTTTTGCTAGTTCTAGATGCTTGGGCTTTGGGTGTAGCTACGTTAAGCGCAATGGCAATACGGCTGCCCATTGTGTTGCACGTTGGGATACTGGGGTAGCAAATGAAAAAGTCTGTATGAACCTATTTCCCCAAGGTCTCCGTACCTTGGTTGCTCTTGATCTATCGTAAGCTCCGTCAGGTTTTATCTCAAAAAAAAAAAAAAAGCTTGTAGACGTGATCCGGAGAAATTGGGTTATCAAAGCCAGGTGGTTGTTCCACAAATACTTCTTCTTCTAGAAACTCATTTAAGAATGCACATTTTACATCCATTTGATATAATTTAAAATTCATGAAAGCAGCAAAAGAAATAAGAATTCTAATAGCTTCTAATCTAGCTACGGGAGCAAAAGTTTCAGTATAGTCAATACCTTCTTGTTGATTGTATCCTTTTACCACTAACCTTGCTTTGTTTCTAACAATTGTGCCATGTTCATTCAGCTTGTTCCTGAATACCCATTTCAGTCCAATTATCTTCTTGTTCTTGGGTTTAGGTTCCAAGTGCCATACTTTGTTTCTTTCAAACTCATTCAATTCGTCTTGCATAGCTACCACCCAATCCGAATCTTGTAAAGCTTCTTCATGATTCTTGGGTTCCATTGTTGAAAGGAAAGCAAAGTGTGCACAAAAGTTTCTCATTTGTGACCTTGTTTGTATGCCTTTATTCATGTCGCTTATGATCAAATCAAGTGGATGTGATTTTTGGTGTTTCCACGGTCTTGGAACAAAGTCTCTGGTGGAGACAGATGTGGAAGCAGGCTCACAGACTTGATTCTGATTTGGTTCACCATTATTTCTTTCCTCTTGAACTTCTCTTGGGATATCTGGATTAGGAACTGCAGGCTGTTCCAGTTCTGTCTGTGGCTCATGTTCTTGATTTGGTTCAACATTCTGAACCTGTTGTTGTTCTTCTTGATCTTGCTCTTTTTGTATATTTTCTTCATCGTCCAAATCAGCAAGACCTATCTTAAAATCACCTGTTTCTTGTTCACTTGTCATAAAGTTAGTTTCATCAAATATTATGCGAATAGATTCCTCAACACACATAGTCTTCTTATTATAAACTCTTTACTATGAGATGAATAGCCAAGAATTACCGCTTCATCACTTCTTTCATCGAATTTACCTATATTTCGTTTTCCATTGACATGCACAAAACATCGACATCCAAAGACTCAAAAATATGAAATATTAGGTTTAATTCCTTTAAATAATTCGTAGGGGGTTTTAGAATTGATCGGTCTAATTAAAACGCGATTTAATATATAGCATGCAGTATTAACGGCTTCGGCCCAAAAATTTCTAGGTAGACCACTAGCAATTAACATAGTTCTAGCCATTTCCTCTAAGGTTCTATTCTTACGTTCAACCACACCATTTTGTTGTGGTGTTCTAGGTGCGGAGAAATTGTGACTTAAACCATGCTCGTTGCAATAATCCATAAACTTTGAATTTTCAAATTCTTTACCATGATCCGATCTTATGTGGACTAATTGAATGTTACTAGATTTCTGAATTTTAGTAGCAAATGCAACAAATTCATCAAAAGCCTCGTCTTTGCTAGATTAAAATAAGGTCCATGTAAATCTACTGTAATCATCAACTATAACAAAAACATATCGCTTACCGCTGCGACTTTGGATTCTCATTGGTCCACAAAGATCCATATGAATTAATTCAAGTGGTCTTGAGGTGGTCACGACATTTTTAGGTTTGAAGGATGACCTTGCATGTTTTCCTTTGGCACAAGGATCACATACTTCATTCTTTTGAAATTTAAGGGACGGTAATCCTCTTACTAGGTCTTTAGATCGTAAAGTATTAAGCAATGAAAAACTAGCATGACCTAATCGTTTATGCCAAAGAAGAGGGTCATCTTCTATAACGCTTAGACATGTTAAACTGGTTTTAGGAACAGTGTGCAGGTCCACCACGTAGGTGTTCCCTTTTCTGATTCCTTCCAGAATGATGTAACCTGTGTCGTTCCTAGAAATGATGCATTTTTCAGAAGTAAAGTTTACAGAGTTACCTTTGTCGCAAAATTGAGAAATACTTAAAAGATTGTGCTTTAAATTCTCGACCAAAAATACATTATCTATAGCATGGGAACTTGACCTTCCTATCTTGCCTTTTGCAATGATTTCACCTTTCATGTTGTCGCCAAAGGACACAGTTCCTCCATCATAGGCTTCTAGTTAGAGAAATTTTGATCTATCGCCTGTCATGTGCTTGGAACAGCCACTGTCGAGATACCATGAGCTGTTCCCCCTCACTAGAACCTGCAAAACGAACTTAGTTGTTAGAGGGTGGAACCCAGCCATCCTTGGGTTCCATGTCGATTATACAAGAATCATATTTCTTAATCCAAACTCTATCGACATAAATTTGGTTCGTTTTGTTATGCTGTTCCTTTTTTAAACATTGATGTTTTAGGTGCCCAGTTTTGCCACAAAAGGAACAGACCTTTTTACTTGGTAGATCAACGTAGACCTTTTTCTTTTTATCATGTTTGTCATATCCTAGACCTTCGGTTCCTTTGGTTCTAGCATTAAGAATCCATTTGGGAACTTCTTTGATTTTCCCTTTTTCTCTTGAATTTAATTCAAGCTTAAGTCAATCATTTTCTTTTAAGGCGGATTCTAGGTCTAATTTCATTTGTAGAAGGACACATTTAATTTCTTTGTTAGACTCATAATTCACTTCCATCACAAATTGCTTAAGTTGATTTAATTCAATATTTAACATGATGTTTTCTTCTTTAACCCTTTCTATAGCTTCTTTTAGCATCACATTATTATCAAGCAATTCAAAGAATCGAGTTTGCACATCGGACCTAAAAGAATTAAGGTAGGATATTTGGTCTTTGCACGCTTTAAGGTCTTTTTCAGTTTTGAGACAGATGGCTGTTTGTTTTTCTAAATTTTCGTGAGATTCTAAAATCATTTTAATTAATCTATGTTTATCCAATTTAAATAAATAATCAGAAAATGGATCAGAAGACAGTACCTCTTTTCCTTTAGACTTTTCATCATGCGTTGCCATGAGACAAAGATTGGCTACTTCTTCTTCTTCAACGTGAGCTTCGGTTTCGGCCTCGCTTTCGGATTCTCCCCATGCAGCTATCATGGCTTTGCGTAAATCGGCTTTGTTGAAGTTTCCTTTTGTAGGTTGTCTTCCTGTTTCTCTTGCTTTCCCTTTAACTTTCTCATTCTTCCATAATGGGCAATCCTTGATAAAATGCTCGGTACTTCCACATTTGCAGCATTCATATGTTTTAGAATTTGAAGTTCCTCTTTCTTTGTTGTTTCTTTGATTTTTATACTTGTTGTTCCTGAAGAACTTCTTAAATCTACGTACCAGCATAGCTGCCTCTTCCTCATTAGTTTCTGATTCTTCTTGATCGTTTGCTGTCAGAGCCAGACCCTTGTTCCTGGAACTGTCAGCTGTTCACAGATGTAATTCATGAGTCATAAGGGAACCAGCCAACTCTTCCAGATTAAACTTTGTAAAATCTTTAGATTCTTGAATGGCTGTGACTTTAGCTCTCCAACGATCATCTTGAGGTAGGCTTCTTAGGATTTTTCGCACTTGTTCATCTGAGGGACTTAGCCTTCCAAGGGAGACAAGCTCATTCGTGATATTCGTGAACCTAGTAAACATTTCTTGAATGCTTTCTTTAGGTTCCATCACAAATCTTTCGTATTTGGACATGAACAAATCAATCTTGGAACGCTTTACTTCACTCGTTCCTTCGTGGGTAACCTCCAGCAGATCCCAAATTTGTTTGGCGGTTTTGCATCCCATAATGCGATTATGTTCGTTTGGACCAAGCCCACAATGAAGCAATTTGATAACAAGAGCATTCATTTCCATCTTTTGAAAATCTTCTTTCTCGTATTCTGTTATAGGTTTGGGAACAGTCTCGTTATTAGAGTTGGTAGTTGTTACCTAAAAATCTCCAATTTCGATGACTCTCCAAACTTGATAATTTTCGGCTTTGATGAAGATCTCCATCATGTTTTTCCAATAAGTATAGAATTTGCCATCGAACATTGGTGGTCTCTGAGTAGAGTACCCTTCTTCCATGCGTTCGTTCATTTTCAACATCTCTAATACACCAAGATACGGCTCTCAGGGTTTCCTGATCAAATGAGGAACAGGGCTCTGATACCAATTGTAGAAACACTTAGAGACAATGAACTGCAACAAGAGGGGGGGTGAATTGTTGCTTTTGCCCTTAGAGTATTTTTGCCCTATTTTCTTGCAGAATTTGAATAATAAAAATACTCAAGACAAATTATAGAAAACTAAAAAGAAACACCAAGATTTAACGTGGGAAAAAGAACCACGACCCTCTAGGGATTTCTTTTCTCTATTATTTTATGTAAATCAATTCTCTATTACACAAAATAATTTCTCCTTCTCTTTCTCTATTCTCTTCTCCTTCTCTTTCTCTTCTCTCGGTTTCTCCTTCTCGTTCCCTTTCTCTATTCTCCTTCTCTTTCTCTATTCTCTATTCCCCTTTAGACTTACCCAAGTCTAGTTACAAATTCTCTCAAATAAACCCATACAAGACTTATCTAAAATGGATGAACAAAACAAGAATTGCACAAGAATTTAATCTTGAAATTAATTAGCAATTAAAACCGTTCAAGATTTCCTATTCTTTGATTTTGAATACTCACGACAATATTGGGCACAAACTATTTTTTAGAAAAATATTTTCTCTTGAAATTGATCACTAAATGTGCCGGTTTGTGAAAAACCATTTAAATACCTTTTAGATCTAGTTTAGCCATAATCCCATGATCTTAAGATGTGGGAGTAGTGGGCTAGTTGACGTGACTAAGTGGCTAGGAAAACTTGGTGGTTACTCCAAGTATCTTCTAGCTAAAAATAGCTAAGACAAAATATAAGAAATCTAATTTTAAGATTTAAATTAAAAAGTTAGTTATTTTAATTTAAGATCTAGATTTAAAATAATTTTAAGATAACTACCTTGTGCAACCTAGTTTTTTTCAACCGTACAACAAAACTAAAAAAGAAAAATTAAAATTAAAAATTATTTTCTTAATTATTTTTGCTGACTTCTTCTCTGACCGCTGATCTGGGAACACTGCACTGTCTCCGATTGACCAATCTTCGAACTTTGACTTGATCTTGAAACAGTTACTTAGTAATCTCTTTTCAACTTCTAATGGTCCATCAACAACCCTTTTAAAGATCGGATATTTGACCTATCACAAAAATCTCAAAAACGTAATATGTTTGTTTAATAAAGTTTATGTTATCATCAAAACCAAATGGACCAACAACTTGATCCTTGGTATTGCTTCTTAGAGAGCATTTACATACCTTTCTCACTCATATGACCAAGTCTGTTATGCCATAGCTCACTAGAACATTCATTTGCAACATTTGCCTCACCCGTGCAAACCTTGCTTGCATCATATAAAGAGAACCTTGCTTCTTACCTCGGGCCGCTATAAGATTCCCTTTGCAGAGCTTCCACTTACCATCATTGAAGTGGCTGAAGTAACCATCTTCATCAAGTCGACCTATAGAAATGAGATTCAATCTGATACCAGGAACGTGTCTAACATTTCTCAAAATTAGCTTGCAACTGGTGGAACTCTCCAAGCAAATAGTGCCTTTGCCAACAACCTTAGATGACCCATCATTCCCCATTCTAACACTACCAAAATCACCGCTAGTGTAGGACGAGAAGTAGTCTTGATGCGGAGTAAGATGATACGAAGCACCCGAATCAATCACCCAATTGCAGTCATCCCCAGCTACATTCAAACACTGTTTATCACCAATGAAGAGCAAATCATCATCACTGATTGCTAGAGTTGTAGTATTTTTTCTCTTCTGACTTCGATTCAGAAGAATCACCCTTTCTATCTTTTGACTTGTCTCTTTTCATCTTTCTGTAGAACCTCTTAATATGACCCGGCTTTTCGCAGTAATGGCAAATAATTTTACTCTTGGATTTAGACTTGTCTCTGGAATCGTCTCTACCTTGAGAAGCTCGACTTTTACTTCTCCCCCTGTTAGACTCACGTGCAACATAATGAGCTTCAAAATGATTGGAGGAACCCATCTCCTTTCTCCTAGTCTCTTCATTCAACAGACTAGCTTTGACGCTCTCCATCGTCAGCTTACCATCAGGAGCAGAATTGCTAAGAGATACGAATAGTGTGTCCCAACTCTCTGGCAATGAGGAAAGTAGCAATAGTACCTGCAACTCATCATCTAAAGACATTTTCACTACAGACAACTGATTAATCAAACCTTGAAAATCATTCAAATGTACTACCATGCTATTTCCATCATTAAATTCTAGCTTTACCAATTTTCTCATCAATGACGCTTTACTTAAGGCGTTCTTTCTCTCATACATAGCCTCAAGTTTCATCCACAATTCATAAGCATTCGTGTCATTGGAAATATGTTGGAGCACACTAACATCAACAAATTGTCTAATGGTTCCTACCGCTTTCCGATTCAAAATTTTCCATTTACTTTCATCTTAACCAGTGGGCATAGACTCATTTAAGATCGGTTCATACAAATCTTTCACATAAAGAATATCTTCCATCTTAGTTTTCCACACAACGTAATTGGTAGAGTCCAAATAAATCATACCGTGCATACTAGATTTATCATCCATCATAAAACCAACACAAGAATATACCCAAGAAAATATAACCAAGCTCTAATACCACTATGTTGAGAAAAGTGTCGATATAACACTCACACTTTCTCCCTTTGTGTTATTAGATGAGCAAAATAACCAATCCAATCAAACAAATAATAATAATCCCACAATCAAACGCAATAAAGTAAAAAAAATACGGAAAGTAAAGCACACACGATATATACGTGGAAACCCAATGCGGGACAAAACCACGGGACCGTAAGTGGTACCACACTCTTCCACTAATCACCAATAAAATTAATGGGTACACTCAAAATCCTCTCTAGACAATACTAGAGGTAATACAAACGTCAAATCACCCTAAAACATCACTCAAAAGTGGTAAAATAATAATTAGGGTAAAATTAGGGCAAAACAAATTACCCACTTACAGTGCACAAAACGACAATCCAACCGTTGAATATGTAGGTTAGGTAGGCAGGAACACCGTGTCAAAATCTGACGAAAATTGGAGTACGAATAACCTTTGATCGGATCGCCGAAAACTCGCGTACGGACGTTTTCTCTCTCTGCCGTAACTTTTCTGTTTTGTGCGTGTGTTTCTTTGTTCTCACCAATTCAATAAAGCTGCTGCCCTAATCTTCCTTATATAGCTTTGCCTTTTTTTTCTTAATTATTACTATTATTATTAAAGTCCAATAAGCCCATAATATATTAAAGCCCATACTTAAAATATTAATTGGACTCTTCCTCCAAGTGGGAGGGAATAACCCAACAATAATAGATATGGAGTAATAAATTAGGATTTTCAACTTCTTCCATTAATTCTCTAACCTTCTATATATTAGAAATTTAAAGTTATTAAGAATAAGAAGGCCTTAGCTTTATTCTAAACCAATAGTAATTTTAGTGTAATTCAATATACTTTTGTTTGACCTATTAAGAATAAAAATCTTTAGCTATTAATCAAGTTCATGGCTTAATTATATTATATATTCTCTAGTAAGTAAATAATATTGAATAAAAACGTACAGTTTTATCTCTACAAAGAGTATAGGGAGCGAAAGAAGGATTTACATCTGGTGTTTATTGACCTAGAGAAAACGTATGATAGCATATTACGAAGCATCGTTTGGGATAGCCTTAAGAGTAGAGGTGCTTCACAAAGGTACATTGAGGTAATACAGAACATGTGTGACGGAATGTGGACAAACATTCATACATCGGTGGGAACAATAGAAACTTTCCCAATTAAAGTGGGACTGTATCAGGGATTAACACTAAGTCCTTTTATTTTTACGGTCATTATAGAGAAAATCTCTAAATCCATCTGCGAGACCTTACCATAGTGCATACTTTTCGCTGACGATATAGTTTTGGTTGCAGAAACCAAAAAGGAGACTAATAGTAAATTGGAAGAGTGCAAGGAAGCCTTAGAGGGTAAAGAGGTTGTGCATAAAACGTACGAAGACAGAATACTTGCGATGCGATTTTAGTGGGACAAAATTGATAGGGGCAGAGGTGACCATAGGGAGAGAAGTTGTTCCATGCGCGTCCAAGTTCAAAATATTTGTGATCAGTGATTTAAATTAATGGGAAGAGTGATGGAGACATTACTAATCGTATACAAGCGGGGTGGCATAAGTGGCGAACAGTAACAAGGGAGCTTGTGAAAAAAAGCTCCCTAGTAGATTAAAAGATAAATTTTATCGCGTTGCAATTAGGCCGGCTTTGTTGTATGAGACTGATTGTTGGCCCGTAAAAAAGGTTTTCGAACAAAGAATAGACGTAGTAGAAATGTGTATCCTAAGGTGAATGTATGGTAATACTATTGGATAAGATAAAAAAAATCAGGAGTTCAAGGAGAAGTTAGGGGTTGCACCTCTCTCTGCAAAGATGCGGGAGAACAGGTGAAGATGGTTTGGGCATGTGCAGAGAAAGACAGATGACGCCCCAGTGACAAGGATCGAATGCATAATAGTGAAGGGCAAAGGAAGTCGAGAAAGACCTAGGAGAACGTGGGAGGAACAAATTAAAAGTGACCTGCACGAAGTTCACCTCTCCAAGAACTTAACTAGGGATAAGGGTTGTTGGCGGCGCCTTATCCACGTCTTAGATTACTAAACTCGTTCCTCTTACGCACAGTTTGTTATTGTTTATTGCCTTTACATATCACTTTTTACCTCCTTCTTTCCTTTTATATTTATTTTTAGTTTTCTGTACGTATTCTATTTATTAAGTGTTTTTAGTTATTTGAGTACTATTCATTGTGAATGTGGGTTGTAAGTTTTAGGCTTCGGGGTAATTGCAAGTTTCTTCTCTTTGAAGACCCTTTTCCAGCCGATGGACACTACAACATAATTTGCTTTTAGTGGGATATATTTAGCGACATTTAATTTAAATGTCGCGCGCTATTTTAAATTTCTTATAGTGTATATTGAGGTTTTAGTGACATTTATTAGACCCTTTAGCAGCATATTGAAAAGTGATACTAAAGCTTTTAGCGACATAGGATATAGCGACATTTCTCACAAATGCCACTATAGATTATAGTGACAATTATATATGCCACTAAAGACCAAATTAAGAGTCGCTAAATCACTTTATGGTGGAATTTAAAATAAAAATCAATAATTATTACATTAAAAATATGAATCAGTGGCAATTTTTTAATGCCACTAAATCCAATGTCGCAAAAAGCTAATTTTGTTGTAGTGGGACTCTTTGACCGCACTTTCCTCTATGATTATGAGTTGTCGTCTTTCTTCCTTCCCAGACCCTGATAATAGTTTTCTATAAGCGAGATACATTAAATATGGTGATAATGATGAGTTGTTATCTCCATATTATATTCTTAAAATTTATTTTCCAATTGTGAGAAATGTCTTAGGATATAATGTTTTTAATAACATCGACAAAGATGATCAAATTCACAATTCACTACAACATAATTTGCTTTTAGTGGGATATATTTAGTGACATTTAATTTAAATGTCGCTATTTTCAATTTCTTATAGTGTATATAGAGGATTTAGTTACATTTATTGGAACCTTTAGCAGCATATCAAAAAGTCACACCAAAGCTTTTAGCGGCATACTGATCTAGTGACATTTATCACAAATGCCACAATAGACTATAGTGACAATTACATACTCCCTCCGTCTGGATGAATTAGTAGCATAGAGAAAATGAGTGAGAATTAAGAAAGTGGTAATAAATGAAGATTGTGTGGATGAAATAAAAAAAGAGTTAAAATATATGGATGAGATTAAAAGAAAGTGGTGGGTCATAGTCTAAAAATAGAAATGTTACAATTTAAGTGGGACGGACGAAGATAGAAAATGCTACAAATTATAAAGCACGGGGAGTATGCCACTAAAGACCAAATTAAGTGTCGCTAAATCACTTTATGGTGGAAGAAAAATAAAAACCAATAATTATTACACTAAAATATGAATCAGTGGCATTTTTTTAATGCCACTAGATGCAATGTTGCAAAAAGCTAAATTTGTTGTAGTGATTATAAATTGTCGAAGTAGTACTAAGAGTATAAAATTATATTATATAGAGACGAATGAATTTTTAGTGATACTTCGTGTATCATAAAACATATTAAAAGGACAGTGATTAATTACACGTGGCATCTCCTCTATCAACACTGCCACCTGTCGGATAATGATTGGCTTTGGATATTCATCTTTTCTCAAATTGGCATTTACTCAAATAGGCATTTAATTCAAAAGAATAAGTAAGTAAATAGGCATTTAATTCAAATTGGCATTTACTCAAATAGGAATTTAATTTAAGGAGGTAAGTAATAGGATAATTATTGCATTTTAATTGGCTAATTATTGTATTTTAATTGGTCTACATAAATGGTCAAACTTTTTAAGAGGCAACTTTATTAATCATACAAATCAACTATCCGAAATGGGAGAATGAGATTTGGTGAATACAAATCAACTCCTATTAAGATATTGACCATACGTTGAAATCATAAAACATATCAAAAGAGTAAGTAATTTAATTTTAAAAAGTAAGTGTTCATACATATGATATTAGCAAATTTACAAAGTAAGTAATAGAGTAATAATCTTTGATGATAAGTAAGTAAAATGGCATTTAAAACAAATTGGCATTTACTCAAATAGGCATTTAATTTAAGGAGGTAAGTAATAGGATATTGACCAGACGTTGAAAAAAAAATAATAGGCAAATTATTGCATTTTAATTGATTTACTCAAATAGGCATTTAATTCAAAAGAATAAGTAAGTAAATAGGATAATTATTGCATTTTAATTGGCTAATGATTGTATTTTAATTGGTTTACATAAATGGTCAAAGGCAAATTATTGCATTTTAATTGGTTGACTCAAATAGGCATTTAATTCAAAAGAATAAGTAAGTAAATAGGATAATTATTGTATTTTAATTGGTCTACACTAGTATGTTTAAATTTGTAAATTTGTTACATTATTTAATTTGTCTTTAATGTTGTAGACTTTAAATAGAGAAATAATTTAATCTTCAAAAAAAATAGAGAAATAATTTACTATTTTGTACCTTTAAATTTATCTTTTTAATAACGGAAACAAAGGAAACTATTCCAATGATTAAAGTCTTTATTTACTCGCTCCGTCCTGATGAGTTAATAGCATAGTGAAAATGAGTGAGAATTAGGAAAGTGGTAATAAATGAAGAGAGAGAATGAATTGTGTGGATGAAATTAAAAGAGAGTTAAAATGTATGGATGAGATTAAAAGAAAGTGGTGGGCTATAGTCCAAAATGCTGCAGTTTAAGTGGGACGGACGAAAATAAAAAATGCTGCAAATTATAAGGGACGACCGAGGGAGTATTTATTTATTTATTTTGAGTTGATTAAAGTAATTATTGAAATAAGAACATTAAGGTTGCATGATTAGCTTCAAACAATTACCCCAATAATATGGCACGATTTTGGAATTCATGAAATTGGGAATACAAGTTTACAAACATCAAATCCAAAAAATACTCCTTTAAAATTAGCATGTTGGGCCAAAGTAAGAATCTGATGGTTTTGACATGAAATAAGCCAGTTATATAATGACACGTATTTATTTTTTCATGGACAAAATAAATTATATTTTAATCAATGATGACCATCTATTTTGAAAAAATTCCTATTCAATCACCATTAATTATAAATCATCACGAAAAGACAAAAATAATAATAATTTAATAAATAAAATCAGAAAAAATAAATTAAATGAACAAAAATCTCATCCTATCAAATTCTACCACATAAAGATAATTTGTTAAATTTAAAAAATATCGTTATTAACTAAGGCTTTCTCTCGATGTTAGATTTGATTTTTGTACTTTTAAACATTTAATTGAAATTCCCTGGACTGTCATTTCGTTTTCCAAACGTTTTAAAATTCAGCTAAAAATCACTTAACATTCGACACGTATCATGAAAACCTCTTAAAATATCCATGAATCTTTCATTATCTAATTAGCCATGTGTCATTTGTGTATAAGTTAGGCCCCTACTCATTTCCTCCAATAGCAATTTGGGTTAGAATCTTGATCTTTTTTAAAAAAAAATATTTCCTCCATTTGTCAATATACTATTTATATATTTTTTTTAATGAATATACTATTGATATTATTAAATCTTTATCGTATATAATTAAAATTTATACAAATTCTTGTGAAAGATGACTTATTTGATAGATCGTCGTTAAATATCTATTTTTATCATCTTTTAGTTTAATCAAGCTTTAATGAGCTGGACTTAAAAGACGTTTTTCAAAAAAAATTTTCTCGCAGAGAACCCACTGTAAACTTTATTATAAGTTGATGTTAATACTATTTATATTATGAAAAATCATACTTAAAATGATCAATAAATAGTGTTAAAAATCAAATTATACCTTGTGCTATATTGGATTTAAAGGAAGTATTATATTATGCTTTTACTACTTTGCATTATAGAATCACAAACTAGCTTGCTAAATTTTCTTGTGCGTATACCTCGACTACTATATTCCAACTGATCAAACTAAGAATAGTGAGAATAGGTTAATTTCTACCCTTAATTTGGCTAATTAATTTTGCAACAACTTTTTTAATTTTAATATATTATAATGGAAGAATATGATAAAATAACATGTGAAAGAAATATGATCAAGATACAAATTGTAGCAAAATAAAACTAGCCAAATAGACAATATAAATGAAATTGTAGCAACTTGAGTGGAATAAAAGAGTATTAGACTAAATTAAGCTACAATCAAAAATTAGGCCCTAAGTATTTTACAATATGTGAATTAGAAATTAAAACTAAGCCTTTTCTTTCAGACTTGAAATAACCTAAATAACATTGCTAATTAAATTTTTTGGGCTATTAGGCGGCGTGAGTGATGTACAACACATATTTATTTTTGGATCAAATATATATTTGGGAACACTTTTTTATTTTTTCAATGTGAGACTTGAGATGTACGCTTAAAAATATAAATTTAGATTTTACTTTGCAATGTTTTTTTTAGCTTATTGAGAGAACATTGCAATAATTTTATCTTCTTATAGATAATTTTATCGTGCTGGTAGCAGAAAGTAAAGCGGAGGTTAGTTATAAATTGGATGAGTGGAGAGAAGTTTTAGAAGGTAAAGGGTTGCACATTAGTCGTATTAAGATCGAGTATCCGCGTTGTGACTTTAGTGGGACATCACCGATAGGTGACCAGAGGTGGCTATTGGGGAAAAAGTTATTAAGAGTATGACCAAGTACAAGTATTTGGGATCAATCATTCAAAGGGGTGGAGAGATTGACGAAGATGAAGATCATTGTATCCAGACGGGTTGGCTCAAATGGAGAGCAGCCTCTGCGGTTTTATGTCATAGGAAGATCCCAAGTAAGTTAATGGTAAAATTTTACAAGGTGTCTATCAGACCAGTTTTGCTATTTGGGACAGAATATTAGCCTATAAACAAGATCTTTGATCATAAGATGGAAGTCACAGAAATGCGTATGCTGGGGTTGATGTGCGAGCACACATTGAGGGACCAATTTAAGAACCAAGAGTTTAGAGATAAGCTAGGGGTTTCCCTTATTTATGGTAAAATGCGCGAAACTAGATTGGGGTGGTATGGACATGTGAAGAGAAAGACTTTCGACGCCCATGTGAAAAGAGTCTAAAGCATTATAGTAGAGGGTAAGAGAAGTCGAGAAAGACCTAGGAGAACTTGGAAAGACCTACATGAGTTAAACCTCTCTTAGGACTTGACTAGGGATAGAGTTAGTTGGAGGCGTCATATTCAGGTTTTAGACTTTGGTTTTTCTTCTTGTATTATTTTTTGTATTATTGTTTTTAAGTTTTTTGTTCCCTTTTTTATTGGATTCTATTATGCGTTCTTTTTATCTCTCACGTGGCAGGAACATATCTTTATCTTCCTCGAGCCAGGGGACTCCTTTTGGTCACGCTTTCCTTTGTAGTTATGAGTTGCCACCGTCCTTCCCTCCAAAGACCCTGTCCATATAGTTTTCTATGTGCGGAATACACTGGGTAGGATAATGATGATGATAGGAAGATTATTATTCCTTCCTTTTGCATGTAGATTTTTTATCCTTACCCTTAAATAAAAAAGTGATTTTGCTATGAAGGTAAGGCTTATGTTGAACCCAACTCAAATTTTCTCTTTTTATTCACCTCATCATCATCATCATATCTAATATCTCGCTCAAAGGCAGGGTTTGGGTGAGATAAGGTGACAAAAAATTCATACCCGTACTCCCTTTAAGAGAGAACTAGAGGAAAGTGGTCTATTTTCACCTAGTTTTTAAAAAATACTCTCTTTTTTTCTCTTTACTTGTTGCATTTGGCTTGGCACATTTACCGATACACGTTTTTTAATCTTAAATATCTCTAATTGTACTTGAGTAAAAATGATAAAAAGCCGATATTCATAAAATTTACAATGAGATGAATCAAACAAGTTCCCACATGACTATATTGTAACTTATAAATGATTAAGAACACATAATAAAAATTATTGACAAATAGTGTTGAAAAACCAAATGGAACAAGTTAAGCGAATAGGAGGTCCGAGGAAGTAAATGTCAAGGTTCCAACTCAACGAAAAGCCTAAGTTGATGGTTGAGGCCCCTAAATATGTTATATACTCTAACAGTAAACAATTAGAGTGAGTTTTCTAAGCTCAATTGTTCTGTATTTACTCGATTTATAAACCTCAAAAAAATGTGATAGGACTCAAATAACTAAAAAAAAAAGTTTGAAAGAGTAGCATCTATAGTTTGTTTTGCAACCATTGATGTCTCTTTAATTTTGTTGGCATGGGTTGTTTGGGTTGTTAGTTGTGAGGCATTGTTTGCCCCTCTAAAGTATTACAAGATCTAGCCTCAATTCGATGCTTCTAGCCACAGGATTAAGGCAACCATTTAATAGCACTCTTTTTTATACTTCTTTAATTTTATCTTTAAAGAATCTTGTCTTTCATTCCAAGGTATAATTTTGTTGGTGCTTCTAAAGTTAAGTTTCACTTCAATACATTCCAAAAGTAACTTTCATTTCAATCAAACAAAATTCACATATTCCAAATAGACTTAATCTTTTTAATTTTTAATCTATAGCCAAATAATGTTTTTCTAATAGCGATTGTTACTCAACATGCTTACAATAGTAGGTGAAATGAAATTTAGGAGATAATTTTAAGGTAAAAGTTTAGACCCTTAACATAACTTACTTTCTCCATTCACTTTACTTGCTACACTTGATTTTTTACGTATGTCATAAAATTGTTATTTTGATCAATTATATATTGAACTATAACAATATTATGAAAGTATGCGATGAAAGGATCAAAACAAGATCTCAATTGACTATATTTTCTCTTGCACAGTAGGCGCAATATACAAAATAAACTTAAACGATAAATAGTGTCATAAACTATATTTGTAGCAAGTATTTCCGAACGCAAAAATAACAAAATGAATAGCAAAGAATTGAAGTCTCAATCTCGAATATAAAAAAATTAAATTTACCTCTAAATAAACTATGAAGCATATGTGTTGTGATTAAGTGTGATTTGAGTGCACAATTAATAGGTGCATTCATAGGTGACTTATAGGATGGAATCCTATAGAGGTCATGAATGGGTTTTAAGTTAGTAACTTAATATGGTGTTGAATATGATGAGTTATAAGGGTCTTATGATGAGTTATGCAGAAATGTAAAGATACTCTACTATGCAAGTTGAACAGAAACTGTCCAGGAGGGATCTGGTGGTCGCTTGACCTCCGCTCGACCCGAGCAAACTTCTCTGTTTGGTCGACAGCAAGTCAGAATGTATCCAGTAGCTTCAGTTTCTCCGCTCGACCCAGCCGCTCGACCCCCTGGTCCGCTCAACCGGCCGAGCAGTTCTTCTAACAGCATAGGATGATGTTTTTGACGGATCAATTGCTTGGAGGGAGTTACTACTCATTCAACACAGTTGATAAATGGTGTTAATTGTGTTATTTAATCATAGTATTAATCTTGTGTAACTCCTATAGCCTCTAGCTCTATAAATAGAGCACTTGTGTAATCATCAAAACAAATCCACAAAAATCAAACACATACCCCAAACCAAACACTTAGCCTCATCTCTTCTCTTATAGTAATTCTCAATTGTTATAATATAAGAGATACTACACCGGAGAACGTAGCCTAAATTGAGTGAACCTCGTTAACATTTGTGTCATTTTTATTATTGCATTTTCATTCCTACAAAGATCAAGTTCATATTGATATAGATTGATATTCTTTTATAGCGTACCGAAAAAGTGCTATAAATCAAGTGCTGTATATAACTCTTTTTGGCGTAGTGGTATCATTTTAGATTGGAATTGAGAATTTCTCCAATTTTTCAAAAAGAAGTGTCATAAATGAGCGGAAGACCATGAATTAGAGTACTAAACAAGTTGATGGATAGTATCTATCTTTGATAAGTTGGCAATCAATCCTAGAAATTGATAAAGAGAGCTACTCTTATTGTGTTTCGAGTTGTCTTGTTTGATTGATCACTCAAGAAGCTATAGTCTATTCAAATCCTGTGAATAATATGTGAGAGATGTTTGTTTAATTACTTGGACACATCTTCATTATTGCCCACTTATTCTATTTCAATTTTGTAACTAATTGTAATTTGATACCTATAGCTATGATGTTAAACTTTATTAAACTTTAAACTATGTTACGGTTGGAGCAAGTATTATATTCCGTATACATAGAGGTGTTTATTTGTGCTATCTGGTTGATTTCGGGTCACATATTTTGCGTTAGTTTATAATTGAGTTTGTATCAACATTGATTAAACTTTACATAATTTTAATTCATTTTAAGTGGGGTTAATAAGTAGGGTTCTGTTACAAGGTCGAGTAAATATCGGCTTATCATGTTTGTTTTGAACTCCTCTACGCATATAAGGTCATAGCTGTGATTCACAATTAATTCCTTTTTCTTAGCAGACCAAATAAATAAAATCGTTAAAATCTAACTTGAAATATTAGATACTGGCTAAATATAGTTTGGTCTAAAACTACAATCAAATCGTAAACCGGAGAAAAGAAACTCTTTTAGAGTAGCATATGGCGCAGGGAATGGTTGTTAAGTTTTACATACTGTGTTATGTCCATTAGATTTGATTTTTGTTTGTTTAAAGTATAAGTTCTACATTGTATCATTTTATATGATTTAGAAGCATTTCTGTTCATTTTAGTTCATTTTATTACATCATTTGTGTTAACTTTAACATAAATAGTATAAAACTTAGTGTAATGCACGAGTTTTTAGTATGAAGATAATAGTATGTAATAAGTTTGAATCAATAATTTATGTAATATTTGCTCAATCTAAACCTGAATAATACATTTAGTTAATTAATCTTGTTCTTAAAAATGGAAATTTACTCGGTTTAATTATTTTGAGATGTCCAAAAATGACAAATTGGTTAATTCTATTTGACACTTGAGCCAACATGAAAAATAAAATCATTCCATCTATCAGAGCTGCGTAAGCATGACACGAGAAATTTTCCAAATTCTTTAGTAAATTGTATTATATCTTATTTTCAATGGTAGTATTATGATGTTCTTAGATTTAACTAAAGGAAGAAATATTTGTATAAATAAACACATTATTTTAGAAAAAGAAATTTAAATATTTGTATAAATAAACACATTTTTTTAGAAAAAGAAATCTAAAAGCAAAAAATCATAGACTAGACATTCTAAAATTTAAAAGCAACACTACAATAAATTTAGCTTTTTGCGACATTGGATTTAGTGGCATTAAAAAAATGTCACTGATTCATATTTTTAGTGCAATAATTATTGGTTTTTATTTTAAGTTCCACCAAAAAGTGATTTAGTGACACAATTAATTTGGTCTTTAGTGGCATATGTAATTATCACTATATTCTATAGTGACATTTGTGAGAAATGTCACTAGATCCTATGTCGCTAAAGGCTTTAGTGTGACTTTTTAATATGCCGCTAAAGGTTCTTATAAATGTCACTAAATCCTATATATACACTATAAGAAATTGGAAATAGCGACATTTAAATTAAATGTCGCTAAATATATCCCACTAAAAGCAAATTATGTTGTAGTGCAAAGAAATTTAACAGTCTAGTCTAGTCTGAAAATTTTTAACATCGAAACATTTGATCTAGTCAGATTTTAATATCAGATCAGACCTAACCGAATTGTGTGCGAAGGGCAATCAAGTAAACTACAAACTCTTAGTCAATAGTGCACTTAGCCCCTCACCTGGAATAACACTACATATTAAAATATAAGTACTAATAAACAACTCTTATAAGAGACCATTTCACAACGAGATCACTCATACAAGAGTATCTCAATATGTCTTATTTTAAATTTTAAATTTAAATAAATACACGATCACTAATCAAATTTATCTATTCAAGGTTATAAATGATATTTTTAATGTTAAAATTGATGTCTTTAAAAGAAAGGAAAAATTACCGTGAATAATACGAACTTTCACTGATTTCCCTAAAATAATATGAACTTTTGATTAACCATGAATAATACCAACTTTGATGTGGATTTCCCTCTAGCATCCTTAACTTGTTGGTAACCTACAATTATAGGTCAACTTGCCAAAAAATAAAAGGAAAATAGTAAAAAATTTAAAAATGCAATAAAAATTTAAAAGTTTATTGCCTACAATATAATAATAATACGAAAAAATTACCGTGAATAATAAGAACTTTTAATAATTTCCCTACAATAATACGAACTTTCAACTAATCCCTTTTTTTGACAAGTTAACCTACAATTGTAGGTTACCAATAGGTTAAGGATACTAAAGGGAAATCCACATCAAAGTTGGTATTATTCAGGGTTAATCGAAAGTTCGTATTATTGTAGGGAAATCAATGAAAGTTCGTATTATTCATGGTAATTTATCCTAAAAAAAATTAATGTTTTGAAAAGTTATAACTAATCATTTATAATTTATTATTTGCAGGTCAAAATTGACTATTTTAATATTTAATTGATCCCTAAGGTTATAAAATATAATGAAGGCCTTTAAGGTTATAACATTTTAAGCTTTATTAAATGATCACTTGGTTTAATTAATTATTTTTAAACTTATTAGTTAACAAGTTAAAGTTGTTCACCCTAATATTTTTATTGTTCACTTTATACATATTTTATCACCATAAGATCATAATTATTACTTTAAGTTCAAAATTATTCACTTCAAAAATGTCATAACCAATATATTTAATGTTATTTAAAAATATATTACTTGAAGGTTTAATTGATCACTTTTAGGTTAAAATTCATCATTTAAAAATATCATAATTACTACATTTAAGGTTATATACTTTATGCTCAAATTGATCAATTTAAAGTTTCACTAGTAGAATTAACGTCATTTGCTATTGTACAAATGTGTTTATTTGCTTCTTTATTTTGAATTGCGACAAATGGAGGGGCAGAGGTGTTCATTCGGATCATCGGGTTGATTTCGAGTCAGGTGTTTTAGGTCGGTTCAAAATAGGGTTTTGTGTTCACATTGATTTTTACATAATTGTAGATCCATTTTTAAGTCGGGTCAAATCGAGTTCCGTTATAAATTCGGGTGTATATCGGGTCATCGGGTCTGTTTTGAATACCTCTAGGCAGCAAATAATCAAAAGCTTTTTGTTGTTAGTTAAAGGAGCACAACAAATAAAAATTATTATGTGCGAAGAGAATCAAAGTAAATAGATTAGTAAATAGTAGTGTAAAGTTTTTCAACAGAGAGAGAAAAGAAACTTAAAGTGGGTGACTTGTGTTATAACTTTTTGCTATTGTTCAATAAAATATCACAATAAGATTTTTTATTTACCGTTAATGTTTTAAATAAAAGCATAAAACAAATTTTTTGCTGTGGAATTATCAAAATAGTAGCAATATTACATTATTTGCTATATTTGAGATTTAAGTAGCTGCAAAATTAAATTTATTGTACTAAAGTTTTTTTTATAACCGTGGCCAAAGATTACAACTAAAAAACCACTAAATTGAAAATGGGTCACCCTGCATATATTTGGTCTAGATAATCTTTCCTAATGGATCATAACAAAATTCATCAAAATCAAAACAATATGTAAGCGGAGGTTATTTTTGTACCGCCAAGAAGTCCATTTGACCAATTGGGCCACGCCAAAGCCTTAGTCCAGATACGGAGCAAAAGTTGAAAATATTTTGAAGGCTCTATGTAATTTTAAAAATTATAATATTTATTTTAACAACTTTGCATCTTTAGATACTAAGTATATGTTACGTAATTTAGTGTTGAGGCCTTCAATTTATGAAATGATAATTTGTGAAAGATTGTTTTAGAGAGATAACTTCAAATAAAAAGCTCATATTATTACGACACGTAATAGAGGGGTTAATAAACTCAAAAATAACTTATATCTCACAGTAAGATTATCTCATAAAACATATACATCCAGCATTGCCAGATAGCACTTATACCACCATATCACACAAACTTCATTTTGTGCCACCAAGTCCATTGGGCTCAACACCCTTAAGAGGCCTTCACCTAAAACTTGCATTATTTATGAAAGTTGGAATTGTTGGCTCATTTCTGTAGAAACAAACAAATTTCCAACTAGTATTGCGAGCAATCGTCTTATATTGAGATCAATAGCCCTATTCGCTCAATTGGTTTATTTAATACACGATCAGTAATTGATCTATTTAAGCTCATATATGTTACAATTAAGATCTAAATTGATTTATTTTTAAGTTAAGATTTATCATTTAATTAATCACTTTACATATAATCGGTAATTTAAGGCCGAATTGATCACCTTAACGCTAAAAATGAAGACATTAAAAAAATTAATTCATTTAAGGTTAAAAATTTGTAAGTAGAATTTGATCACTTTAACGTCAAAATTAATCACTTTAGATCAAAGTGGAAATTTTTTTATTGATTTCTTTTAAAATT
Source organism: Amaranthus palmeri (assembly GCA_019776075.1). Classification (NCBI taxonomy): domain Eukaryota; kingdom Viridiplantae; phylum Streptophyta; class Magnoliopsida; order Caryophyllales; family Amaranthaceae; genus Amaranthus; species Amaranthus palmeri. Next base: position 152,785 of record JAAKBH010000423.1, read on the forward strand.
ATAACAGATCATTTAATTGATCACATTATGTAGTATAATTTATCACATTAAGGTCTAAAATGATCACTTTAACTTCGAAATTAAAGACTTAAAAAGATTGTTCTATTTAAGCTATAAACTTGTAAGTAGAAATTCATCACTTTATTAGGAGACATTAGGGGATGCACCTATCTCCGCAAAAATGCGGGAGAACAGGTTGAGATGGTTTGGGCATGTGCACAGATTGACACATGACGCAGTAAGAAGGATCGATTGCATCATAGTGAAGGGCTAGAGAAGTCGAGGAAGACCTAGGAGAACATGGGAGGAACAAATTAAATGTGAAATGAATGAACTCTACATCTCCAAGGACCTGATCAGGGATATCGCCCCTTAACATATAGCATATAGTATATAACATATAACATAGTTGTAGAGATTATGATTTTGAAGTACTTCTAAAAAACAAAAGCTAGAGGCTTGGAAACTTCAAACTAATAAATATACATGCTTGGAGTCTCCAAACTAAAAAATATAGATAGTTAGTTTATTACTAACAATAACACTAGTTTAGGAAATACTATTTTTCAATGAACACCGAAGTGAGAATTTCATTATTTTCTAACTTTATTTTAGCAAATCATTCCACAAATCCATTTATACAATTGAGATTTAAAGTATAGAACAGGAGCATTGCAATTAGTGACTTCTTATAACTTAAATTCAATCTTAGAAGGATTTAATGTTGTATCAATTGATATATAGATTAATGTGAAAGAGATGAGAAATAGTTTTTTATTAAAAAAAAGTTTCATAAATAAAAAAAATGAAAAAATTAGTTTAAAATTTTATTAGTCATAACCCTGTGGATCAAATTGACCGACCCGAAATCGGGAGTGACCAATACCCATTGTCATCCCTAATAATCTCACCTATTGATTAACGACATTAATAATCCAAACTTTAAGGTGTTTTTGCCTAGAGTAAATTTAAGTATAACCCGATGACCTGCTATAGAAGGTAATTCACCAAAAAAGTAAACTAAAATTAATTTAAAATTAGAGAAAAATTTTAAAATTTAACATTAAAAATTCTAAATAATTAAAAAAATCATAAATTTTTTAAACATTTTTTCAATGTGTTTTCTAATTTATCTTTTTTTTAAAAAATAAAATTTGCTATATCAAGTCATCCGGTCACCGGGTTTACTCTATGGAATTACCTCTCAAAGTTGAAATATTCAATAGATGAGATCATTGTAGGAAGATTACAAATAGTTTGAATTATTTTAGGTAGTTTTTCCTAAAATAAATAAATAAATAAAACAAAATTACTAAAATGATGGAGTATTATCATCAAAAAGACTTCAGTATTAATTTTACACTTAAACTATTACCAATAGAAAAGTCTACACTAAATAATTTTTTTTTAAAAAAATGCCTATGAATATATGACCTCGGGTGACCCAATGTGTCTCCGCCAGTGAACCGTAGCATATAGTCCTTTGTTTTAGAAAAAAAAGTCTATATCCTACGATTCTAAAAAACCGCAGCTTATAACCCTCATTTATGTTGCAGTTTTTAAACTGCAGCAGCTTATAAAAGATCTATTGCTATCACATTTGTTTGGCCTATAAAAAATTTGAGACCTTGATTCCATGGCCATGAATATGATGAGCAGGTATTTGTACGCCTTTAATCGAGTACCTCATAAGTTGCCCATTAATGTTACAGTAATTAACCTTACAAACAAGGAATGAAAACTAGAAACAAAGTTAACATTACATTCCTAATCTAACGACACGTGACATTTCCATTCCATTCCATCATCACGCGGATATCATAAAAACAATTTGTACTCTCTAACATTAATCTGTAATAATCAATTACAGACCCTCTGATTATGTTGGTGACACAATTTCAACCAAGGAGTTTCTTGATTATCAGAATCTGACGGCTCTAATTTAATTTCACAATTAGTCTTCATCAAGTCAGCTTGCACCTTCACCACACCATTATCGCTGCCTTCTTCTCTGGCCCTCTTCATTCCAATTGGTACTCCAAAAATCTTAGGACTTTCACTTTCACTACCCTCACCGATTGAGACCAACACTGGACCCTCAAACTCCTTACGTGTCAACAAATCCAGCGCCTGTTTCATACAATTGGTTCTACTACATGTAGCTGTAGTGTTCCCTTGAGACGTAGCGAAATTCGTCATCAGTGCAAATATATTGTTACATAATGCCTTCATGTTCGTCAACTCTCTGTTTAACTCTAAATTCTCTCTCTTCAATCTCGAATTTTCGTCGATTAAATCGAATTTTATATTGCCGTTGCTCGTGTTATTAATGGAACAATTTGATGTCGGTATTCCAAATGGCGGTGAATTTGAAGTTACCTGTTCTCCGCATGATTCTTCAGGAGAAATCTGTCGTTGTTTCGCAACCGAATTCACCGTCGCTGTGGTTGGGGCAATTGCTGTTGTTTTTCGGCGTTGAATTTCGCAGAGGAGTTGTTTTCCACCTCGTCTAAACGATTCGTGTGCGAACTCCCATCTATCCGGCACTACCTTTCGAAATCCCTGAAATTTGCACAAATTTAATGATATTAAGCTACAATGAACTTCATCAATTATGGAGTTGGAGATATTAAATAGAAGTATAAAATGCTTACGTAAGTATTGAGCTGACGAACGAAAGAAGAGAAATTGTTGTGTTTGAAATAGCGAGGGAGCAAATCGCGAGCAAATACTGTAGGATTCCAAACAATGAAGGTAGATCCATCATCACTCCATGAGATTACGTCGTTAATTGCAGGATCTTCGACTAATTGATAAGTTTTAGTCAAGAAAGGAGTCGGAATGGAACGATGAGATTCTCCGCCGGCGGCAGTATCTGGCCTCGACGAAGAAACCATGACCGTATAGCTGCAAGATTTCTGTTGTTGGCGAGAAGAATCAATAAATACACAAGAAAACAAAAAAAGGTGAAGAGAAAGAGAAATTTGACCTAAAATTGGGTAGTGTGAGAAAAAGAGGAAGATCTGAAAATGGAAATGAGCGAAGAATTAGGCAACTTTGATGAGAGAGAAAATGAAGATATTGGTCAGCAAGGAGATTGGAATGGAGAAGAAGCTACGTTAATTGCATTCGAGAAACTTCCTTTGATATTTTTGCTTTTAAATAACCGTATATACTACTCCCTCCGGTCCAGTTTAGATGTCCCATTTGACTTTTGGCACTATTCACTCATCACTCTTAATTTGTATTTTACTCTTAATCTATAAGTTAAAACATAGTCATGTGGGATCTTGTTTGATTCGTCTCAATACAAAGATTATTAATATCAATTTTTTATAATTTTTGATTAAGAATAATTAGAGATATTAAGGGTTAAAATGTTGTCTCGGCATGTGTGAAAAGTCAAATGAGACATCTAAACTGGAACGGAGGGAGTAATATACACTATTACTGTGGCCTATGATAACTTAAATTGGATATTTTCTCTTTCTTTCTAAAAAAAATTGGATATTTTTTGGGATGTTGGTGAATGATTAAAAGTTTTTCTCTTTTGTTATCACAAATTCACAATTACAGTTCAAATTATTATTTTGCATTAAATTCGTAATCATATATATAGGTGTTCATTTAGGTAATTGGGTCGGTTTTGGACTGGTGTCATTCGGTTTGGTTGTATTACAAAACGATTATTTTTCAGCTGATTCTTGCGAAGGGTCACACTCGGGTCGGGTCAGTTATTCGAGCTATCGGGTTAGCATCGGTTCGGTGTCGGTTGAAGTTCGTGTCGTGTGTTAATCGGTGTCGAGTTGTCATCGCTTACTATTTACTTCGGCTTTGTTGGATACAGATCGAGTTTGGGTTTTGTCATCGGTCACAGTTCGGGTTCAACTTCCCCATTTTCGGTTGTCAATTGGTTCGGGTACAACATCGACCCAGGTACTTTTTTGTTCGATAAAGCTAAAAAAGAACGCATTTTCGGGTCTGTTTACTTTCGGTTTCGGTTCGAATTTTCAGGTCGGGTTACATTTGAACACCTCTACTTATATAGTACTCCCTCCAATTCAGTTCAGTTGTCCCATTTCCTTATTGGGACAACTCACATCAATTGTCCCATTTCTATTTTGGTACATCTTTTTTTACCTAAATACCCTCACTTTTCCAATTCCCAATACCCCACTACCACCTTTACAATTAATTTAATCAAATTAAAACCCCACTTTTACAATTCCCAATACCCAACTACCACCTTTACAATTAATTTAATCAATTAAAATACCCAACTACCATCTTTACAATTATTTAATCAATTAAAATACCCAACTACCACTCACTCTTAATATCCGTGCCAATCCCAAATGGGACAACTGAACTGAATTGGAGGGAGTATCAACTAAATAGATTTTCGTGCCAATTACGATTTACGAATTATTTAAATAAAAATTTACTATTTTTATATATGTAATTAAGTTATTATATGACTCCTAAATATATTGAAAAATAATTTGTTTTAATAATTGTAAAAGTATTACTATTAGATTGAGTACTAAAATATATGAAATTAAACATAATTATAAAATCATGCAAAAAACAATATAGATTATAAGTAATCACATAAAAATAATAGAAAATTTAAACATTGTATGTGTGTAAAACATTAAAATAAGTTTTCAGCCTAAAGAACATATTCCCTCCATTCCTTAAATAATTTTCCATTAGGCTATTTTTGGGTGTTCCATTTGTTCTCATAAAGAATCTTTCTGTTTATGTTATAAATTTTGAACAAAAATAACCAAATTCATCTTAATTTAATACTTTAACAATACTTATGGTGCCTACATATCTTCCACTAACATCATTTTAACATGTTTATATTCTTTATGGTCTTACATATTTTCTACTAACTATATAAAAATATAAGTGGGTTGGCTTAAGTGGCGAACAACAACCAGTGTGTTTTGTGATAAAAAGTTTCCTAGTAGATTAAAAGGTAAATTCTATTTCGTTGCACTTAGGCTGATTTTGTTGTATGAGATAGAATAATGTTGGCCCGTAAAGAAGGTTTCTAACAGAGGATAGAAGTTAAAAAATGCGCACGTTGAGGTGGATGTGTGGTCAGTTGGTCACACAATGATGGATAGCATTAGAAACCAGGAGTTTAGGGCGAATTTATGGGTTGCACCGCTCTCTAATGCGTGAGAACAAGTTGAGATGATTTGGGCATGGGCAGAGAAAGAATTATGACACCCCGGTGAGAAGGGTCGAAAGCATTATATTGAAAAGTAAGAGAAGTCGAGGAATACGTAGGAAAACATGGAAAGAAATAATTAAAAGCGACTTGCATAAACTACACCTCTCTTATGACCTGACCAGAGATATGGTGGCACCATATTCACGTCTTAGATTAATGACTATGTCCAATGTACCCATTGTTGTTATAGCTCCATACCTTTTACATATTGCTCTTTTACTCGTTTTTTTTTTTTTGAAAATTAGGGAAATATATAAAAAGGGAAAGAAAATAAGCACTACACTGAAACATGGGAACCACTAGTCCGCCGGCATAAAAAAACCCCGTGGGGGAAAAAGCCATTGGACAAGGGGACCATGGATCAGGCCACCCGAAACAGCATAGAGGTGGGCTAAGCTAATCGTTTTCAGAAACACCAATAAAAACAGGTCCTACCACCTTACACACCATTAAAGTTAGTCCTACACCATACACACCAATTGAGCTATGAGCTCGAAAAACACCAACTAATCTTACTATCTTTTTTTACTTTTTAGTTTTACCTTTATTTTTATTTATTTCTATGTATTTTATTTTTATTTTTTTATTATTATTAAGGATAAACGTGTGTTTTAAGTTGTAGGCTTTATGGTGGTGGTAGGCTTCACTCTAATTGAAGATATTTCTTGAGCCGAGGGACTCTTTGACCGCACTCTCCTTTATGAGTATGAGTTACCATCTTTCTTCCCTTCCTACACCCTCATCATAGTTTTTCTATAAACGCGGTACACTAGGTATGATGATGATGGTGATGCTAATGATGATGATGATGATGATGATATTTGCACAACAATGATAATTTATACCAACAAAAAAAAATATAAAATACAAATGAAATATTTAATTAACTATGTTTAATTTGAATGGAGCAAATTACATAACAAAAAGATATAAACAACTATAGAATGTATTTTTCTTTTGATGAATTTGGCTTAGACTTACTGTAATGATTTATCCTCTTTTGTTGAATTTAGCTTAGACTTACTGTAATGATTTTTCTTTTGGTGAATTTCGGTATCTTATGTTTCTGTTCTCTTTTGCTTTGTATTAGAGCTGTTCATGGGCGGGCTACCCGCTAAGCCCGGCCCGCCCGGCTCGAAAAACGGGCGGGCGGGGGTAGCATTTTTAAAAAAATTTAAAGTTTGGGCGGGTAATACCCGCCCGCCAAGATAAATGGGCGGGTAGCGACAATAAAAAAATACCCGCGGGTATACCCGCCCGCCCGCTTATTTTAATATATTAATAAATAATAATATTCTTTGGGCTTTTTTTTAATACCCAACAATTTCAGTCCACTACTTCATGAGTCCATATCCAATACATTTTAATACTCCTTACTTATTTAGGGTTAGACTATTAGATTATTAGAGTATTTTAATATATATGTAATTTGATTATTTTGAGACGTTTTATGTATTTGTAGTATTTTGGACTAAGTATTGTATTTTAATTATTATCAAAACTTAATTTTATATTTTGTATTGTATTTTTGGTATTTATGAGAAAATACCCGCGGCGCCCGCGGCACCCGCCCGCTTTAAAAATGGGCGGGTAGCGACAAAAAAATATGCCCGCAATCGCGGGCGGGCATTTGAATTTTTCTGCCCGCGGGTAGATTTTGTAGCAAATACCCGCCCCGCTACCCGCGCCCGCCCGCCCATGAACAGCTCTACTTTGTATAATATCTTTTCCTTTCCTCTCTATGTAATTAGGAGTACTATTTTTATGGTATAAATGAATGATTAACTAATTCTACTACATTCAGTGGCGGATTCAGGACTTTGAGTCTCATGGGGCACCAATGAATGGAAAAAAAAAAACTTCGGCAAAGACGCGCAATAATTTCAATATAAAGACAAAGTAATATAAAAGGTTACGAACAAACTAAAATTGTTCAATTTTACTATGTAAACATAGTCCTACAAAAAGAAATATAAAGCAACGAACAAATTACAATTGTTCTTGCCTAGTTCTCATATTTTGAAATCGATGAATAATAGCATCAATACTAACATTGAGAAACAAATCCTTCTCTAAAAATGTAACTAGTAAGAACATCAAAACACATTCATAATTCACAAATGTTCAATTATTTAATTAGTCAAATTAGATATTCAATTCCTTAAAGGAGATAAACAAAATAATCAAGAAATATTCAATAATTCAAAAATAACAAACACATTTATATAACATGAACAAATATTAAATGATTCATTATTCATATATTCAATAATTCAAATTACATGAACAATGAAAAAATGACATTCTAAGAAAATTCAAAAATCAAAATTAAGATTAATAATTAAGATAAAAAAAGTAAAACATCATAATGAGAACATATAGATTTTAAGAATAAGATTAACAATACCTTAAATAACATGAAGAATCAAAGAATTAAAAATTAAGTAGTAAAATTGCAAAAATACCTTGAAGGCTTGAAAGAATTTCAGAGAATAGTGAGAGAGACACTCGCGAGCAGGGCTGGACCGGACGGCATGCCTGGTGTTCTAATGGCCGGAGGTCGCAGGTGAAGACCGGCAGAGACTTGATGGCGACGGCTGGAGTAGGTGGCCGTCGGCAGCAAAACAGAAGGAGTACTCTTTGTAATTGCTTAGGGTTTTACATATTTTAGAGAAGTAAGAGAAAAAATGGTAGTTTTTTTTAATCTAGGTGAAATGAGATCCAATTTCCCGAGCCCTATAGCTCCCACATCACAAGTTTATTAAATTTATTTTTTTTTTTTGAAAAAACCCCCTGGGGCACGTGCCAGGGGGTGCCCCTTAATAGATCCGCCCCTGACTACATTATATAAATATCTCACTAATTTATGTTATAATTTTCAGGTTATAGCCAAATTTAAACATTTTATAGATATTGTCTCATTTTTCCTTATCTTAAGTTTCTTGTTTTAGTGAAATTGGATAAGTAACTTGTAAACATTCAGTCAGTAAAGGCCATGATAGCTACTTTTGATAGATTTTCCTCAGCCTCTGGTCTCCAGGCGAACCCAAGTAAAAGCAATGTGTATAAAACTGGCACCTCTGAGCAAGCTCACTCTGATATCGTTCAATTTCTGCATATGGAAGGTGGATCCTTTCCCTTAAGATACCTTGGAGTCCCTCTTCATTCCAAGAAGCTCAATATTCATTATTGCCGGCCTTTGTTAGACAAAATTATAAGTAGAATTCACTGGTGGTCCTCTAAGCTGTTGTCTTATGCAGGGAGAGTTCAGTTGGTGCGCAGTGTCATTCGGAGAGTTGAAAACTTCTGGGCCCAAATTTTCTGCTTGCCCAAAAAGCTCATTAAACTGATAGAAGACGTGTATAGATCCTTTATCTGGACTGGAAAGGAAGGAATCTCAAGGAAAGCAGCTGTTTCCTGGGAGAAAATGGTCTTGCCTCATGACAAAGGTGGCATAAATCTTCGAGTGATGCAAAAGTGGAACAAGGCCGCTCTTTTGAAACATCTGTGGAACTTAGAACAGTGGAAGGAAAACCGTTGGGTAAAGTGGGTCCATAGCTACTACATCAAAAGCAGGGATATTTATGGTATTGAAGTCTCTATTCATGCTTCATGGAGTTTCAAGAAGACCTTCAATCAGAGGGTGATTGTAACCCAGATAGGAGGATGGAACTCACTTCTTAACAAATAAAGGCAGATTCTCGATAGGTAAAGCATACAATCTCCTCATCGCAGACACGCCAATCGTGAGTTGGAGAAACATTTTGAAAACAAACCTTGCCTCTCCAAGCGCCATCTTCATTACCTGGTTAGCAATCCAAAATAAACTAGCCACCAAAGACCGCATCAGCAAATGGAAAGAGGATTGCACTCTAGAGTGTGAATTGTGCCACCAGGAGAACGAATCGATGCCTCACCTCCTTTTTGATTGCAAGAACGCCCAAGAGATCAGGTTGCTTGTTTTTACAGGTCTAAACTTTCATCATGATGCGAGGAACTTCCAGGAAGAAACCGAGCTTATACAATGGCTGAATGGTAAAAAAACTGATAGAGCTAAGACAGCTGTGATGATTTGGACTGAGATGATTTATGGGATTTGGAAACAGAGAAATTTTACTGTTTTCGATAAGAATTTTTGTACTCCCAACCAAATAGCTAGAGAGATCATTTTTAGGGTGTCCTCTAGGTGTATAGATAGAATGAGAAACCTTCTTTTGATGTAGGTAGGTTTGGTTGGGCCTCAGCTTGTTGAGGTGTTTTTGCTTGGTCTCAAGTTAATTTTGGGACCATGTTTTGTTTTTTGGACCTCTTGGTATATATATTATACTTAATTGCCAAAAAAAAAGAATGAATGCACTTTTTTTACATTTTATACTATTCTTCAAGGGCCCCATTATACTATTTCGCCTAGGGCCCCAAAATGTCAAAGATGGCCCTGTCTATTGATATATTTTGGTTTCACAAATTCTTGTGAGAGACGGTCTCTTAGACCATCTCTAATTGGGCCGACCCATTATATATATTTTTTAAAAAAATATAAGTGGACATTAAGAATGATGTAAGTTGACATTTAAAATATTATAAGTAAGCATTAAGGATAATGTAAGTAAACATTAAAAATACAATAAATAGGTATTAATCTTTAATGTGTTGGGCTTGAGAGACGTTTCTCAAAAAAACGGTTTCTCAAGAGACTAGCTGATAAAAAAAATGAAGCAAAATAAAGTGAACAAGACAAACTAGATGTAAATATGTGAATAAGATGAAATCAATCATATCATATCAAATCATATCATATACTCCCTCTGATTCACCCAAGTTGTCTCATTTCCTTTTATGAGCATTTCACTGAAGTTGTCCCATTTCTATTTTTGGCGATGATTTTTTTTATCTAAATACTCCCACTTTTACTACTCCCAATACACAACTACTACCTTTACAATTAATTTAATCAATTAAAATACCCAACTACCCTCACTTTTAGTAATTTCAATACCCAACTACCACTTTTATAATTAATTTAATCAATTAAAATACACCACCATTCCACTCTTAAAAACCGTGGCCAACCCAAATGGGACAACTTGGGTGAATTGGAGGTAGTATCATATCATATACATATTATAATCCAGGAACTTCTATGCCATATGTCATCCTATGAATGTCATTCTTAAAGTATAACACCCTTTGTTACGGTGTCAATTATTATCCCGTAATTTATTTACTCAAACCATAAACCGCCACCTTAGTCTAATAACTTCCTAAAATAACTATTTCATGTAACCGCCACGTAACTTCCACTTACTGCATTAACCGACTAATAACCTCTCCAGAAATAACCTCCTTCGACCATTATAAATAGAGGTTACATACATTATTTGCAGGGAACTAACGTTTCATCTTCCTAACCGCTACTCCATAAAAATACACCGCCCTCCTACTTACGATCGAGGTATCACCAAATATCCTTTAGTTCATCTGAACTCATCCTACAATTCGTTATTCTGTTTTCATTAATTATCATATATTCATTAATTTCGATTTTTGCGATCTGACTTGAGCGTCAGAGGGGTTTTTCGGGAAACCACCCCCCGGGCAAGGCTAACATTGTATTGCAGGATTTGAGGTCTCATCAGAGGAAGGATTATTATCACTTTTATCATATTGTAGAACAAAGCTACCCTCCTCAAGCACCTTTGGAATCTGGCTTGGAAAAAAGACAACCTCTGGGTCAAATGGGTTCATAGCTACTATATGAAGAACCAGGACATTCAGAATATGAAGGTTTCCATACATGCATCTTGGACCTTTAAGAAAATCATGAAGCAGGCGGAAACGGTTGATAAGCTAGGGGGTTGGGATAACATCAATAAAGGAGACAAGTTTACTATAGGGGAGGTCCTTATTGCTGAAGCTCCTAAGGTTGTGTGGGGAAACATTATGATCAAAAACTTAGCCACCCCAAGTGCTAAGTTCATCACCTGGCTAGCGATCCAGAATAGGCTTGCCACCAAAGATAGAGTCGGGAAATGGCTTGAGATGGCGGATGAAAATTGTGTTTTCTGTGATGGAAATAGGGAAACGGTTCAGCACCTTCTTTTTGAGTGTCAGAATGCCCGGGAAATTCGAGGAAGACTTTTTTAGTTCCTCCCTCACAGGATTTTCGAACCAAATTTCCAAGCAGAAATTATCAATATGAGCAAGATCAACAAGAAAAAACGGATAGAGCAAAACTCATTGTGGGATTGTGGACGGAGATGATATACAGCATCTGGATGCAAAGAAACAAAATAATTTTTGACAACCACAAATTTAGCACTAAGGACATTAGTGATTGTATAGTCTTTAGGGTAGCAGGGAGAGTTAGTAGTAGAATCTGTGACATGCTTGTTACTGATTAGCAGGTTTTTGAGTTTTTGGGCTGTGTGCTCCCTTTTATCGTGAGCAACAGCGTTTTTGGTGGCTTGTGCTGGAGTTAATTTCCAGGCCAAGCAGCTCCCCTCTTGTATCTAATTTTGGTATATAATACAAATTATTTGGCAAAAAAGAAAAAAAAATATTATTATTATTATTATTATTATTATTATTATTATTATTATTATTATTATTATTATTATTTTTATTATTATTATTTTATAAAATGCATTCGGTTTCATGGAAAAGGGTTTACAAGAAGTTGGTGGGGAATCGAGCGACAAGCTGAGTACCCACACTCTTTTGAATACAAAAAGCGAGACGATGAAAAATGTAAGCCTTGGATTTGGTGCTACTAGAGTTGCTAAAAGAAAACGAAGAGATCCTTGAGAACAGTTTGAGCGCGTTTTCGCCTAATTCACCAAAAGTGAAGAAAGCAAAAGGGATGAATTTTAATCCATATTCCTCACACTTAGTCGAGTATTTCTTCCTCTTTCTGTCTGCAACATTAGCTAAGAAAGCACCAGGTGCTCATGATGAGACTCTTACGCCAGCAAAGGGCGAAACTCCCATTACATCCACACAAACATCTTTGCCATGAAACCAATTGAACAAAAGGAGATCCGCTGGCCCAAGATCTTTCCCCATCTCTGAAGAGAACCCCAATTACAACTTCTTGTGACTACTCCTTAAGTAAGACCTTACAACTTCTTCAGTTATTGCACCTCAATTACTGCATTATATGAAACACTCTTTGACATGCATCTACATTATAAATCTAATCCATTTAATAAAGATTAATGCTACTATACATATATTTATTTATTTACAAGTTAAAACTCTTACGGCCCATTTGGTTAGTGGTACTAAATGATGGTAATGGGAATGATTTATAATGTAAAATTTCATCAAAAGTTCCATATCATTCCCATGGTAATGAAACTTTGATCACAAAATTTTTTTTTTTGGTTCACAAATTTCCATTACCTCCTAATACCACATCTTCCAATGGTAATGCATTAGAATGAATTTTATGAGGAAAATGAGATAATTGAAGATAGACAAGCATGACCATCAAGTTAACCAAGAAGTTTTTCAACTATTACACTAATTTTTCATTCACATTACCATCATTTATGACAATCTACCAAACGGGTCGTTAATACAATTTGACTCTTAATATATATAAAGCACACAACAATTTATTTACTCAATCAAACAAACACAATGGCTAATCAGTACACTTTACTCGATGGACTAGCTTCAGCTGATGATACCAGATTTCAAAAGATAAAGTGTGAAGTTGTCTACACGTGGAATGATAAAACCTTATTTTGTGTATTTTTCCATTTCAATTTCGGTTTTATTAAGTAGAATTTAGATTTAACTATATTACAATTAGAGAAATTACTTTATAGAATAGTTTTATTGATGTAACTCTCTAGATGATATTTCTAACTTTATTAGAAGGTCATTATGTAAATATATCATTTCAAGCAAAGAAGAAGACGCAAGCAAAGAATTGGATCAGACTAGAATGCGCGGCCTACGCAGTTTTACGCGGCCCGGGCACGTCAGTCTGTAGGCTGGGCGGCTATTTGACTTTTCCCGTTTCGACTTTCACTTTTAATTGGATATGTAGAGGGGTTTAGGAGGCAACTTACAGAGGCAAATGATGAGCAAATCCAATGGTAAGAAGCTTCATCAAATCTTTATAAATAAGCAAGAAAGCTTAGGAAGGGGGGCATCTTGTAATTATTCACTAAAATACTTCTTGTTCAATTGTATTTTGCCATGGTTATGAAGCTTCAAGCTTAAATTTTCATTTCTTGAGGAAGGTTGATTGGAAAAACTTGTAATTACTCATTGTAAGAATTCATCTACTTAATATACTTTTGATTATTGAAAATTTCTTATTTGAATCTTATAAATATTGTTTCAATTGGCAATCATCTATTGTTCTTATTATTGCAATATTCATTTATGCTAAATCTATTTGCAAAATCAGTTTGTTTTGTACTTGGATTAATGGTAGCAACTATTTCTAATTGTGAAAGCAGATTATGATTGATTAGAATCTAAATGAACTTTTCATTTTGATTGAAAACTATTTGCTTAAATAGTTTTAGCAAACCTATTGATTCTGTTTTCTTAAAGCTATTGTTAGATTGAATTTTATCTCTGATTGGATTGAACTGACTAATGATAAAAGCTTTACATTCAAACTGATTTTGGTGTCTAGCTACACTTAAGGAGAATAGAAGTATAATCATCTTCAGAATAGGTAATCAAAAGTGAATTTCTTAAGTAGAGTATTCAATTATCAATGAGAAACAAGAAGTGTACAATCAACTTAACTCAAGATTTCCTTTCCATTGATTTTTAGAAAACACCATTGTTATAGATTTCACTTAGTTCATAGCTTGTTCAAGTTATTTTATTTTACAAAGACAAATAAAAAATCCCCCTTCTTTGTGTTATAGATTGTTTTCAATTTCATCTTCCAAAGCATATTATACTAAAACCTTCTCAAATCCCATGTCTCTGTGGATACGAACCTTATTACCCTACTACATTAAGTTGTATTTGGAAAGTAAGTGAATTTATTTTTGGTTAGAGTTTAGGCGACTGAGAAAGAACCTACCAAATTTTGGCGCCGTTGCCGGGGAGATTGGCGTGTTTGTATGTTTTAGTGTGAATTGTGAATTGTGTGTTATTATTACTTGTTTATGGTACATACTCGAAACTTTAACAAGGAGGAATTACAGTACGATCCAGAATTGGAACTAACCCTTTTCAGGTTAAGGAAGGAATAGAGAAACAATTTTCTAGAACTACCATTTGCGGAAGAAGTAGAAGAAGAATTGGCTCGAAGGGAGAGTCGTAGCTTGAGGGAGCTCACTTCTCCCAATATTGATCAACAACCCTTGTGCATTACATATCAACAAGAAGATGAAGGTTCCACTTTTGAGCTTAAATCGGGTTTAATCCATTTGCTACCTTCGTTCCACGGGTCAAATGGAGAGGATCCCAACAAGTTTTTATCTGAATTTCATGTGGTTTGTGGTGGCATGAGACCGAATGGAGCAACAGAGGAGAAAGTGAAACTTTGAGCATTTCCTTTTGCCCTAAAGGATCCGGCCAAGGATTTGTTGTATTACTTACCACCAGGGTGTGTCACCACTTGGGCAGAGATGAAAAAGAGGTTCCTTGAAAAATACTTTCCAGCTTCAAAATCATCCACTTTGAAGAAAGAAATCTGCAACATTGAAAAAGTAGTGATGAATCATTTTATGAGTATTGGGAAAGATTTAAAAGATTGTGTGCTAGTTGTCCCTATCATGGGTACCACGATGAAGATCTTATTATGTATTTTTACAATGGGCTTGTCAATGATGATGTAAGAATGATTAATGCAGCTAGTGGGGGTTCCATTCTCAATAACACAACGGAAGCTGCAAGGGCATTGATTGAAGAACTGGCTGAAGGTTCTAGGCAATTCAACAAGAAATCTCACAATAAAAAAGCAATTAGAGAAAATGATAGCACTGAGTCTAAGATTGGCAAACTAGAAGATCAAATGCAAGCATTAACATCAATGATGAGAGATTTCATTATTAAGGGAAAAGCACAAAAAGTGAAATCATGTGGCATTTGCTCTTTTAATCATCCTATAGATTCTTGCCCTCAGTTACAAGAAGGTAATGAAGAAGTTAATGCAATTGGTTTTCAAAACCAAGGGTTTCAGAAAAGAAATGATCGATCCATTTTCCAATACATATAACCCAGGGTGGAGAGACCATCCAAATCTCAAGTATGGGAATCCATTAGGGAACCAACAGCATCATCAACAACAATCATTCTTCAAGCCTCAACAACAATCCTATTCTAGACCTCCACATCATGGTCAGGGATCAAGTTCGAATTCCAATATGTCCACTGAAGAAATGTTGAATACTCTAACAAAGAACATGATTCAATTCCAAGATGAGACTCGTTCCAGCATCAAGAACATTGAGAGACAAATGGGTCAAATCTTAGGAGCAGTTAGGAAGTTAGAGGCTAGAGATTCAGAAAAGTTGCCATCACAAACAGAACCTAATCCAAGGATGAATGCCAGTGCTATGACTCTTAGAAGTGGAACAGAGTTTCAAGGTAATGAAAGAACCATAGCAAGAGATAAAGAACTCCAAGAAGAAACTGTTAAGCATGAACCTTCAACATCAGAAAAGCAAGTAACTCCATCACAAGAAGAGAAGAAGGTTACAAATGCACCGTTACCACCATATGAACCTGTTCCACAAGGAAAAAGCATGAAGCTGATAAGGACATCTATGAGGTTTTCAAGAAGTGTGAAGTAAACATCCCTCTTTTAGATGCTTTAAAGCAAATTCCAAGATACGCCAAATTCCTTAAAGAGCTTTGTACAGCAAAGAGAAAGCAAAGATTAAAGGGAATTCAAAAGGTGAAGATGAGCGAGCACATTTCAGCTATATTTCAAAGAAAGCTACCGCCTAAATGTGGAGATCCAGGTATGTTTACTGTCCCTTATATTATAGGTGAGCTTACATCTCAAAAAGCCATGTTAGACTTAGGAGCATCAATCATTGTTATTCCATATTCACTATTTAAGTCTTTGAAACTTGTTACATTGCATGAAACAAGTGTTGTGATACAATTAGCTGATAGGTCTAATGAATATCCTAAGGGAATAGTAGAGGATGTCTTGGTTAAAGTAGGGGATCTTATATTTCCTGCTGATTTTTATGTGTTAGATATGGAACATGATAAACATGCAACACCTATTTTGTTAGGTAGACCTTTCATGAAACCTGCTAAGACTAAGATTGATGTACATACAGGATCACTTACTATGGAATTTGATGGGAGTAAAGTAGAGTTTGACATTTATGACTCTATGAAATTTCCTCCTGAGGATCATTCTTGTTTTGCTATTGATTTAGTTGATACCTCTAGTCAAGATATGTTTGATTTAGATGGCCAAGATAAACTCAAAGTGGCAATTGAACATGATTTGAATGAAAATAATGAGGAATATGTTTGGAGTGCTGAATTGCAGAAAGTTTTGCAAGATTTGAAGAAGCAAGAACAACTCCCACTTCTTCTTTCTCATTTAGAAGCATTACCACCAATCATACCCAAGGAGAATTTGTTACCCTCTATTTTGCAGGCACCCAAGGTAGAACTTAAGCCATTACTAGAACATTTGAAGTATGTTTTCCTCGGGGAGAACGAGACCTTGCCATTAATCATCTCAAACAAGTTGACAAGAGAGCAAGAGAACAAGTTGGTGGAAATCCTAAAGCAACATAAGGAAGGCATGGGATGGATGATTGCAGACATCAAGGGTATAAGCCCTACTACATGCATGCATCGGATTTTGTTAGAGAATGATGCCAAGCTAGTAAGACAACCCCAAAGAAGGTTGAACCCACCCATGATGGAGGTAGTGAAAGCTGAAATTTTGAAATTATTGCAAGCAGGTATTATCTATCCAATTTCTGATAGTGAATGGGTGAGTCCAACTCAAGTTGTACCAAAGAAAACTGGTGTTACTATAGTAAAGAACCAAAATGGTGAGTTGGTTCCAACGCGCATCCAAAATGGATGGCGTGTATGCATCGATTACTGTAGGCTTAACGCGGTGACTAGGAAGGATCACTTTCCATTGCCTTTTATTGATCAAATGCTAGAAAGGTTTGCTAGTCACGCATTTTATTATTTCTTAGATGGATACTCAGGTTATTTACAGGTACCTATTGCTCCAAAGGATCAAGAAAAGACAACATTCACATGCCCATTTGGCACATTTGCTTATAGGCGCATGCCTTTTGGACTTTGTAGCGCACCCGCTACATTCCAAAGGTGTATGGTGAGTATATTTTCTGAATTTGTAGAAAATTTTGTTGAAGTTTTCATGGACGACTTCACAATCCATGGAGACTCATTTGACCAATGTTTGAATCATCTTGCGTTAGTGCTTAGGAGATGCATAGACACTAATCTCGTGTTAAACTCTGAAAAATGCCATTTTATGGTTGAACAAAGAATTATGCTAGGTCATGTAGTGTCTACAAAGGGTATCGAGGTAGATAAGGCAATAATTGACACCATACAATCTTTACCCTATCCCACTAATGTTCAAGAAATACGATCTTTTCTTGGTCATGCAGGTTTCTATCGTAGATTTATTGAAGGCTTCTCCAAGATTGCAGTTCCATGATGCAGGTTGATGCAAAAGGATGTAGAGTTCATTTGTGATGAAAGTTATAAGAAGGCGTTTGATACGCTAAAGAATAGACTCATCTCAGCTCTAATCATTCAACCCCCAATTTGCTCACTTCCGTTTGAGATTATGTGTGACGCAAGTGACTACGCTATTGGGGCCGTGCTAAGACAAAGAGTAGGAAGGATTCCTCATGCTATATACTACGCGTCAATGACCTTGAATGAGCTCAACAGAACTATTCAACCACTGAAAAAGAGTTGTTGGCGGTAGTATTTTCGTAAGAAAAGTTTAGATCTTATTTACTTGGTACAAAGGTTATTGTATATACTAACCATGCAGCCATACATCACTTGATGATAAAGCAAGAGGCAAAGCCAAGATTAATAAGATGGATTCTTTTGTTGAGTGAGTTTGATTTAGAGGTAAAAGATAAAAAAGGCACAGAAAACGTGGTAGCAGATCATTTGAGTAGGATCACACCACATGAAAGCATGAATTCAAACAAAGATGTCTCATTGAAATATAACATTCGTGAAGAATTCCCAGACGAGCAATTGTTCGTAGTCAAGGCTTATCATCCATGGTATGCTAATGTTGTAAATTTTCTTGTTTCTGGCAGGTTTTCCACATATTTCACAAAATCTCAAAAAGATAAACTAAGGAGTGAAGCAAAACACTATATTTGGGACGATCCATACCTATGGAAACATTGTGCGGATGTCACTCATATGCTTGTGGAGGTCATTTCGGTCCTAGAAGAACAACAAGGAAAATTTTAGAATGTGGATTTTATTGGCCTAGTTTGAATAGAGACGCTTACTACTTTTGTAATTCTTGTGATAAGTGTCAAAGAGTAGGGAATATTTCTCAAAGAAATGAGATGCCACAACAACTTCTTTTGTATTGTGAAATCTTTGATGTTTAGGGCATCGATTTTATGGGACCATTTCCTAACTCTTTTGGTTTTACTTATATATTAGTGGCTGTTGATTATGTCTCAAAATGGGTGGAATCAAAAGCCACCCGAACTGATGATTCTAGAGTTGTTGCAGAGTTTATCAAAGCTAATATCTTCTCTAGGTTTGGAATTCCAATAGCATTGATAAGTGATAAGGGAACTCATTTTTGCAACCGAACTATTGGGGCTTTGTTAAAGAAATATCATGTGACACACAAGATATCCACTGCTTACCATCCACAAACGAATGGGTAAGCAGAGGTATCAAATAGGGAAATCCAGTCCATCTTGGAAAAGACGGTCAATCTAAATAGAATAGATTGGAGCTTAAGGTTCGATGATACACTATGGGCATACGGGACAACCTACAAAACTCCGATTGGAATGTCACCATATCGTATTGTTTTTGGGAAAGCCTGTCACATGCTAGAAGAAATTAGAAATGAGGCTTATGAGAATGCTGAAATTTACAAGGCAAAGACTAAGGCATGGCATGATAAGATGATAAGTAGGAAGACTTTTGAAGTCGGTCAAAAAGTTCTTCTATTCCAATCCCACCTTCGTTTATTTCCAGGAAAGCTGAGGTCCCGTTGGATAGGACCATTTATAGTTGTTAAAGTGTTTCCACATGGAGCTGTGGAAATTCAAAGTGTGAAACTTCTAAAATCTTCAAGGTAAATGGGCAATGATTGAAGCCATACTATGAAGGTTTTCAACCAAAAGATGTGGAAGAACAAAGTTTAGAGGATCCGGTGTACTGAGGCATCGGAAGCACTAAGTCGTGCCAACGACATTAAATATATGGATCTTCTCGGGAGGCAACCTGAGTTTATGTTTGTGTTAATTTTCATTATTGTGTTTGGTTTGATTTTCTTTACATTACACATTTTATTTTATACGGTATAAAAAAATAAAGAAGAAGAAAAAATAATAATAAAAAAAAATTAGTGAAAAAAAATGATGATTAAAAAAAAGACAAAAAAATAAAGTTGAAAATAAGACAGCATCAGCTCCGCACCCCGTCCAAAACTCCGCGTCATGCGTAAAAGCTTCTGACCACACTCCGCACCCCGTGTAGAACTCCGCGGCCCGCGGAATACATGCTGCCCCATTTCAAGCACCCGAAATTTCCATTTAAAAATCCATTTTTTTACCTCCATTTTCAAACCCAACCATTTCTTCTATCTCAAACTTTTCTTGCTCACTTAAACCCACCCCACATTCTTTCATTCCTAACCAAAAATCATCATTCCAAGAAGTAAAAACTACAATCCAACAACAAAGTCCACAAAAAAAAAAAAATCAAAATTCAACCATTTCTCATGTTTTTTCTTAAACCCTAAAAACTTTAGGGATTTTTGTTTGATGAACATTGGGTGAAATTGTAGATATAATTTTGAAAATTATCAACAATGAATCTTTTGGTCACAACAAACATCAACAAAGAAACTTATTTGGAGGAAATCTTCAACACATTGTGGTATAATCCATTTCCTACCTTGTTCTTTTTAATCTTGTTAATTGTTTTTCTTGTTGATAATTGTTGTCATTTTGTTGAGAATTATTAGTGATAGTGAGTAATATTGTGGTGATTGTTGAGATTCAATTGGGAATTGGTGGTTGTTGTGCTTAGAGAGGGAATAGAAGTGAAATTTGTTGAAGTACTGGAAACAATGGCTCCTAAAAGAAGAAGTGCTTCCACATCAGACCCAAATGTCCCTAGAATCAACTCCTTAGGTCTCCTAAACCTTAGTAGCAATGCCAAAATTCGATGGGGGAGACTTGATTCGGGGAATAGACAAATCTTAGAGACAAAGTTTGCTTGCACACAAAGTCTAGAAACCTTAATTAGGTTTAATGGAACCCATTAAACAATTACTTGGGAAGGTAGGTTTAACCAAATTTCTTCAAGTAAGTTTCCCAACCTAGCTAAGGTATACTCTAGAATTTTTATCAACTTTGGAAAAGGGAGAAGATGAGGAAGGTCCTTTCATTACCTTTCACTTAAATGATGAAGAATACACCATGTATTTTGATGAAGTGAAAGAAGCTTTTAGATGGGATTATGAGCATGACCCTAGCTTTAACACTTGTGAAGGATACAATGAGGGCATGTTTTGGGGTCATATAACCCATGGTCAAAGATGGAACAGTAAATGCAAAAATAGTCATATTCCTCATCCAGCACTGAGATTCATCAACCGGTTGCTTAGTGCAACAATTTTTTGTCATGGGGAACCCACACACATACCTAAGTTTGACTTAAAATGTTTGTGGGCAATGACACCCCAAGGGGTAGGATGTCCAGATTGGGTAAGTATTTGGGTTACAAATTGCATTGAGTTGGGTAAGAAGGACAAAGGGAAAATCAACATGGGAGGGACGGTTACCGTGTTAGCATCATATCTAGACATTGAGGTCCCTAAAGATGAAGATGGAACCACAATTTTAAAACCATTAGAAACCCCTAGTGACTACGATCATTTCCCTTCCTACCTTTATAACCTTGATGCATTAAAGAGGGCGTTCATGTTATGGAGTCCACCTGTAGGAGATTCATATGTTTGGCTTTTTGGGGCCAATAATATCAAATACATGGTACTCCCTCAAGAACGAACAATGATAACAAAGAATACAAATCATGCCCAACTTTACCTACCGCCAGATGAGCACTATAGAGTCGATGTTGAAGAGGAATATGGCAGAATTGTAGCACCTAAACCTTCAATTCCACAGCAGCCCCAAGATTTTTATGCAAGTATGGAAGCTAGGATGGCTTCCATGGAGAATGCACAACTTGCATTTGGGACTCAACTCAATGAGCTACAACAGCAAGGTGATTATTTGGAGGACACAATGTATTCAATGACCAACATGGTTTCCGCCATGAATAACTTCTTTGTGTCTCTATATCCATCATACACAGACCCAACATCCTCCATCCAAGCTAATCTTGAAAGGCGAAGGGAGCAACGTGCCTTGAGGGGGGCACGTAACAGGGACCATTGAGGACAATGCTCCAAATGAGTGTGGGGGAGGAAATGTACATATTCAACCTTTCTATTTCATTGTTACTTAATCTTTATGTTATGTTTTCTTGTACTTGATGCATTATATAAAAAAAAGGAGAAGAAAAAAATGAAATTAATCCCCGCTTGGTGAAAACCCACAAGGATGGGCACCTAGGTAAAAGTTAGGGGGGCCTCGCTAAGTAAAAACCCGTAAGGGTACTCAGGCAAAAACAAGAGGCTATTTAAGTAAGTAGTGAGGCAAAAGCATAGAGAGACTGAGGTAAAAAGAGCTGCTAGGTGAAAACCCGAAAGGGCGCCTAGGCAAAATGAGAGATAAAAGAAAATAGAGGAAGAAAGAACGCCAACATCTCCAGTACAAGCACCTACTGAAGCTCACTACTCATATAAGAAGGAAGCAACTTTTAGGCACAAGTATTCCAAGAATTTGTCGTAAGTTTTTAATGAGAGTGTCATTTCTTTTTGAAGCTTAAAATTCTTTTAGTTGATAAATACTTTTGGGATACTTATTTTTGTTAGCAAATGTGTGGGGGAAATTTTTTTTATTCCTCACACTCGGTTTCTATAGTGTTAAACATTATTTGTTGAAAAGATCTTGATTCGGTTTAGGAATTGCGCAGTAAGGATTAGGTTAAGAGTTAACTTTTGGGATTCGATTTCTCATTTTGGGAAATCACTCGAGGGGGAGTAAGATTCAAGTGTGGGGGAATTTGATAAAACCTTATTTTGTGTATTTTTCCATTTCAGTTTCGGTTTTATTAAGTAGAATTTAGATTCAACTATATTACAATTAGAGAAATTACTTTATAGAATAGGTTTATTGATGTAATACTCTAGATGATATATCTAGCTTTATTCGAAGGTCATTATGTACATATATCATTTCAAGCAAAGAAGAAGAAGCAAGCAAAGAATTGGATCAGACTAGAATGCGCAGCCTGCGCAGTTTTACGCGGCCCGGGCACTTCAGTCTGTAGGCTGGGCGGCTATTTGACTTTTCCCGTTTCGACTTTGACTTTTAATTGGATATTTAGAGGGGTTTAGGAGGCGACTTACAGAGGCAAATGATGAGCAAATCCAATGGCAAGAAGCTTCATCATATCTTTATAAATAAGCAAGAAAGCTTAGGAAGGGGGGCATCTTGTAATTTTTCACTAAAATACTTCTTCGTCAATTGTATTTTGCCATGGTTATGGAGCTTCAAGCTTAAATTTTTATTTCTTGAGGAAGGTTGATTGGAAAACTTCTAATTACTCATTGTAAGAGTTCATCTACTTAATATAGTTTTGATTATTGAAAAGTTCTTATTTGAATCTTATGAATATTGTTTCAATTGGCAATCATCTATTATTCTTATTATTGCAATATTCATTTATGCTAAATCTATTTGCAAAATCAGTTTTGTTTTGTACTTGGATTAATGGTAGCAACTAGTTGTAATTGTGAATGGAGATTATGAATGATTAGAATCTAAATGAACTTTTCATTTTGATTGAAAACTATTTGCTTAAATAGTTTTAGCAAACCTATTGATTCTCTTTTCTTAAAGCTATTGTTAGATTGAATTTTATCTCTGAATGGATTGAATTAACTAATGATAAAAGCTTTACATTCAAACTGATTTTGGTGTCTAGCTACACTTAGGGTGTGATTGGATTGAAGGAAATGGAGAGAAGGAAAGGAAGGGATTTGGAGGGAGGAGGTATCCCTTGTTTGGATAACAAATTAGGAGGGAAGGGATTTGGAGGGGAGAGATTTGGAAGGAAAAATTTGGCAAATTTTGTTAAGAAGACAATCTCTCCTAAAGATGGAAGATTTGGAAGGAAAACACTTTCCTTCCTTTTCCCTTCCCTTCCCTTCCCTTCTAAACAAACAATATACAATTTCCCTCCTTATCCCTCCCTTTCCTTTCCCTTCCTTTCCTTTAGGTAGTCAAAAGTGAATTTCTTAAGTAGAGTGTTCAATGATCAATGGGAAACAAGAAGTGTACAATCAACTTAACTCAAGATTTCCTTTCCATTGATTTTTAGAAAACACCATTGTTATAGATTTCACTTAGTTCTTAGCTTGTTCAAGTTATTTTATTTTACAAAGACAAATCAAAAACCCCCCTTTTTCTTTGTGTTATAGATTGTTTTCAATTTCATCTTCCAAAGCATATTATACTAAAACCTTCTCAAATCCCATGTCTCTGTGGATACGAACCTTACTACCCTACTACATTAAGTTGTATTTGGAAAGTAAGTGAATTTATTTTTGGTTAGAGTTTAGGCGATTGAGAAAGAACCTACCATGGAGAGAGAATGAAAATAATCAACAGAGAAATTCAATTCATCTGATTTTAATGGACGAAAAGGCAATCAACTTTAATGTAATTGTATTGTATAAGATATTTTTTTAAAAAAATATTACCAATAAACTTTCATCGCATTTAAAAATTTACACAACCTGTGCATAGCACAAATAAATACTTACCTACTTATAAAATGTGAACAAAAGCTTAACACTATTCAGTGGGCTCATTTCCACGTAAGCGCCACGTTCACGCCATTTGTTCTCTTCAACCACATGTGCAGCTCCTCTACTCTTATGCTGCTTTTTAGGCGCACGCTTCCCATACATTTAATGCATTTCAACAAACATAATCCAAACGCCTTCTATAGGATCTACACCATCAAATGCATTCACTGTTGCTCTTCTTCATTGAGCTCTACTCGTGTGCTGCTTTTTAGGCGCACTCGCTTAATTTATTGATTTTTTATGAAACCCAATTTACGCAAACTATTGTTTTTAAAAGGTAATCCTTTCTGCCTAGAGTTTACTAGTAAGACCAGCACAAAAATAAAGATGTATAATTGCTAGAAAAATAAGATAAAAATATTTAAATTTATTGAATGATTTTAAAAGATGCTTAAAGTGCATGAATGAGAATTTTAAAAATAATGTGGACTATTTCAAAAAAAAAAAATAGAAAAATACAACATTAACAAGTAAATAAGATGAACAAAAAGGTACTCCCTCCAAGTCATATTAAATGTCCACTTTCCTTTCTTTTTCTTGGTAAAGTCAATCTAATTGTCCACTTTCCTTTTGGCAAAAAATTAATTTTTTAATTACATTCACCCCCCTCCCCCATGCCAAATTACCTATGTACCCCCACTTAACTTACATTATCCTCTCTAATTAACCCTAAAGTAATTACCCTACTAAGTGTTCCCTCCATTTTCAATAAAAACTCATCCCCACCCAATCCCTCTCTTCTAACCCTAACCCTAACTCCTCCAAACCTGCACTGTTCATCGTCATTATTCATCATCTTCAACCTTGTTCTTCAGCATCTTCTACTTCTATGCTTCCTTCATCTTCTAGATCTGCGTTTTTTACCCTACTTCCTTCTTCTACCTCCCTTCATTGCCCTCTCTCTCTCTCTCTCCTCACTTCTAACCCTAACCCTAGATCTGCGTTTTTTACATAATGGCCTCTCCAAAATCGTGTCTTTCATGGGAAGAATCCTCTGAGGATAACGTGTTAATTGGTCCTCCTAATCCATGGTTTGACTACTACCATTATGTTCCTAATTCTCCTACCATTTTTGTAGAAACGGATCCAAATTGGGGGAGAGAATTGAATTCAGAAGATGAAGAAATTGAGGTTATGTTTGATTTGCAACTAGATCTACAAGATCTGTATATTGAGAATTTATTTTCTTCTTCTGATGAAGAGTCACTTGATGATGCTAATATGAAGCCTGATTTTGATGATGTTCATGGTCCCTTCTCTCGTATGTGGAAATTCGCATCTCTCTGACTTATGATGATTTCGTTTTTTGTGGTTTTGTTCTTTGTTTGGTTTGTGATGATTTGAGACCTTCTAATCTAGTGTTTGCCCTATGATTTTTTCGTTGTTTTTGAGGGTATGTTTATGATTTTTATCTTTCAAAAAACCCTAATTCCTTAAAGATGCCACCAATATTTGATTTTTAGGAAATAAGCCACCAAACAAACATGTTTTGGAGGCTACTCCTTTGCAAGATTAAGGAGGCCTTTTTGGGATTAGAGTTCTCTATGATGAGAACATTTGTTCTCTGAGAGAAACCAAATAAATTTGATGATATTATGAGGCCATACAAAATCTGTTCTTGATTTTCATTAAAATGTTTAGGTTTAAACAAATTCTTGATATGTACTAGATGTTTACATTCTAAACATTTTTTTAACAAGTATTTCCCAAAAGTGAGTATTCACAAAAACCCCAAAAGTACACTTTGTTGTTTGTTGTTCTTGCTGACTGCCCTTGGTTCTTCTGTTTTATGTGTACCCAAAAATATTGATATGTCCATATATAAGTTCATGTTTCCTCTTTTTACTATCTTTACATGGTTGATGTTTCCTCTGTTGGACTTGTTGCTGGTTCCTCATTTGCTTTCGTTACTTGACTTTCTGTAACTTGATTTGCTGCTAGTTCTTCATTTGTTGTTGTGTCTGATGTAATTTCATCAAATACATGGAAATGTCTTTGATTTTCTATTCCTAAGTAGAACAACACTATGTCAAACAGTTCTTTGGTTACTTTTGTGTCTAAGTGGCGCAGGGAATTGTAAATGATCTCCCTACTTATAGTCAAATACTTTAGGAGTCTTCCCTCCCTTGCTAATTTTGTTTTGTTCATGTGAGGAATAAGATATTCTATCCCCCCCCCATCTTCTGAATTATTTCAACTTTACAGGCTTGTAAAGTAATCTAAACAAATTTCATTGTATTTGGTTGTAGTGCTTCAAATGCATTGGTGACTGCCTTCACAAGTTCTGTGTAATTGTATGCTGATTTTTGATGTTGAAGTGCTTGGATTGACCTAAAAACCCTAAATCCAAAACATTCATGTTTGGAGAATTAGGGGGCTGTTGTATTAATTGGAAGTCAAACCCCTCTATGTTTGCTGCTTTTTAGGACTGCATATCATCATTCCAAATGTGTGGTTTGGCATTGTCTTGTTGGATGTAGATGGTTTTGCTTGCTCCTTCTGGCCATTTAGCTCGTATTGCTGGCAATATTTTATTCACTATCATGTCCCTCATGTGATCTTTGGTTATTGATTGGATTGGTTTTGTCTCCATTTCTCCCCTTCTTCTGTTTTTTGAGCTTCTTTGTGCTGGAACTTGTGTTGTGAAGGGAAATATGCCTATCTTTCCATCAAATATGAGGTCACCTTTAATAGAAAACAAAGGTTTTGACACTGCACACATAAACATGATCTTGGGCACAAAACGTTTGGATTGAATCTCTCTATGTGGTTCCTCCTCTCCGGGGGTGAGGTAGTATGTTTGTTGTGTTCGTCTAAGATAAAATAGCTTTTCATCTATGTGGACCATATTAGACATGTCATTGAATTTAAAATGGTTCCCATCATCATCTATAGTACAACTAGTAAGGCAAAATATTAACCTATCAATCTTATTTTGGTCGTTCAATAATGATTTAATTGCGTTAGTGTGCTTTCTTATGATGTTCCTTTTCTTCCATCTATAAATTGTGCTTTGGCTAACATCCATGGCCTTCGCAACAGCAAGTTGACTTGTTTTTTTAGCCTTCTCTATACCCTTGAACTTTGTTTCATCAAAAGGGATTGGAGTTTTTGATTTCTTACCTAGCCTTCTTGAGTTAACTTGAATTGACATTTGATTCTGTGCTTTTTGCTCTTTGATTCTGCCCTATAGCCTTGATATGGTTCTTTTGCTGACATTATGCTTTGCTGCCATGGTCCCTATCAATCCATGTGCTTGCTTCCCTTTATTTAAGAGTGATACTAACAATTCTTGCATAATTTCATTTCTAGTTGGGTGGTCTAATTCCTTTTTCTTCACCATATTAATTGTTGTTGGGATACAATAAATGAGTCTGGTTTAGTGACTTGATCATTTGCTGTTTGGGACTTTATATTGCTGATTTTTCTTAATCAGTTGGCGCTGATGTAATTTGCTCTTGCATAATTTTCATTTGGCGCCTAAGTATTTGCTGTTTGGGTTTTTAATTTGGCTCCTATTTGCATTCTGCTTTGGGTTATTTGTCACATGCTGCTGTGTTGAATAATCTCTATTTTTGGGAAATAATTTCATATTTAAATGGCTTCATATTAAAATCGATTTTTTGGTTTTTGTAGCTAAGTAATCTAATTTAAACACTAAATGCAAATTGTTTTTATTTTTATAATCTGAAGTCAATGAGAGATTCAATATCCGTATGCGGATGTGGTGAGAAGGTTGTTCGTTATCGATTGCCGTACAAAAGACGTTGAAGAAATCAAGGAAAAATTGAAGACTTAAATTATTTTCCAGCTTTTATTATGTACAGTAATTATGTAATTTAGTTTGGATATTCGGAATATTAATTTATGTTAGAAATGGTGGGAATCATTAGCATTTTATCCATACACTTAAAACACATCAAATACCCACTTTTGGGTGGTCCCCAGAGGGGTCTTTGAGGGTGTGCGAGGTGATCTACCGCACAGGGCCCCTCTTTCTCCAATATATCAAAAAAGTTAATAAAAAAAGAAATATGTTAAATTTATTGATAAAATAAATATATTTACTAAAATTAAGGCGCAAAATATAAATTTTGCACAGGGCCCCCCAAATTGTTCAAGACGGCTCTGGTGGTCCCTACCATTTCCTTAAAATGCGGTCCAAACCCAAAGTGGACATTTAATATGAATTGGAGGGAGTCTTATTTATATACTTCCTCCGTTCTAATTTACTTGCTACCATTGCATGGGCACAAACATTAAGAAGTTACTATGCAATGATGAGTAATAGGTAGAAAGTTGCTTTTTTGGAATTTTTTAATATTATTTGTTGAAAAATGAAAAAGAAAAATAAGAGTAATTAGATATAGAGTAGGATAAAAATAGGGAGTTGTTATAAAGCGTCACCCTGTTCATTTTAACGCCACCCCACGAAAACGACTCGGTAAGTTATTAATCGATTCGAATTTTTTCAAAAAAAAAATTGTACAAAAGGGCCCACTCGCACAATTTAGGTCTAGTGACCATGGTAGCACTGACCTAAAATGCGCGAGGGTACCATGGCACAACCTACCTAAACTGCGCGAGTGGACCATGGTTCATCTGACCTGAAATGCGCGAGTGAACCATGGTTGAACTAACCTAATTTGCGTGAGTGAACCATGGCTCACTTGACCTAATTTGTGCGAGTGGCCTTTTTTTTATTTTGATATTTATTAATATTTTTTTTTATTTGCACCAGATATTTATTAATATTAATAATTGTTATTATTATTATTTTATTATATTAATTTTGTTATAATTAATTAAATTATATAATTGTTAATATGTTATTATTAATTAAAATATTTATTTAATTTATGTGTTTTAAATTATTTACTTATTTTTTTGTATTAATTAATTATTTATTAGTTTGTTATTATTATTAAGTAAATTATTTATTTATTATTTTGGTATTATTAATTAAATTATATATTTTTTTTATGTGTTTTAAATTATTCATTGTGTTATTTTATATGTACGTATGTAATTATTTTGAAGTTGTAATTTATATTTGCAAGACTTTGAAAATTTAGGTGATAACATAGATCATTCTCATAGATTTGTTACGGATAAAGAATTTGATTCCGTAAATGAATTACATAGATGGGTTGATGAGATAGCAATAGAAATTGGTTTTCGATCCGCACGTACTTCTTATAAACGTAAGGAAGGACGCACAAGAGTTAGTGTATACTTACGGTGTCATAGACATGGTAGACTTAGGGGTGATGTGAGTAGCCTAGATAATGCTGCTAGACCAGGTTCTAGAAGTAGTGCGTGTGGTTGCAAATTTATGATTGGAAGAACTAGCCGTAATCCAAAAGAAAGACCTTAGACGATAATAGTGTGTCTCCGACATGGAGTCTAGTATACACCTACAATCTCTCAGCCTGTTAAGCTCTTGGGTCGGCTTTATCGGAGACCACATCTCTGCCCTAGTCTTGCTACGCACATCAGCTAGTCGAGGATGCGGACGAAAACACGGGAAGTACTCGTAAATCCATGACTATAACAGTGTCAGACATCCCGCTATAGTCCGGCAGCCGGCCCTGGACGCAATACCCAACTGCCGATAGAGATACGCAAGCGTCACGACACCCCAGGATATCACATCCTGATCAGCAGTAACATCAATAATAGGATGCGGTCGCATCCCAATTCTGGTCTTATCGACCAGCACTGTCGAGCCCACAATAGCCATGTAGTAGGCAGTACTCTGCGTCTCCAAGGCCTGAGAACGGTGGCACAGCTGTAACATGTCACTAACGTTAATGCTACCGTCTTTAAAATACCCCTTTCTCCGAAGCTCAGCGACCGGCTCCCCAAACGAACCGGCCAGGGCCATCTTCCATTGCCCATCAGCAGGATCAGCAGGCAAAGCACCATTCAGACCAAGACCTAAAATGCGTTGCACGTTGTGCAACATAATCGTCATCTCGCCCCAAGGCATGTGGAAGGTGTTCGTATCCGACTGCCACCTCTCCACAAAGGTCGATATCATAGCACTACCAATTCAGCCTAGACATGTCCTGTAGTCTGATGATCGCATCCACCGTCCTCTTCCTAAGTCGACAATCCAAAACAGGAGGGGTACACTCTAATCCCTCATAAATAACCCTCGCAATGTGCCCCCCGTAGGTGGGTATCAAACGGGTATCAATCGGGCCCCGAGGCTGCGGTGATGTGATAATCCAGTCCGCATCAGTAGACTGCGAGCGCCTCCGCCTTCGTGGAGCCGCATCCTCCACCTGGCTGCCTCCAGCCTGATCAGACTGGCTAGCAGAGCTATAAGCTTTACGCTTAAACTGACCGCCTGCCCCCCTATGTAAAGCCCAATCAGCAGGCTCTCCAATCGACTCTCCATCACCTAAAGACTCGTCGTAGTCGGTATCATCATCCCCTGAGCCAAGCGTATCACTACACAAGCTCGTCTGATGCTCAAATAGGGATGGGCAAGGGTCCAAGACCCTATTCGGACCCTGTTGGACCCTACCCTTTTTTAAGGGTAAGGGTCTATTTTTTTTGGACCCTAAGGGTCCGGGTCCGGGTCTAAAAATATTATAAGGGTCCGGGTCTAGGTAGACCCGGATTGGACCCTTGGATCCTTTTTTTAATTTTGTTTTATTTTTTTTATTTTTTATTTTTTTGTTTTTTTTATACTGGAGAGTATTTAAGGTTTTATAACTTCATATTTTATTGTAACCATTTTTTGATCAATCAAAGAAACTAAGTATAAAGCACTCAAACGAGTTTTTTTGGGTTTCGATGAGAGAGAAACCATTGTAGCGCCTATTGCGCTTCCCACCATTCGATTTTTATACGATTTGATTTGGAGTTTTCTACATTTTGATTTAATTATTTTCTTTGATTGGCTTCTACTTTTTGATGGGTTATTATATAATTTGTTAAAAAGAATTGTTTGTTTCATTGTAATTCGGCTCGTAAATGGAGAATCTATGTGTTGAGATCGTGTTCATGAAATACTATCTCTTTGTTTTTTTTTATTACTATGGGAAGTGAAGTCACAAGAAGCTTGTGCAGATTTGAAATTGGAAGGCAATTAAATATGAGTAGCTAATACAAAACCTCCATTAGAGTTGTATTCTTCCAAATGAATTTGCGGCCTTTTATTTATTACTCCCTCCGTTTTCTAATGTTTTTCCTAATGATTTATGGATTTTAGGAACCTAGACCCTAAGAGTCTAAAAAGGGTTCAGATTAGGGTCCATATTAGGGTCTATTTTTTAGACCCTTTAATCTCACTCAAGAAAATTAACTTTTTAGGGTATGGTTTTAGACCCTAAGGGTCCGGGTTCAGACCCTTCGGGTCTGGGTCTAGGTCCAATTTTTAAGACCCTTAATATTAGGGTCCGGGTCTGGACCCTACCCTAAAATTAGGGTCCGAATCCGGGTAGGGTCCAGACCCTACCCATACCCTTAAATGCCCATCCCTATGCTCAAATCGAGTACGCACTTGTTCCAACGTACTCGAACGAGCGGCCTGACTATATCTGGCCGCCTCTTCCTGCCTAGCTCTCCTAGCAGAACCCGTTACCCCTTTCTCATGGGGGTCCCCCCTAAGTAAAGTCGGTCTAGAGCTGTGGCCGCTCAATAGGCCTCTAAAAAAACCCTTAACGCTTTACACTGGTGTCCAGCCTTTACTATCAATTTTCATAATTAATAAATTATTATAACCATATACCAATATTAAAAACATTAAGAACTAAAATAACATAACTACATTTAAATAAAATAACTACAAGTTTAATTAAATAATAATTAAATGAAATAAATTACTAAACTTAATATTACATTAACATTACACACAATTATTATTAAAAATAAAATTACTAATAAATAAGTTCATTTTAAATATTAATCTAAATAATAAATTTATTTTAATTACTAACTTTAAAAAAAATATAAAAATATAATAATATCACAAATTAATAAATCATTTAATAATAATAATCACAAATTACAATAATAATAATAATAATCACAATAATCAATAATAATAAAATATTAACAACAATTATTAATAATAATAAATAAATAAATAAAATTAAAAAAAAGGAAGTACCCACTCGCACAAACCAAGTCATTTGACCATGGTAGAACTCGCAGGTTTTACATCTGGGCACCATGGCACCCTCGCACAAAACAGATCTGGGTACCATGGTGCACTCGCACGTTTTGTGCGAGTGAACCATGGTGCCCAGACCTGTTTTGTGCGAGGGTGCCATGGTTCACCCTACCTGTTTTGTTCGAGTGAGGCATTCCATTTTTTTTATTTTTTTTGAATTTAAAACGAGTTAAGTTTAGAAAATACCTCGGTTTATGGTAATGATTCGAATGCCGATCCTCTAGCAAGTAAAATTTTTTGTGTGATTTTAGTGAGTTTTAGAGTGATAAAAGTGTTATGGAGTGAGTTCGAAGTGTTTTATAGTAGTTTTAAGTCCAAGGGCATTTTCGTCATTTTATTTATTAATTTAAAATAGGGGTGGCGTTAAAATGAAAAGGGTGGCGTTTTATATGAATTGGGTAAAATAAGAATAGGTATAACTTTAAATGATTGGTTTTTTTACTAAAAAGGAAATGTAGCAAGTAATATGAAATTTCCCAAAATAGAAAATGTAGCAATTATTATGGAACGGAGGAAATATATACTTTCTCCGTTTTTTTTTAAGTTGCAACATTTCCACTTTTTACACTATTGATCATCATTTGATATTGTTTTGCATAGTAAAGCTATTAAACGAGAAAAAAAAACCTAGTCATGTGGGATCTTATTTTATTCGTCTCGCTGAATACTTTCATTATACCAACTTTTAATAATTTTTAGTTTAGTATAATTCTAGATATAAGCAACCCGACAAATACATTGGACTGCGTAAAAAGATGTTTGATTGCAAGTAAAAAAAACGGAGGAAGTGTTATACTCCCTCCAAATCATTTTAGTTGTCTCATTTCCTTATTTAGCAAAATCATATCAATTGTCCCATTTCCTTTTTTTGTCTATATTTTTTTTACCTAAATACCCCCACTTTTCCGATTCCCAATACTCAACTACCACCTTTACAATTAATTTAATCAATTAAAACACCCAACTACCACATTTTTAATGGACTCCATACCACCCTTAATAACCGTGAAAACCCAAACGGGACATCTAAAATGATTTGGAGGGAGTATATATATACTACTATAGAGAGAGAGATATCTTTCATTCATGTTAGGGGAATTTCTGTCCCAAACTTGAAACAAAAATAAGGTACGAACATTCCAAAGTAAAAGTAGAATACGTTGTCTGCAAAGCATGTTTCATTCTCAAGACTGGTAGTTCATAAACTATCCAGTCTTTCCATTAAAGAGAAACCATCAACTCTACAACATAAGAAGAAATCACAGATAGCATAGTAAACAAAATATACAGTTTTATGACTCTGGAAAGCACATCAGAAAATAATATGGCACAATGACTGCATCGGACAAGGCAGTACACATTTTGTTGCTGCCAAATCGAGGGATTCGGATACCCTTTATAAACGGAAATGAAACTAAAAATGAAATCTCGATACACTTAGATTTCAGCAGAAACCGAGCAAGTTTACATAGTAAAACAGTTTACTCTCCGGTAACCCTTGATTTAACACATCATCAACAACTTCATAAATAAGAAGTATATGATTTGATAAGAAGTGTATATGATCCTACATTTCCGAGAATTAAGGATTGGGCATACCCCCATACAGACCAATTTTAACAAAGATCTCATAAAAGAGTTTTCACCATCACACACTTGTTTCTATTTAAGTATAGCACCAATCACCAGAAAAATAATGTTGAAGAACACATACATTGATCGACAAAAAGTTTTGATGTGAGTAGCTTCTAGAACTTTAACGGTACAACAACATTGCATTACTCCAATACAATTGAATGACTTCTACCTAGGTAACATTTGGCGGTCGGATATATGCAACATTACGCTTACCATAACAAAGAGAATGTGTTACTAATTCAGCCTAGATTGCAAACATGTGCAAATTCACATAAACATATTCCATTCTTAGAACAATGAAATCCAAAAGTATAGAGTATAGATAAACTCAGGGAAGGAGAAACGGATGTTGTACTCCAAACACTCTTTCATTTGATTAGGGCCTACTTTGTATTGTTACAAAAATGATAATTCTACAAAAATGGTGAAGAAAAACCGTGACACTCTCGACAAAACAAGGACAACATCATGAAATATACAAAACCCCACGCCTATAAAAAGCAAGGTATGCTGAGGTGAAGATAAACCATAGAAAGGAAACCCACCAAGCCAGGAAGAAGGCTACCTCTTTAACGAAAACCGAGCAGGGAAGCACACTACAAATAGCTTGAAAGTTATCAAATAAGCCAACATCAACCTGGGACAGTCCCAATGATAGAAGCATCAATGCTGCCGGTGCGAAAAATTGTATAACAGCAAGGCACAAATAGTGATTGTGCAGAAAAACCTTCGCCCTACTGTAATCCATTTCAGGGATCACACTGGCGTGTAATCTTTGATACCACGACAACACGGCCTCGTTCAAGTAAATTTGTAGATTCCAGCGTAATGCGAGAACTTGCAACAACCCGGATAGCAACAAGCACAAAAGCTTAAATTGAACAAAATCAGCTTCAATCATACCCACATTACCTACCAATCTATCTCTACTTCCATCATCAAATCTAGAAGATTGTGATCCTCTAACAACATTATTGTTTTTCTTGATCAAAATTTGGGCAAATGGGTTGATCCAAAGCAAAGCAGTAAACCCTAACAACAAATAGTTTGCATAGAAGACAATCTGGGCAAACAATCCACATGAAACTATAGATAAATTACATCTAATTTGATCTGTTCCAAGCCAAAAAGCTCGAGCATTCTTACCAGCTGCCATGTACAAAAACCCGGCAATGAAACCGGATAGAATAGCCACAAAAAACCTTCCATAACCATCAATTGAGCTAAAATCAAAGTCTATAATCCAAGGATAAACCCCATTGCAGATCATAAGAGCAACAAAAAAACCCAAAACTCCAATTACTAATCCCAACTGTCTTTCAGACCGTTTAAATGCAGATCTTTCAATAGAAACACGAAGAAAAGAAACCAATACCCTAAATAATCCTAAAATCCCAATCAAAATTGGAACTAAAGAGCCATTTTTAAAAACCCCATTATCGTTATTATCATCACCCACATTCAAATTTAAATACTTTTGCAAAATGAAGCAACAACAACCAATAAAAAAGGTATTGAAAGAACTTCTATAACTATCGAAATAAAGACGAGAACTTATTTGAGCATCACCTAATTTAAGCCGAAAGATCTGAGCTTTGCTTTCATCAAACTCAAATTTCTCCTGGGTTTTCTTCCTGTTCTTTAATTCAGATGTTGTTCTTGAAGAAAGGGATTGAAACCCATTAAGCCCTTGATTAGAAGTTTGATCAGAAGGTCTTTTAATGGCAACTTTTGGACCAGATTGAGGTTTTGATGGGTTAACATCATCTGGGTGAATGTAAGTGTTTAATCCATTAAGAATTAAGCAAGGAAGTGAGATGAAGTGGAGAAGGACAGATAGTGAAAGGGAAAGCAAGATTTGAAAGATTAAGTTTTTGTATGAGATGAGAAGTGAATACATTTCTTGAATCTTTGCCCAACAATTTTTGTTGGATTTCGTGAATGGATTTGCTTTAAGTATAAACAAGCGGTGTTGGAGATTGGAGAGTGATAGTTGAATTCTTCAAAGTCAAGACTTGTTGGTTATTGGCTTTAGAGGGGAAAGCAATGGAAACAAGGATGTTTGGTATGTTTGGTCTTACAAAATTGCTCAACAAAGTGGCAGGGCCGTCTCGTTCATTTTAGGGCCCCAGAGCAAAATATAAAAACGGACCCCTAAAAATTTAAGGCGTAACGCATAGTATAATACACCTTTTGTTTTTATTATTAATATTTAAACTACTTTATAAAAAAAACACTAAAAACTCATATTACTTATACTTAGCAATAAATGTAAGTTATATATAAATTTAATTCAAATTAATATCACTTATATACATAAAAATAAGTTTTTTAGGCCCTAAAAAACACGGGGCCTTGGGCGGTAGCCCGCTTTGCCCTTGCTAATCAACGGCCCTGCAAAGTGGTTCTTTATGTTAAATAGGTAGGGACAATATATGGAGAGAAGTACTTAAGTAATTGATATCAGTGTATTGTGTATCTCATTTTCAATACAAGAATGGTGCTCTTATACTAAGCATTATAGTACTATTCAAGTACTGTTTAATGAGATAGGATTGGTATTTTCAATGCATTCACTATTTTTGGTTTGTCTATTTCGAACACTCCCCCTTGAATGGATTACATAGATATTAAGTTTTTATTATAACATTAGCCCTAAATCTGCCTTGCTAAAAACCTTCTTTAGGAAAAACCTAGTGAGATAAAAACTTGATCAAAGGTGAAAAAAGTGCAGCGCGCATATTTCTCCCCATAAATTTAACATATGTCTCTAAATCGGCACATTTAGGGGTGAACACAGTCCGATTTGGTCTGGTCTGACACTAAAATCAGACCAAACCAGAAATTCCTGTCTGAAAATTTTCCAGACCGGACTGGACCGTTTAAATTACTAGACCGGACCGGACCAAATCGTTTTACAATGGTCCAGTTTGGTCTGGTTTATGGTTTTTATTTTTATATTTTTATTCAAATTAGTACGTGTATTTATGCAAATATTTTACTCCTACATAATAAATATAATAATTTGTAATTAGTTGATAACATCAACATCATTCAAGTATATATTGTTATATAAAAATAACTACTTCTTAAAATATCAAGGTAGCAACTTAATTTTTTACATACAAAATTATGATTTTCGGCCATAGTACAGTTTGCGGTCCGGTCTGGTCTGAAAAATAAAAAAACCGAGACCAGACCGTAAGCCGTAATATGATTTGGGAAAAAACCAGACCATACCATTTAAACCGTAGACCAGACCAAATCCTAAAGAACGTATCAAGCTATTAATTTTGTCAAGCCATGAAGAGTAAAAGAGCAAAAGAGTTGAAAAGTGTTGTTAATGCAAAAGTTTTGAGGTGAAATTTGATACATGTCTACTCTTTTGGCCATAACTTTTGATAGGAATATCGTATTAATGCAAAGTTTGCGGCATTGGAAACTAGACTTCAAGGGCTTGCCAAAGGTATGTTATATGTCCGATTCCGATAACCGAGCAAGAAATGGCGACCGTTTAAAGTCAGCAGAATCTGTCTGCCAACAAACGCCGACTCGGCTGTATGAACTTTTGTCGGAAACGCCGACTCGGCGGTTTAAGCTGCCCAAATTCCACATTTTTCCAGAAGCAATCGACGACTCGGCGGTGAAGGCCCTTTGGGAAAGCCGACTCGGCGGTTCCCCAGGCTCAGCTACACGCGTTTTTCCACCCGGTTTTCCTCAGGGGTTTTATATTAAATCTCTTCATTAGTATGAATACTCCCTAAAATTCTGATTAGAGTTTCTCTTCTTCCTTCTTGATACTTTTTACTTAGTTCTCCACTAATCTAGCTTTCAATTACTCTTAGCATTAGATTTTAAATTATTGTTCTTCAATCTAGTCTTTGAAACTTAATTATCCTTTAAGTTTGTAAGTTTTTCTTTAGTCTTTTAACTTCCTTTGTTCTTAATCCATTGTATTAGTTTGAACTTCTTTTGGTGAACATTAATCTTTAGTTTTAATCATCCTTTAATAATAATTTCATCTTTCTCCATTATTGCTTTAGTATTCATTGTCATTGTTATTAAGTATTTCATCATTGCTCATTTTAATTTAGCTTTTAATTGATTGTCATTTATGTTTAGCATTAAATTTGAATTAATATCCATTGCATTCATCATGTCTAGTGAGTAGATCCATTTTCTAGGGTTAGGATTTGAACCTATTAGTTGAGCATGAATTGATTTTTGGATGTGTCTATGAAACTATGGATTAAAGTGATTAAATTGTGCTAATGAACCCTAAATTAAATATGCTTTGTCGAACCATTCAATAGAACTAGCGTGTGAGATTGGGATCGCCTTTGCTTTAGGGTAAACTTTAGTTAAATTCTTATTAATTCGTTCAATAAAATTAACGTGTGAGAATTGAATTATTAGGGTCTAAATCTAATAGTTAATCAACAGAGCGAGAGTTTGAGATTAACAAGATCAAATTTAATTACACAATTAATCCTACACTTCATAGACACTAATGAGAATTGGATCATGCAAAACTTTAGGGGATTCCCGACACCCTAGATTTCATCATCATATAGTTTAAACCCATTTTAATTATCGCATTTGTAGTTGTTAGTTCAAATCAACCTATATTTTTATCCATTAAGCAACATAATCAATTTAAATCGTAAAGTCCATTGTCCCAAGCTTTCTTGTGTTCGACCCG
The DNA here is from genome assembly GCA_019776075.1 of Amaranthus palmeri. Classification (NCBI taxonomy): domain Eukaryota; kingdom Viridiplantae; phylum Streptophyta; class Magnoliopsida; order Caryophyllales; family Amaranthaceae; genus Amaranthus; species Amaranthus palmeri. The sequence goes on from JAAKBH010000423.1 coordinate 191,732, forward strand.
CGACTACACGCACACTGTGCGCTTGCGGTTAAAATAAAATTTGCACATCATAAACCACAATCTTCTTGGAGTTGGCCGATCATGGATCTCAACCATACACACTCTCAAGTAGGACTGAACACCGGTCCAAATCCGGACCGGACAGGACCGGAAGACCGGAATTAAAAAATTCCAGGACTGGAGACCAAACCTGTTTCATCCGGTCCGGTCCCGGTCTGACACTGAAAAATTCCAGTCCGGTCCAGGTTCGGACCGATTGGACCGACTTTGGAATTTTAATTTAAACTTTATTAGATAATGAGTACTATTACTGTATTATTACTTTATTAGATTGAATTAAGTTTGAGTGGTAATTGAATTGAGTGGTAATTGAAGTTTGAGTGGTAATTGAATTAAAGTTTCAAGAATATACCATGGACGATTATTCCTGTATTATTACTTTACTAGTATAGAAACCCGTGCAATGCACGGATTTTTTAATACGTTGATATTTTAGTAAAATTTTATACGAACAAAAATATTAAATGAAGGTACGTAATTATTTACATACATACACTATAATTTAAAAAAAGATTTAAATATAGAAAACACAGAATAGGTTGTTAATAAATAGATTATAAGTTTTGAAACACCTCCTTATATACTACATGTCTACATTTTCAGTACGATGACATATTTCACCATCCTTATCGCATATGAGAATTTTTAGTCATTTCCTGCTAGTCACTCTAGAAACGACGACATAAAATTGTCCGTGACTAAAAATAGGCTTAGGTAGGAACAAACCAACATGAGATAATGTTTGTCCTTGGCTTTTATTAATAGTCATCGCAAAACAAAGAGACTTACCTTTATTTACCAACATGACATAAAATCCAGCCGTTTATTTACCCAATTAGGTTTATTTCTGGTAATTTACATAATTATTGCCATAAATGTATTTTGAGCAAAGCAAATAATTATTCAGACTTACCTTTATTTGCAATATATTACATATTACATTACATATTACGTTCCCCTATCACGTTTCCCTATTACCTTTATTTGCAATATACTATATAATTTCTATGCTATGATTGCCAATTGCCATATATTCAGACTTACCTTTATTTGCAATACATAATTACTGCCATAAATATATTTTGAGCAAAGCAAGTAAATTTAATTCCATTACTACTGGTCAAACTTAACCCAAATATATACCAATAAAAATGGTTGTTATATATATTATATTGAAAATAAATAATATGCTAAGATTGCCATATATATATTATATTGAACATAAATAAAGCTGATTTTTAATTTTTTGTACATAAAAATTATATTGTTTTATGACTTGATTTAATTTAGTATATTATTTAGTATATTATAATATACTTAAAGCTGATTTGTATTTTTGTAAATAAAAATCATATCGTTTAGAACCTGATTTTATTTAGTATATTATTTAGTAAATTATATAGTATAAAATATATTGCCAAAAATTACCGTTTCTTAAAATAATTAGTATATAATATATATATATATATATACTATATAATATATATACTATATATATAAGTATATAATATATATTATTTCTGGTAATTTTTGTAACTAAAAATCCAGCCGTTTATTTACCCAATGAGGTTTATTTCTGGTAATTTACATAATTACTGCCATAAATGTATTTTAGTAAAATCTTTTAATACGTGCAATGCATTAATGGCAATAAGTAAAATTCGGATGAACTCAACACATTCTCTTACTATAGAAACTCTTAGCCAATCAAAAAATTACACGTGTCAAGCTCTCATGAACTCAACACATTCTCTTACTATACATTAAAATTAATGTATTGTATGATTAGATAATGAGTATTATTACTGTATTAGTGAAGCAAACATAGTTTCAAGAAAATACCATGCTCGAGGGTCAGCACTCAGCAGCGAGTGGAAAGGAGAAAGAAGACATGAGTGCGTCGCACAGTTCTTTGAATAAAAAAACCCTAAAAATAGGTTGAGTATTTATATGTCAGGAAGTTAGAAAAATATTTATATTGTAATCGGTCCTATCTGGGTCGACCCTGAATTTTCCGGGTTAGACCGGACCGGACCAGAACCCGGAATTGAAAATTTTAGAGGACCGGAGATCGGACCTGATGCTTCCGGTCCGGTCCGATTTCGGTCCCGGTCCGGGTCCGGAACGCCAGCCGGATCTAATTTGCACACCCCTACTCTCGAGTGGCTTCATATAAAGCTATGAGTTCTGCATGATTTAAGGATATAGCCGTTAAAGTTTGCTTTATTGATTTCCAAAATATTGCGGTTCCTACATATGTAAATACATATCCAATTGTGACTTGGTCATATGTGGATTAGTTAGATATCCTGCATCAGCATATCCAGTAAGTATGGCATCATTTTCTGACTGGAAGAATAATCCAATATCTATAGTTCCCCTTAGGTATCGAAATAGATATTTTATCCCATCCCAATGTCTTTTTGTTGGTGCATTATTATACTCAGCTAACAAATTTACAGAAAATGCTATATCAGGTCTTGTATTATTTGCTAAGTACATTAAAGCACCAATGAGACTTAAGTATGGCACTTCAAGACCTAATATTTCTTCATTTTCTTCTTGTGGACGGAATGGGTCATCTTTTATGTTTAGTGATCGTGTCATCATTAGGGAACTTAGTGGATGAGCCTTGTCCATGTAAAACCGTTTCAAAACTTTCTAAGTATAATTGCTCTGATGGACAAATATTCCACTTTTCAAATATTCAATTTGTAGTCCAAGGCAAAATTTAGTTTTCCCCAAATCCTTCATCTCAAATCCCCTCATCAAATATTTAGCTATTATTTCGATTTCCTTTGGGATTCCAATCAAATTTAAGTCATCTACATACAACAATTATTACGAAACCTGATTGAGATCGTTTGATGAATACGTATAAATATATAAAAGTGTGATGTATGTAATTTTATAGACTAAAGTAACCAAATGCATATGGATATAATTTGACGATATGATCAAATAAATAGAGATAAAACCGTCCATAAAGGCGATGACAATGCATTAGCCAGTTCATAAAGGCGGTCATCACAAAATAATACTAGCCAGTTCATATTGGCGGCTGATAAAGTAAAAACGAACATAATAATTTAATACTTTTCTAATTTTCTCAAAATGATGCCAATCAATTATAGTCATACATAATTCGTACTTTTTGGGTATTTACCAAGGGTGAGCAAAAGTTACTAGTAGCTTACAATAACAAGATATCGTGAAAAATATAGAAAATCAAATTAATATAACTAAAAAAATAAATAAAATCAAACCCTTCTTTTGCAACTATCACTACCAAAAGGAAAGAATAACCACAGTCAGGCTACCTATGAGAATCCTACCACCAACCAAGACCACGATCACCATCTTCAAGTTCATTTTCATCACCTTCACCAATTTAAATTTATTACCGTCATCGTCATCATCACAATCACTGTCACCATCACCGTAACCATCTTCAATGTCAATACCACAAACGTCTTTAACTTCTCTTTAGATGTGAACTTAATGCATGCAAAAATTTCAGCTATTCATGGAATTTATAATACAATTGTAAAACACAATGTCATTACCTCAAAAAACGTAACTCTATATATATTAAGTTCAACAAACCATAGGATAAATGTGACACTTCTCAAAGATCAGTCCAAATTCAACATTATCCATATAAAAATCCTTAAATAAAGCCATTTGATAACTCGGGAATGAAACTGTTTAAAAGAAGGAATTTTTGAAATGGAGCGTCTATGCTTTTGTTTGATTTCCTGAATTTGTGTTTGATAGTAAAATGAAATGTTTAAAGGCACTCAACCCACTTAGCATTTCTATGTTGGAGTGTTTTTTTTGGCTTTGAACGAATTTAAGGGCGTTATTGTTAGAATGAAGGATGAAATCTTTAGCAATAAGGTAGTGTTTTTGATGGGTGAGGATACTATAATAGCAAAACACTCTTTATCAGAACGAAAATACTTTATTTAGGTATAAGCTTCCGCTGAAATAAGTAATGGGACAATTGTTTTGAACAAGGATACCTCTAAATTCTATTCTCGAGGCATCAAACTCTACCTCAAACATCTCATTGAAATTAGGAAGGCTAGAATAGGTGCAGCATTGAGCCTTTTTATGATTTCGATAGGGCGAAGGTGGGATTTTTAATTAGAGGGGTCAACATGGTCGATATACTAGGCAATTATTCTATCCTTAGGGAGTTTCTCTCATTGGTGAAATTGAACATAACTCAATTTCTATTGAAGTGTAATAAATGAAATTCCTTGATAAAGCTTTTGTAAAATTATCCACCAATTTAATTTTTGTATTAACATAGTCAAATGTTATCACCCTTTTTAAAATATTGACAATTATCACCCATTACACTTTATATCCATATAATATATAGGAAAATTTGCCAAGTATAATCCCAACTATCACCCGTTGGCCAGAAATAATCCCAACTATTGATTATTTTTTAATAATCCCAACTATTGATGAAGTTTGCTGAAAACAGTCCCACTCTATTTTCAACCGGCTGTAGCAGGTTTTTTGAGTATTTTTTTTTACCTTTTTTTAAACTTTAATATAGGTTTACCTAATTTGATGAAGGAAAGTTAAAAATGAAGGTAAAAAAATACTCAAAAAACCTGCTACAGCCGGTTGAAAATGGAGTGAGACTGTTTTCAGCAAACTTTATCAATAGTTGGGATTATTAAAAAATAATCAATAGTTGGGATTATTTCTGGCCAACGGGTGATAGTTGGGATTATTCTTAGCAAATTTTCCTATAATATAAGTGTTATTTTGCACTTTCTTCTTTCATAACTGAAGCAATTTGGTGTCGTCTGTGGGAATCATTAAGATTATTCTTTATCTTACCGGAACAAAAAAGTCATTAATTTGCCTAAAGAAGATGATTTGGTTAGCAATTTTCTTTTCTTACAACCCTACTAATTTATTTATTACTTAAATCACGCAAAATCCTTCAACAAGTTCAATTTATTCACAAAATTCATTCTAATGCATTACCACTTCACATGTGGTATTAGGTGGTAATAAAACATTGTGAACAAAGAACATTATTTGTCATCAAACTTTTATTACTATGGTAATGACATGATAAATAACATGAAAAATTACACTACAAATCATTCTCATTGCCACAGATTAGTACCATTAACCAAACGATACATTTTGTGGTTTTTGTTCTCTTGCTTTTTCTAGTTTTTATTTTTTATTGGTTGTATTGTTCTCTTTTTAGTTTCCTAATTGTTTTTATACGTATTTATTTTATCTATTGCGTTATTTTATCTCCCATGACGCAGGGGCTTCTCTTAATTTTTTTCTCGAGTCGGGGGACTCTTTGTGGCCATGCTCTCCTGTACTCCTCACTCCCTAACCTGCAACTTAATTGACTACTAGTTATTAACCCCTAAAGGGAAACAACATCATTGCAGGATCGTTAAGACCAAAAGTACACGTTAGTAAAACATCTCTTATAATATCAACATTATATCCCAACACAAAATAACAACCTAACACACACCTGTTACAATTTCTGATTTACTTTTAATAAGTTTCAAAATTATTCAATAAATTAGTCATCCATACTATGTTGTACTTTTCCATCCATAATGTCGGATCAAACCCCAAACTTTAAAAATGAGACAATATATTAGGGGAGCTAACCCCTAAGTAAGCCTCTACCATAGACACACGCCTTACTTCGGTGCCTATAGTTAAGTTTGAAAACCCATCGCGGTGGCTCATAATGCCTCCACATACCCCGAGTAAAAACTTTTCACCAATTGACGTCATACTACATCTACTTTAAAGTTAAGGAGGTCATACTACCTGTACTTGTCAAGTTATTGAAATTATATTCTTTAATTAAGAAAGAATAAAATTTTCATCATACTTTATTCAATATTCTATTGTTATTACTCTTTTATAACAACAAATCCACGACGTACAAAGTTTTACTTTTTGTACGTACCTTAAGAAAGCAAAAGAAAATCCTAAATGTAACTTTATCTACTTCCTGTCACAAATCGACTTTTGACATGATTTAATCATACATACGGAAATAAGCATTTATCACACTTTCTCAAAGCAGAATCAAAACACACACACACACACATATCTAACACTAAACCACTCTTGTAATCAGTTCAAGATCACACAACATACATCATCACAACATCACATCAAATAAAAATTACGATCGAGTATTCTGTCCAGATAAGTATGTTAACAGTGTGAAACTGAAATTCCGATCGACTTCATTGTTGCGTCTAGAAGGCTTCAAAAACCTCGTGTACCAATTTTCATAACTTATAATGTACTCTAAGTACTTTTGACATATTTTCAAGCCAAAAAGTGCCACAAATACTTTTTTTTTACCATTTGCCAAATTTTATTAGAAAAAAATAATTCCAATAATACACTTCCTATTAAATCTCCATGCCCAAATTTGTATAATTCTTATGAACCATCTTTGAGATTAAATTCATCATTCAACAATAATTTTTATATATATATATATATATATATATATATATATATATATATATATATATATATATATATATATATATATATATATATATATATATATATATATATATATATATATATATATATATATATTCTTTTTTTTTGAATATTTGGAAATATATAAATAAGAAGACAAAACAACACCAACACTGAATCTCGGGAGCCCCACAACCGCCGGCATAAAAAAAACCCTGTAAAGGAAAAAAGCCATTGGAATAGGGGGCCAAGAAACAAGCCACTCAGAAACACCATAGGAGTGGACTATGCATCACCAAAAGGTTTACAATCTACGCCTTACACACCAAAATAGACACCAAAAATACCACCATAAACTTCGCTATAATTTTACACCTTACACGCCAAAAGGACCCCTGGCAACCTGCAACACGCCATCCCGCTTAAACGATGTACACCACTCCAAGAATTCCAAAATGAGTTAGCTTAACTTCACCATAAGCCCCGTAGAGACAGGCAGATACACACCCCAAGTCGCCACCACCCGGACCCCGCCGTTTGTTGCCACTCTTAACTTTTGAAGATGACAAGATCAAAACTAACACCATCATCCGCGGCCTCATCTTCCCCATCGTTACCCAACCACCTAGAGAGGCAGCCATGCTCGAAAAAACCAACACCCCAACCCACTCATAGAGAAAAACAGACCCGAAGTCCAACCAGCATGGTTCTTTTGAGATTTATGTATAGTGATTTATAATATTAACTTTTTCAAAAAATATATTTTTTGTAATGCTATTATCGTTGCAAAAAAAAGAAACTTTTAGCTAAAACAAAAGTTGTTGCAAAATATATAATTGTTTGAAATGATAAATGTTTTTATAAAAATATTTTTGTAACAATAAATGTTGTTGCTATATAACATTTTTTGTAATATTAACTATTGTTGTAATAAATATCAAGAAATTAGTTTTTCGGCATCAAAAATAACAAATTATGGGCGTCATATGTCTCTGTGTGGCACAAGGGTTACTTAGGGCGTCATCGAATATAAGAGAAGGATAAAGGGTAATGTTTAGGCACATTTACCAATTCCGTCTCCCAAAATGATATATGGGCCACATTTTAAAACTGTTATCGCCCAATTCCCACGTTTACCTCTAACATCTAAAAATCTAAAAGCCCAATTCTCGCCTTCACCATCCACATCTAATATTCTACCCCTCCATTCTCCCTTTAGTAAAACCGAAATCGTAATAGCACAAAAAATTCAGTGTGTTTACATTCTTCTTCTCCCACTACACGAATCATCTTCTCCATTGTCTTCCACTACGCCGCCCCTATTTTATCAATTGCGCCGCCATTACTGCTGCTTCTCAAGGTTTGTTTCTATCTCTAAACTCCTATTCCATGGCTGTTGCTCCTCCTTGATTTTAGTTTCTTATATTTGTTTGATTTTTGGTTTTCTTTATCTTTAATTTTCCATGGTTGCTTTCCATATCCTTCATTATTGTTGCATGTTGCTGCTTTTCATTTGTGTAGTGTTATTTTGTAAATATCATTTTTTGTATCTTTAGTTGTAATGCTATATGTCGTGGCAAAAAAGCACATCATTTGCAACGAAAACTTTTGTTGCAAGAATACCTTGTTTTTAGCAACAAAACTTTGTTGCAATAGAACATAGAATCTTTAACTAGGAAAATTGATCTTTTACAATGAAAAAGTTATGGCAACAAAGTATTTCGTTGCACTAAAAGTTATCTTTTGCAACAACTAAAGTCATTGCAATAGTTTTTTGCTACAGCTGGACATGCAACAAAGAAGTTCATTACAAAAGATCTTTATAGCAATAACTTTTACTCTTTTGCAACAAGTTCTGTGGTTGCAAAACAAAACATTTTTTGTAGTTAAAAAACCAAAACTAAGAATACAATACTTGTAATTTGTTTTGAGCATTAAAAAAATCATCAATCATCAAGCATAACAAGTTACTAACAATAGTAATTAGCAAGGTTATTAAGATCGGGATTCTACATAGAATCGTTGAGAGGGTGGGAACGAAGTCGGTAAAATAGGATCGTAGAATCGAGTGATCCTACAAATATGCAGTAATATGCTTTGGGTTAGTGAGTATTAATTATATTTATTCTCTTTTTAAGTTTTAAGGTGTAAGTAAAAACTTATTTTTGACTCTGTCTATTAAGTTTTGAAAAAATAATATTTTTAATAATCATTTTTGAACTACAAGTCATGAAAATCTTGAATATTATAAAGGTATTGATATAATTATTTTAAATATATATTTACACGTAAGTGAAATTTATTGTATTGTATGAGACATTTTATGATTTAACTACTTATGTAGGATCGGATTGTAGGATCATTGAATCGTAGAATCGTGTTATGATTCTATCATCTAAATTCTTTCACCTAAAGGTATTAAGATTCTACCTACGATCTGGATCGGTAGCCTATTTTTGAATTGTAAGATCATAGAATCGCTGAATTGAATCGGGATTCTGATAACTATGGTAATTAGGATACATGCCATTTATTTTAAAAGATAATAAAGCAACAACAACAACAATGATAATTGACAAGAATATTCTCAAACAATAATAATTGACAAAAATATATTTGTAATTGTTTACTAGTTGAATTTATAAGGAATTAATCAATTTAAATTAAGAAAATTCTCAAACATTGATTAAAAATAAGAATATTTTTTCTGAAGAATATTTTCAAGCAGCAAACAACTTCAAAAAAAATTAATACTTAAACACAAAAGAAATAAATATTTTAAATCACTGCAAATAATATGAAACAAACTTCATATAAATATATTAGAAATTGTAATTCATTAATTTCATTCTAGTAGTTGGCCTTGAAAGCAAACTACTAGAGGATTATTCATACAACGTAAGACACTAATAATGGATAGCTCCATAATATCATTTAATTGCTACGTAATATCAAACTTATTGTCGTTCATTATCATTATATTATATAATAAATGAAAAATTATATAAAATCACCTAGTATATACACTTTTTTTTTAAAAACCTACCTTATATAATTTTTTTGCAAAAAACCACCTTACATAATACAGTTCTTTGCAAAAGACTACCTGTTACTCTATTTCGTTAGTTGACCGGCATGATTAACGTTTGACCAGGTAGTCTTTTGCAAAGAAATGCATTATGTAAGGTAATTTTTGCAAAGAAATGCATTATATAAGGTGGTTTTTTTAAAAAAGAGTGTATAGACTAGGTGGTTTTATATAATGTTTCCTATAATAAATGTTGGATTTATTAACCACACCAAGTAGCGAACGCCGGAGGTGTGCATTCGAGTCTACCTGAGGAATAAACATAGTCACAATAGCAGGTTCCGCAGCACCAATATAAGGGGCCGCATTGCTCTCCATATCCAACACACTTTAGAGAATTGTGTTTCATTCCTTCCAACATTATGTTAAACAACGGGTATGGGTCGGATGCTCCACCAATTTCCAGTTGGATCAATAAAATTATAAACGCGAACATGAATATAAACTTTGGTACTGCCATCTTTCTTTTTTTTTTTTTTCTTTATTAATTAGTTTATAGATTATACTTGTGTTTTGTAGTGTGTTGCATGCTAAACCTGATTGCTATTTATACAAACTTATGGGCTTGGCCACACCATTTTAATTTAAGTTGGCATCGATTTTCAAAATAATATTAAAGCTGCTAATTTAATTAACGAGATGGTAATTAAGCTACAATGTGATAGTTGGCATCGATTTTCAAAATAATATTTCGCACATGGATCATTAATTGAAGCTCACTACATTATTCAATGAAAGCGCATGGAGGTTCACTACATAACAAGATATACTAGAAACATAAGGTCTTAAACGAATTGAAAGTAGTAATAGTTATTACATGTGAAATGAACGTCTCTACGAGGTTCAACAATAAAAAACAAAATAAAAATAATGCAATAAACTATTAGTTTTTATTGAAGTATCTTGGATACCTCCCCTTCAAATATATTAATTTTAAAAATTAATAGTATTTTAAAGTCAAAATTAATCAATGCCTAAAATATTAAAATATTATTATATGTGCGAATTGGATCTGCCCAAATTAATGAGACCGTCTGCTTCAAGTTTTTGTGTAATAAAAAAACACAGGCGTGAAATCTGATCCCCAAACCCGGAATGGCAAAATCCAATTTGCTTCCATGTGGGCGTCAGCTATTTTTGTTTAATAAATAAGTAATAGTATATATTTTATTAATCATGAATTCATGATTCATGAGTGATGTACATCACAGTATCACTCTATTTAAGTATTTATACTAATATACAAAATCTTTTTTTGGGATAATTTGTTAATATTAAATAACAAGAGTGATATTTACGGTCCTTAACTAGGGAAGCCATTAAATAAGCCATTAAGAGAAGGTCTCCTCGTGCCTTGGGTTTATCTTTTTATTGAGAAATTCAAAAGTAAAAAATTAAGAAAACGTAATAATTATTATAATCACTTAAATATCTAAACTATTATATTTGCAATTATTATAATCATTTTAAATACCTTAACTACCACTTTTTTAATATGCGTGCCCAACTCAAAGTAGACAATAATATTGAGATGGAGGGAGTAGTTTTTTTTATACGACTCCCCCGTTAGAAGATTGGAAAACATCATAGTGAAGGGTAAAAGAAGTCAAGAAAGACCCTAGAAAACGTGGGTGGAGCAGATCAAGAATGACTTAAATGAGTTGCGCCTCTCTGTGAACCTAACTATGGTTAGAAGTAGTTAGAGACGATAGATTCATCTTTTAGACTACTAGTAGTTTCTTTAGTTACCTCCCTGCTAGCTCTAGTCGCTTCTTACACATTTTGTATTTTTTTTTTATAATAATTATTGTGGTTTACTTTTTTTTTTTTTTTTTTTTTTTTTCTCATTTTATTTTTGTTTGTTAGATCTAGTTTTTGCTTGTGATGTCTTTTTCTACTATTAGTTACACTCTTAGGACAACGTTGCCACTCATATCCTTCTTTCGCAGAGCTCTTACTGTTTTGAGGTAAAACTGACCGTTTTCCTCTTGTCCTCCATGTGAAGGGAGTACGGATATGAATTTTCCGCCACCTTACCTCACTTTGTCCATGTTTTTGTGCGGAATATTGAATATGATGATAATGTTTTTTTTTAATTATGTATAAAATCTTTACAATTTTGTAATGTTTAGAAAATTACACTATTTGGTGTATATGCATGATCATGAATTAATATATAGACTTTTGACTTTAAACTTCATGTAAATAAAATATAAAACATATTAAGGTTTAATCATTAGCTTAAATTTTTTTTTGAGTTGGTTACTTATAATATCCTATTCCTAAGTCGAATAATAAATACTTTTCTTTTAAAAAAAAAGTCGGTTAACAAATATGTTATCTATCTTGAGGTGGATCTAGAGCAAATAAAATTCAAACTATGATCATCTCATATCTAACTCAAAAATTAAAATGTATTCCCCATATTGCGCTAGTATATTTTAGTTTGATTTTTAAGTTTGAAATTTTTGTATATATGAATTATATTGCAATCAAAATATGAATCTTTCAAGCACAATGTAGAGAATCAAGCCAAGATAACAGCAAATGCGCACGCAAAGGTGGATGACCGTGCTCCTCATGTCGAGGTAGAATTACTAGTACACAATACTCTAAACTATTCAGTTGACAAATTATCAAATTAAATCAACAAAAAAAGTGATAAAGGAATTTGTTTATAAGAAGACATATTTTATCTTTTACAGAGAAATTCAAAAGTGTAGTTAAAAACCATAAAATTTATATAATAAACACAAATTCTTATTTCAGACCGTCTTTTGTAAAGACGGCTCTCAAAAGCCCAGTCAAATTCTACATATATATTGTTACAACTCTAAATAAAAATTTGGGCTTGACTTATAAAAGCCGTCTTTACAAAAATCGGTCTCTAAAAGAGCATCTGACAATAATTAAAATGTAGAAAAATCAAGCAAACAGGTAATAAATGAACTAAAAATTAATTGCATCCACCAAAACAAATAATTACAACATGTCTATCTATAATAACTATTACTAAAACAAAACACACTTACATCATCACCTTTTAAAATTGCTTACTTGTCGCTTCCACATTAAAAATTCCTTTTTAAATTAAATAATGATGTCATTGTTATTATGATCTTTGACTTTCTACTTTTTATTTTGAATATATTATTTTCTTATTAATTGTTTTTTTAATTTTTGGGTCAAATCATATATAATGTATTGACAAACTATATATTATATATTATTTATTTTAATTATTTATAAAAGTTTTTTCAATTTTTTTTAAAAGAATATTATTTAGTGTGTTGGATATTTTGAGATAGTTAAAACATAATATACTTTTACTAGGATTTGTTTTTGTTATTTATACTCAGAAAATTTGATAAAACCGTGCTTAGCACGGCTACTATCTAGTATCAAATAATGCTAACTAGTAGAGGTGTTCATTCGGGTCATTGGGTTGATTTCGGGTCAGGTTTTTCGGGTCGGTTTAAAATTGGATTTTGTGTTCACATTGATTTTCACATAATTGTACATCCAATTTTAATATGGGTCAAATCGGGTTCGGTTATAAAGTCGGGTGTCTATCGGGTCATCGGGTCTGTTATATATATATATATACATATATATATATATATATATATATATATATATATATATATATATATATATATATATATATATATATATATATATATATATATATATATATTTTTTTTTTTGAAAATTAGGGAGATATATATATATAAAAGCAAATAGGTATATATATATATATATATATATATATATATATATATATATATATATATATATATATATATATATATATATATATATATATATATATATATATATATATGTACATCTATATATATGTACATATATATATATATGTACATATATATATATATATGTACATATATATATATATGTACATATATATATATATATATATATATATATATATATATATATTATTTTTGCCAATTAATTTGTATTATATACCAAATAAAAGGACAAACAGCCGCTCAGGGAGGAAATTAACTCCACCCCGAACCACCAAAAACGCTAACGCTCTTTACAAAAAGGAGAGCGAAAGCCCAAAAACACCCAAAAACTACCTACTAATTACATAACATATCCACCATCCTACTATTTGCCCTACTAGCAATTCTAAAGACTATACAATCTATAACCTCCTTCAGCTTGAGGGAATGGTTATCAAAAATCTTTCTGTTGCGCTGCATCCAAATGTTGTAGATCATTTCCGTCCATAGCCCAACTATCAGCTTTGCTCGATCAGATCTTTTCTTGTTAACTCTGCTCATGGTTTGGATCTCGGTATGGAAATCAGGATCATCAAGCTCCCTAGGAAGGAATTTGAAGACTGTAGATCGGATTTCCTGTGCATTCAAACAATCGAAAAAAAGATGATAAGCAGATTCGCGGCCATTATTACACAAAACACAAGTGTCATCAGAGATGTCGATCCATTTCCCAACTCGATCTCTAGTAGCCAACCTATCCTGGATTGCTAGCCACGTGATGAATCTAGCGCTAGGACTTGCTATATTTCTGATCATAATATTCCCCCATTGGACCCTAGGCTCATCCGCAATAAGACGATCGTAAACCCTTCCAATGTGGAAGGATCCACCCTTAGTAATATTATCCCAACCTCCTAGCTTGTCCAGAAGCTCTCTCTGCTTGATTATCTTCTTGAAGCTCCACGATGCGTGAATAGAGGGGCAGACATCCTGGAGCTCGTGAGATTTGATGTAGTAGCTGTGAACCCATACCCACAAGTTCTCTTTGTTGCTTGAGATGTTCCACAGATGCTTAAAGATAGCTACCCTATTCCAAATATACATATCTCTCAGGTTATGGCCTCCCTTAGAGTAAGGTAAGCTCATTTGTTTCCAAGAGATTGCTGCTTTTCTAGAAATACCATCCTTGCCGGTCCAAATGAAAGATCTGCAGATACTCTCAACCATTTTGATCACCTTTTTGGGAAGGCAGAAAATTTGAGCCCAGAAATTATGCATACCATCGATAACAGTGCGAACCAGCTGGATCCGACCTGCATAAGAGAGCAATCTAGAAGACCAGTACCCAATTCTTCCCACAATTTTATCTACAAGAGGCCTACAGTCCCTAGTGTTAAGCTTCTTGGAATGCAAAGGAACACCCAAGTATCTGAAGGGGAAGGACCCCTCAACCATGTGGAGGTGCCGAAGGATGCTCACCTTGCTCTGATCATCAACCCCAGAAATATAAACATTGCTTTTACTATTATTTGCCTCGAGGCCCGACGCCTTTGAGAATTTCTGGAACTTGCTCATCAGACTTTGAACTGAAGTAATGTCTGCCCTACAGAACAAAAGAAGATCATCTGCAAAAAGAAGGTGAGTAATGTGCGCTCGTTTGCATCTAGGGTGGAAACGGAAACTAGCTGTGTCACTTTGTTGCTTCATGAGTCTGGAAAGGTACTCCATAGCTATGGCGAAGAGGTAAGGGGAGATTGGGTCTCCTTGGCGAAGACCTTTTTTAGCTTCGAACGGCTTCAGGGGCATGCCATTAACAAGGATGGAGAAGGACACCGTTGAGACGCACATCTTGATCCATTCTACAAATTTATGGGGAAAACCCATCTCATCCATAACCGAGAACAAAAAGACCCAACTGATAGAGTCGTAGGCTTTCCTAAGATCCATCTTGATCATGCATCTAGGGCTATTATTTTTCCTGTTATAACCTTTGATCAACTCAGCTGCAAGAAGAATATTATCTGCCATCTGCCTGCCTGGGATAAAGCCTGATTGGGCTTGATCAATCACCAGCCCCATCACCTTCTGAAGCCTACCCGCTAGCACCCTGGATATGACCTTATACATTACTGTACAGCAAGCTATAGGTCTGAAGTCACCCACTTTGTTGGCATTTGAGGTTTTGGGAATCAAGGTAACCGAGGTGCAGTTGTAAGGGGGGAAGAGATTATTGCGATTGAAGAACTCCTTGATGGCTTCAATGAAGTCCACTTTGATGATGTCCCATGTCTTCTTGAAGAAACACGCATTAAACCCGTCTATACCTGGAGCTTTGTTATCATTCATCCCAAAAAGAGCTTCCTTTATCTCCTCATCTCTCACCTCCTGAATAAGATCCTGACTCCTGCAATTATCAATTTGGGGCCCCGCTCTCATAACTTTCCTATCAATCACTTCCAGGTGAGGGGTAGCCGTCCCTTGGAGGTTTTGGTAGAAACGGGAAATTTCAGTTTGGATCTCCTTAGAGCCTCTAATCCAGTTACCATTAGCATCCTGAAGCTCATGAATGCTATTCGACGCCAGTCTTTCTTTAATGGAAGCATGGAAGAAAGTAGAATTCTCATCCCCCTGTCTTATCCAGTTAACCCTAGCCTTCTGATGGAGCGCCTTATCCTCTATGTTTCTCCATTTTCGAACCCAAGTAGCGGTCTCCTTTTCCTGTTTGTGGAGGTCCACACATGTAGGGTTGTGTTGCAGATCCGTTTGGATGCTATCAAGCTGCGCTTCCCATTGGGCAATTTTATTTCTGATCCCCGCAAACTCTTTTTTGTGCAGTCGTTTCAAATACCTTTTGACATTGTTCTTTTTATGCCAAAATTTCTGTAAGCCTACCCCTTTCACTCCCATGCTCCAAGCATCTTTCACCACCTTGAAAAAATCTGGATGATCACACAAGTAATTGAAGAAACGGAACGGTTTGCTCTGCTTCTGGTCATGCTCTGTGAGGTTCAAGATCAGGGGTGTATGGTCAGAGAGTTGCGAGTTAGCATAACAGACACTCGCATAACTGTAAGTATCAAGCCACTGGAGATCCCCTATTGCGTGATCAATCTTTGTGAGAATTCTATTATCACCTTCCCCTCTATTAGTCCACGAGTACTTGTGACCTCTCTCAATGATGGGGTGCAGATCTTTATTCTCAAGCCACTGTTGCATATCTGCTGTTTCATAGGTAGTCACTTGCGTGCCATTCTCCCTATGATCATCTTTGTAGACGGCATTAAAATCACCCATGAATAAGGTAGCTGAATTGTAGTTCAAGTTCCCCAGTTCTTTCCACATGCCTTTCCGGTCACTAACTGTGTGCAGGCCATAAACAAAAACGATATGAAATCTAACATCTGAATTTATAGGGGTAATTTTAGTGGCAATAAATTGCTGATGAGTATCACACTGAACCACTTTACACACGTCATGCCGCCAACCGACCCAAATACGACCATTTTCATGATGCGAGTAATTCATGTACCATTTCCACTTGTTGCCTAGCTGATTCTAGATTTTTTTTGCATTGGAAGCTTTGGCCTTCGTTTCAAGTAAACCAACTACATTAACACTCTTCGATTCAAGGAAAGCTTTGATTTCCCTGATTTTAACAGGGTTGTTCATACCCCGAACATTCCAAGAAACAATAATCATGACGGGAAGGGAATTAGAGGGTTCCCGTCCCTATGTTGGTCTGTGCAATTTGCTTCTTTTCTAACCACTGATGTGTGCTGCTGTTCGTGCTTATCTGTTGTCCCTGTAGTGGCCTGTTGCTGTTTTTTTCGAGCGGCCTTGGAGTGTATTACTGGAGTCCAGCCAGCATCATCGTCTAAAGGAGTATGGCTACCCACAGCTATGGTTTTAGGCTGCATACCAACAGTACCTGCAGCAGCCTCGACACCAGTACCTTCAACGACCTCAGCAGATCTACCCACTGTCCGATCAGATGGCCTGCTGTCCTGGTCAACTTCCACACACTGAGATGAAACAATGTCTGCATCATGCCCACTATTTTGCACCTGCTGTCCCACACTCCCTTGTGCCTCACCACTTCCTTCTATGAGTTTACTTCTTAGCTCTGCAATAGAATTAACTCCTTGCATAAGTCTAGCTAAATTAGATGGGATCCACATTCTTTTTTCCTCCATCCCTTTACCATCCTCATTGCTGACATGTTTCGACTCCGCTTTGGAATTTAGAGCCTTAGTCTTGCAATCGTGACCAATTTGATTGCAACTATGACAAAAGAAAGGCCTCCACTCCGGGATGGCTTTTTGAACAAATTCACGCCCTACATTATCACGCACTCTAATATCTTTCACAAACTCCTTTGTTATATCCACCTCTACAAGGACCCTAGCATAAGAGACTTTTAACTGCTTTGACGTACATTCATCTGCCATAATAGGAACCCCAATAGCACTAACTATCCTACTCAAAGTATCCTCTCCCCAACAGTGAAGTTGAAGATTAGGTAATCGGACCCAGACAGGCATGACTCTCATAATCTCCTCCTTAAAATCGAAGTTGCTTGTCCATTTCTTAACAACCATGGGCGCCCTATTTAGAAAATAAGGTCCTCCTTTAATGATCTCTTCACATTCACTATCAGTGTTAAACCTCAATATAAAGTAACCCTCCTCATGAAGGTGTATTACAGGCATAGTAACATGGGTCCAATGCTTTCTAATATATCCTCTAATGGTCTCAACTGTCACATTTCCACCAACAACATATAACACCACAGCACGTTCCCAAAGCTTAATTAAATCCACTACATCATGAACATCAATTTAACTACTTGATTGCCATTTTCATAAACAGGGGGCACAAATTTAAGAGGCATACCAACTTTGGGGGTTGAGGTTTTTACCTTATCTTTCCATAGGGTCAAATTAGGGCTTGATGGAACTCTAATCGGTATCTTGCCCAATGCTGGAAATTCCACTTCCCTGTCTGGTTGTTCTTTCTCGCTAGTGGCAGCTCCATTACTATCATCAGATGGGGGGTTACTCTTTTGGTTCGAGATGGACACGAGCTGCTGCTGTAGTTCCAAAAATTGTTGCTTGATTCCCTTTAATTCTTCATTAGTCTCCTTCTCCTTTACTTCCCTTGTCTCTGTCAAGCTTTCATCAGGATCCCTGCTACTTTCGATTTCATGGCTTAATTCAGTGGCTTCAGGGTCTTCAATCGATTCTTCACCGCCAACCCTAACATTCGAATTTGCTGCGCTACTACGGGTAATTACGCTTAAATCCCTCAAATCTTCACCTAACCCACGTCCTCCTCTTCCTCGCCCACTTCGAACCACCTCTCATGGCTTTTTCCGGTGACAATTGACAGTAGAAACAGCTGACGGGAGTCGGCTAATGCGCCCAACCAACGCCAAGCAGCCTTCTCTCTAAAAGCCTATCGTAGGTGAATTCTGTATATTAGAATATATATATATATATATATATATATATATATATATAATATAGATATAGTATATATATATATATGATATATATATATATAATAATATATATATATATATATAGATATATATATATATAGTAATATATATTGTATATTATATATATATATATATGTATCTATATATGGTCTATATAGATAAATGATATATATTAGATTAAGTATATATGTATATGATAGTATGTAATATGTATATATATATATGTATGTATATTAGTAGTATATAATATATATTATATAGTTCATATTCTAATATTATATCATTATTATGTGTTTTTAATATGTATATCTATATATAAATTATACTATCTATAATCTATTATATATATATTATCTATATCTATATATACTTAATATTATATTCTATTATCTATATATATCTATATATAATTTTTAATTATCATATATATATAAATATATATATATATATATATTATATCTATTAAAATATTCTATATATATCATATATATATCTATCTAATATATACTATAATATCTATCTAGTAGAGGAGATACCACCATGCGAAGGGCATTGACAACTGAGAAGCGTAAGAAGATTCTACACCCTTGATTTCACTTACATACACAAATCTCTGGTCCACGATTGAGCAAATAACACATATTGTAAAGTACTATGTTACACAGAAAGGTAATTATGACGTCAATTTTAAAATGTTCTTTTTTTATACATAGTATCCATTTTTTTTATAACATAGTATCCATTTTTGGAAATATAGTAACCTAAAAGTGTATATATATATATATATATATATAATATATATATATATATATATATATATATATATATATATATATATATATATATATATATATATATATAAAACATAATCGGTGGCAATAAGACCAGAAGTGAAGCAAATAGATGCCAATGAGAAATGGAGGCTGCATCAGAACCATGAAAGGTTGTGCGTCGAGGTTCTGCACTCAAACAAGTATTAACATATTTCATATTTGATTAATTATTAATTGAACATTTTATTTGAAATAACATTTAAGCCAATCATTAGGTTGCTTAAACTTTATAACGGAATCCATAAATGAAATCAAAATTTAATTTGGATTTAGGCCAAATAAGAAGATGAACATGAACAAAGCCATAACGATAAACGACAATAACAAAAAAATTAGAATCAAGTTCCAATTAAACTTTTATTCAATCAAAAGTACAAGTATTATATATCTAATTATATTTTGATAATCGATACAAACACAACACAATTAAACATTGAAATACTCCATACTTCTGCAAGTAAAGTATTACAAAGAAACACCACAGAAAGGGCAAAACCGGTAATCAGCTTCAACAACACGATTACAGGATTGACAATATCTAACATCATCAATATCAGACGACGTCGTTTTCGGTGGAAGGGAAAAAGATTCAGGGAAAAACAAATTACAGGAATTACAATGAAGCATTGGATTTTTACCAGGCCATTTCCAAATAGGAACAAAGAACACCTTCAAAACGTTGTCGTATTTGACAAGATCGCTGTTATTACCGCAATTAATACATCTGCCAACTCCAGTTTTCAAAACCTGATTAACTTGTTGCTGAATTCCACCTACAAAGAAGAAAAACATAATTTCAATGGCTTCCGGGATTAATTTCAGCTGGTTCTTGTGTTTTGATGCAAGTTTATTGAAGCTTATGAAGCTTTTGGGTTTTTATGGTTTTGTTTTCTAAAAGGTTAAGCGAGACGAGAGGAAGCGTTGTTGCGGTTCTTTCTAGAGTTTGTTGGTGTGGTGTATCGACTTTTGAAGAAACCGTGAGAATGTTCTAAAATTAAAACTATACTAGGTCGGTGTCAATAAGCCGTTTGGCCCATTAACCCATTTTTACAGGCGGTATCTCATGTGATACGGTCTTAAATGTGTAACTAGCACATATCTAATAATTTTGTTAAAAAATATTCTGATATACTAATTTCAAGACTTAAAATGATAATTTCAAAACTTAAAAATTCAATTTTAAGACTTAAAGGTCAATTTCAATGATTTTAATATCAACTTTAATGTTTGAGAAATCATATTATAAAGCTGAAAAGAGAATTTAATGTCCTGCAATTAATCTTTTTGGTCTTAAATTTGGTTTTTTAATTAGTAAATTGGACTTTTTAAGTCTTAATATTGTCAAATTGTATGTTTTAAAATGTCAATTACTAATTTTTGAAATTGATCTTTTAAGTCTTAAAATTGGTCATTTTAACTCTTGAAATTGTCATTTTAATTTGTAAAATTGGTAAAAAAAAAAAGTACAATTGGCCGGTCCAATAAGATGCGTCTCACAAGTGAGGCGATCTCACACAAGTTTTTGTGTTTTACAAGAGTAATTTTGTTGACTCACCGAGGGTGTTTGGCATGTGGGATAGAGAATTAAAAGGGTGGAACTGGGAATATAAGGATAAAACGATGGAATTGGAACTGGAATTGGAAATTAATTGTCGGGAATTGTTAGAATATAACCAAAGACCTTGTTTGGTATGTCAATGGGAATAATTTGAAAATTGTGATATCTCTTGTTTGGTAGGTTGGAATGAAATTGAGAATAAAATAAAAATTTACAAATTTACCCCTTTTAAAAATAATTTAGGAATTGTAATATAATTGGTTTAGTTTGTAAATTTACTCATTTATAAGGGTATAAATGTCTTTAAATATTTTGCCCCCAATTCCCAACCATCAAATACCAACCCTCCCTTGTTAATCATTTGTTGAGAATTGACCCTATTTTTATTCCATTCCCAAGCCTATGTATAATCTCATTTCCTTTATTCAAACATTAGATAATTACATTAGGAATTTTTAATCCCATTCCTATCCTCAATTCCCTCTTACTAAACACACCCACCCTTCCTTTGTAGTATAAAATTTACATGAAAACATTTAGTTTTTACAATATGTTGGTGACAATAATTCTTAAAAATATTACTAAAGTACATTGGGTATAAATTATGATAATGATGATGAGGATGCCAATAATAACAATTTTTTTAAAAAATCCACAATATAGAAACTAGGTTATTAATTTACAAAGGACGTAGCATTATTACTTAGAATTAAATGTTTTTTTGTTAAATTGGTTTGAAAAGTATGATCAAATTACTAAAGTATGTTGATGATATGCCTCGAACTCGGGTTCAAGGGCGTCACGGGACGCGAAAGAGCTCACGGCTCGCGAATTAAAACAAAAAGTTTCTGTTTTGGTGAAAAAGCAAGTCGCGAGGTGCGAAACTTGGTACAGTTCGCGAGCTCGCGGGTCGTGAGCAAATGTGCGGGTCGCGAATGTACTGCGGAAATTCCGGATCTCATTTTTCTCACTTCTTTTTTGGCGGTTACTATATTAGTGCTGAGCAGTTTTTTGTGGGTCAGTTATGGATGGTGTATACCATGATGTTTATGGCTGGTTATTCCATGAAGGTTGGCCGGTTATTACTATTGTTATGAGATTTCTAAAATATATGGCTCATGTTCCTGTACTAGAATTAACTTAGCTTTTTGACGTGAGACGAAAAACACAAAGTAGAGAGCAAAAATTAAGAGAGAAATTTTGAGAGCCATTGTTGTGGTGTCTCGTATTCATCGTGTAATCTTCCAGTTTATAGTGAAAGTTTATTCTCAGTGCCGGTGGACGTAGCTATCACATTGATAGTGAACCACGTAAAATTTATCGGTGTGATTTTCTTTATTGTTTGTTTGAATCTTTATTGTTTTATTGTTGTTTCTCGATCTTGGCTTCCGCTGTCGCACAACAATTGGTATCAGAGCTCGGGTTTAATCCTAGGAATAGTTTTTCTTGTGTGAAACAATGGTAGGAGATTCTACCATAAGGATGGAGAAATTTAATGGGAAGAATAGCTTTGGGCTATGGCAGATTAAGATGAAGGCGTTATTAAAGCAGTTGCAGATTTGGCGTCCGTTGATCCCCAAGAGTGCGGCATCTACATCGGGATCTGGAGACGGATGGACTGATGAACAATTAGTAGCGATGGAAGAGAAGGCTCATTCTACCATCTTACTAAGTCTTGATGATCATATAATTGAAGAGGTTGCTGATCAGAAGACGGCCGTAGAATCATGGTTAAAATTAGAGTCGTTGTACATGACGAAATCTTTAACCAACAAATTTGTAACACCCCGATATTTCAAAACGATAGTTTTTAATATAGTTGATAAATTACGAGTATTATGTATATATTTTATTATTTGGTTAGTGTGTTATGAGCTCTTTTTGGGTTGGGTCATGTATTATTCATCTTTTATAACAATTTAGACTTTTGGGCCAATAAAAAAAAAAAATTAAACTAAAACAATTTTAATCTCAAATTTAAAAAAAAAAAAGAAAAAAAGAGGGAAATTCCATAGGTTGTGCCGGCCCTATGGAAGATTTTGTGGGATTGTAACTTCCATGGGTAATCAATTAGAGAATAATGTCTATGATTATTGCCTAAACCTTAATTGTCTAATTATTCCTTCCCTTAATCTTTTCATTTGCCTTAACCTAAGCATTTTCTTTTCTAACTCCTAATTTTCTCTAGAAACATCAAAAGCTTAACCCTAAAACCCTAGCATTTTCCAACCTTGAATCTTGGTGTTTTCATATAATTGTAAGTTAATTTTATTTCTTATCCTTTAATCAAGTTAAATTCCAATTATGTGATTTATACATATGTGTGTGAATGTTCATCCATGACTTTTTCTTTATATGATTTAATATTATTATGAGAATTTTGTATGTAGACATCAAATGGTATTGTAGGATGTTTTGTTTTAAGAGTTATTTTGATATAAGTATGTTATATTAAAGTGTTGGATGAAGGTATAAATAATAATAATAATAATATACATTTTTTTTAATTAAAATTGTTCATGGAAAAATTTGTGTTGTTGTGTAAGGAATTATTGTTATGGTATGAAGAGTTGTATATGGATAAATGGTTTGTTTTTATGATAATTTGTATTTTGTAAGAAATTAATAATTTTGAGAAATTTGGAAATGAATTTTTGTGGGCATGAGTTTATGATTTTTATGGTTGTAAGATATGGATTTAATAGGAAAGTGGAAATTTGAATTTATATGAATTTATATGAATTTTAACTGAATTTATATGAATTTGTCATTTTTTTTTGTTAAAATTCATAAACTCATGCCCACAAAAATTCATTTCCAAATTTCTCAAAATTATTAATTTCTTACAAAATACAAATTATCATAAATAAATCATTTATCCATACACAACTCTTCATACCATAACAATAATTCCTTACACAACAACACAAATTTTTCCATGAACAATTCTAATTAAAAAAAAATGTATATTATTATTATTATTTTTTATACCTTCATCCAACACTTTAATATAACATACTTATATCAAAATAACATCCTACAATACCATTTGATGTCTACATACAAAATTCACATAATAATATTAAATCATATAAAGAAAAAGTCATGGATGAACATTCACACACATATGTGTAAATCACATAATTGGAATTTAACTTGATTAAAGGATAAGAAATAAAATTAACTTACAATTATATGAAAACACCAAGATTCAAGGTTGGAAAATGCTAGGGTTTTAGGGTTAAGCTTTTGATGTTTCTAGAGAAAATTAGGAGATAGAAAAGAAAATGCTTAGGTTAAGGCAAATGAAAAGATTAAGGGAAGGAATAATTAGACAATTAAGGTTTAGGCAATAATCATAGACATTATTCTCTAATTGATTATCCATGGAAGTTACAATCCCACAAAATCTTCCATAGGGCCGGCACACCCTATGGAATTTCCCTCTTTTTTTCTTTTTTTTTTTTAATTTGAGATTAAAATTGTTTTAGTTTAATTTTTTTTTTATTGGCCCAAAAGTCTAAATTGTTATAAAAGATGAATAATACATGACCCAACCCAAAAAGAGCTCATAACACACTAACCAAATAATAAAATATATACATAATACTCGTAATTTATCAACTATATTAAAAACTATCGTTTTGAAATATCGGGGTGTTACAGACTACCCCCCTTAAAAAGGTTTTGACCCCAAAACCATAACATCCAACCACCACACACATGCAAAATCATAACATGCAACCACCACACACATGCAACAACACACACAAGTATGTACACAGACACTAAACACAACACATAGACAACGGAAAATTAGGTCAAAATACTCAACGAGCGAAAATCCTATCGCTTTTGGTGTCAGAGCGGGTGTTCTATTTAGTGTTATATATCTAAACCGATGTTTTAACGAAGCATAAGTCACGACGAGAGTAAAAGGGGTAGACATTAAGGGGATGATGTAATCTGTTTATTGTCTTTGAGTACCTTGTTAGGTATGCTTGTGATGGATGACTGATAGAACCTTGTGTATACTTGTGATCATCTGCATTGTTATCCTTGTTTTATTTCGGTAATTGATTGCCTTGTTTTTCTTTCTTTGTGAGTTAGGAAGTCGATTATTATCATAACCATGGATAAGGGAAAGAAACCAGCAGAAGAGGGAATGAATACCGTAGGGGAACCTTCAGAGACCTTGGTTAATGCCCCAGTCTGGGCAGAAATTGAGGCTCTGGGTATATGGGAACGAAAGGAGGGAGAAAGTTATTTAGAGTACCAACATCGGATGGAATTAATGTACTTGAAAGCCAAACAAGTATATGAACGGTTAAGGAATGGGGAGATGATCGAAAGGACGGAAAGAGAAGAATCACAGAATCCTGAATTTGACAGAAGGGTCGGAACGATAAATGTGGTGGGACGGAATGGGTTGGACATTCCGGAATCTAGTAGAGCTAGAACTAGTACTATTGAGGTAGCTGAACCCATTGTAGACCCTGACTCCGTTTTGGACGTTAATTTTGATGACTTAGACCCTGAGGAGGATCTCGAGGAAGATCCTAAGGAGGATCCCGAGGAAGATCCTGAGGAGGACCCCGAGGAGGACCCGGAGGAAGAACTTTAGGTAGACTTAGAGGGTAATATCCATGAGGAACCTAGGGACATTCTAGAGGTGGAGCCCCTGAGAGTAGTAGTAGACCCTTATGAGGATATAATGGGAGATGGGTATCACACTGATGAGGATGAGATTATGAGCGATAATGATAGCGACATAATAATTCTAGGGGGTTGGCCAGTGAGGCAGGAAGACCCTATGAGTGAAGAAGAAAGCGAGATCACCATGTGGGAGGAGAGCCCACCTGAGCCGGTTTTTGTGGAACTCTCTGATTCTGTGGACCAACCCGCCTTAAGTGATTCCTTGTCGGTCGGGACTCCATCTGATTCTGATTCTGCCTCTGATACTGCTTTTGATTCTGATTCTGATGACACCTCACATGACTCCGGGGATTCTGATTTTGACCCTGATCAGTACATGGAAGATCAGGATCGTTTTGACGCGTCACCTTTCTTTGTTTAATTGTTTATTTTCTTTCATGTTTATGCAAACATACGAGTGCGTATGTCCAGTTTTGTAGTAATTATATACCACGAATATTTTGTGCGTTGGGCATTTTTTTTTTAGATTTTGGACTATGTGTTTATCAAACAATAGTTATGTGGGAGTTATACCCAAGTATTTTATTTTGGACTATTATTGCATCTCATATTTATTTTGGATAATGCCTATCCTTGTGATATTATTTTTTATAATTGCTAGTTTAAATAATTACTTGCTTCAGTTTATTCTACCCTTAAAAGAAGGGAAATTAGAATATATGAGCTGTGTATAAGTTCAATTCTAGTAAATAGAAGCGAATAACTTTTAGTATTATCTGGTAAAAAAAAAAATTTTTACAAACACGATGCAGGTCTTTCTCACCTTTTTCTAAGTTTCTTTTAATTTATTTTATATATGTTGGTTGAAAAATAATAGTATAAGCTATCCTTCTAATAGATGTATTAGACCTATATATTTACACACCTCGTTTAACCTTATGCAGTATACCTGCCAGCATGCCACCCTTCCTGAATCGGTCTACGCCACGAAGGAGCTCTGACCGAGTTCTGCGAAACTTAGTTAAGGCTTTAGCGGGGGCGAGAAACCCTAGACAAAAATCTGTGGAGGAAAGAGCTTCCTCAATAAGTAAAAGGATAGCTCAAAGTAAACCCTCGACCTACAATGGAAAAGGTGAACCATCCCTGTTAGAGAACTGGCTGAGGGAGTTTGACAAACTTTTCAGTGTCGTTAAATGTCCCGCTGAGTTCATGGTTGACCAAGCTGCGTTTTCCCTAGTGGAAGACGCCGACTATTGGTGGACTCACAGCAAAGCAAGACTAGTGGCTGAAAGCAATGGTGACTTAAGCTGGGAAGATTTTAAGGGGGCGTTAAGGGATCAGTTTTACCCGCCTCATGTGAGGAAGGACAAGTCTAATGAGTTTGCTAGGTTTGAAATGGGAAGTTTATCGGTGGATGAGTATTATCAGAAATTTATGGAATATTTGAAGTTCTGTCCTGAAGATGTTCCAACGGAAGGAAAGAAAATGCAGCGGTTCGAATTAGGTCTATCGTACGAGATTCAGAAGCACATTGAGACTGATAGGTATGATACGTTAGACCAGTTATATAAAAGAGCTGCACAGATCGGGAATGTTATTAGGAAGGAACGGGAGAAATTGGGTCAGGGTGGAGAAAAAAGGAAGGATACCTTATTTCAGAATGCTGTAGGTGTGAATAATCCCGTTCAGAATACATTCAAAAGACATAAGCCGTTTGGGAGTTTCCAAGAAAAAGGCTTTCATGCAGGCCAGTCTAGTAAGAATAGGGGAGATTCGACACCAGAAGTTCGAATGTCGAAACCCTTGTATGATCGCAACGGGAAGGAAAGGGTATACAACTGTAGGAGATGTCAGCGAAATCATCCTGGAAGGGACTACCGGGGAATGTTAGTGGATTGCTCTCACTGCGGTAAACCGGGTCACATGATGTATGAATGTTATGCTCGTTTGGGTCAACAAGAGCTTCAAGGGGGTAATCCTCGAGGTTTTCATCAGCAACGTTTCGGTAACGGAAGAGGCAATAACGAAGGTGGAAGGGGAAACCACAATGCTGGTGGTCTTGGTCGGAACTTGGGGGTTGCCACAAATTCTAGGTTTCAAGGAAACCACTCTACTGGTCAACAATCTCAGGGGAATGTTAGGAGTGAGAACTTTACGGGGCAACGTGAAAACCAAGGAGGTATAGCTGCCACTCAGAATTCGGGCCGATTGTCTGCAGTAAACACAAGAGAAGCAGCGCAGACAGCTGATGTGGTCACAGGTACGTTCTGCATCAATACCAAGCCTGTTAAAGTTCTTTTTGACTCTGGTGCATCATGCTCTTTCATTTCTAAGTCTAGAGTTAAGGACTTAGGGTTGGAAAACCCAGAGAAAATATCTTTTTCGGTCACTGTTCCCTCTGGAGAGACTTTTTATTGTAATATGTTGTTTCGTGATGTGCCGGTGAGAATAGGGAAAACAAAATTCCTGAGTGATTTGTTGTCTTTAGAAATGGGTGACCTGGATGTGATACTTGGGATGGATTGGCTAGGTAGATACAAAGCGACAATGGATTATGAAGAGCAGTCTGTGACTTTGAGTGGGCCTAGAGTAGAGACAGTCAAACATAGGAACCTTCCTAAAGGGCCTAGGGTAAAGGTTGTGTCGTCTTTAGAAGTTAAGAAGTTAATCAAACAAGGGCAACAATGGTTTCTGTGTAGCGTGAGTAAAGTCAAGGAACGGGAGGTACGACTTGAGGATATACCAGTGGTCAACGACTTCATGGACGTTTTTCCAGAAGAGATTCCTGGTATGCCTCCGAGGAGAGGTGTAGATTTCTCGATTGAATTAATACCAGGAACGGGGCCAATTTCTAAGGCACCTTACCGAATGGCCCCGAAGGAGATGGAGGAGTTGAAGGTTCAGTTAGAGGAATTATTAGAAAAAGGTTATATACGACCTAGTGTTTCGCCCTGGGGAGCTCCAGTGCTATTTGTGAGGAAAAAGGACGGGACAATGCGTCTCTGTATTGATTATAGGGAACTTAATAAGGTCACCATTAAGAACAAGTAGCCGTTACCACGGATTGATGACCTCTTTGATCAGCTGAGGGGAGTTGGAATCTTTTCAAAGATCGATCTGCGGTCAGGGTACCACCAGTTACGTATTAAGGAGGAGCATATTAGTAAGACAGCTTTCAGAACGAGGTATGGACACTTTGAATTCACCGTGATGCCTTTTGGGTTGACGAACGCACCAGCGGCTTTCATGGGGTTGATGAATCAGGTTTTTCATGCCTATCTCGATAAGTGTGTGGTAGTATTCATTGATAACATTTTGGTATACTCCAAGACTCTAGAAGAGCATCAGGAACATCTAAGGTTAATCTTGCAGATTCTAAGGGACAATCAGTTGTATGCAAAATTTTCGAAGTGTGAGTTCTGGTTAGAACAGGTGGCCTTTTTGGGTCATCTTGTCTCTAAGGATGGTATTTCAGTCGATGAGACGAAGGTGGAGGCCGTAGGAGATTGGTCTACACCTCCGAATGTTACGGAAGTTCGAAGTTTCTTGGGTTTAGCCGGATATTATCGTCGTTTTGTAAAGGACTTTTCCCGTATTGCTCGCCCACTTACATCCTTGATGAAAAAAGAAAAGAAGTTTGGGTTGTGTCCTAATGCAGGATAGGAAGGTGGTAGCCTATGCTTCACGTCAGTTGAAGACTCACGAAGTCAATTACCCAACGCATGACTTAGAACTAGCAGCTGTGGTGTTTGCGTTAAAAATCTGGCAGCATTATCTGTACGGGGTGAAGTGTACGATTTTCACAGATCACCAAAGTCTACAATTCTTATTTTCACAACCCGAACTGAATCTGCGGCAACGACATTGGTTAGAATTAATCAGTGATTACGACCTAGAGATCTCTTATCACGAAGGGCGCGCAAATGTGGTCGCAGATGCTTTAAGCAGGAAATCAAACCATTCGGTGGCAACCTTGATAACGTCTGAGGAGTTAAGTAAGGAATTTGAGGGGATGAACTTAGAGATAATCAAAAAGGGTGAATTGGAAGCCAAACTGGGAGCTCTGTCCATTCAACCTACGTTCTTTGAGGAGATCATGATTAAACAAATGGACGATTCCAAGCTCATTAAGTTACGTGAACAAGCAAGCGAAGGGAAAGCCGAAGGCTTTACAATTCATGACGATGGTAGTCTTCGTTTTAAAGGACGATGGTGTGTACCGGAAGGATGCGACTCATTAAAGGACACTCTGTTGAACGAGGCACACAGTTCGAGATACTCTGTTCACCCGGGAGGAGATAAAATGTATCAAGATCTAAAAGGTATGTTTTGGTGGTCGGGTATGAAAAAGAACATTGCCGAGTTTGTTTCTAAGTGTTTGACGTGCCAAAAGGTTAAGAGCGAACACCGAAGGCCAGCTGGATTATTACAGCCCTTAGAAGTCCCGGTATGGAAGTGGGATGATATTTCAATGGACTTTGTCGTAGGTTTGCCACGGTCTAAAGCTGGTAATGACACTCTTTGGGTGATTGTGGATAGACTTACTAAGTCCGCAAGATTCATACCGATGAATTGTAAGTGGGATATGGAACAACTTGCTCGTGCCTACATTAAATATGTGGTGCGATATCATGGGATACCTCGTACTATAGTTTCTGATCGGGATACCCGGTACTTGTCGCATTTCTGGAAATCCTTACAACAGGCCTTGGGGACCACTCTTCTTTATAGTACGTCCTTTCACCCGATGACGGATGGTCAAACCGAGTGTGTTAATCAGGTGTTGGAGGACATGTTGCGAGCAGTAGCCATGGAATGGCAGGGTTCTTGGGATGAGCATTTGGATCTTGTGGAGTTCTCTTATAATAATAGTTATCAGGCTACAATTCAGATGGCTCCGTTTGAGGCACTATATGGTCGCAAGTGTCGTAGTCCAGTGTCTTGGGATGATTTCACCGAGTCTGTAACTTTAGGGCCGGATATGTTAGTTCAGATGACTCAGCAAGTCAAGTTGATTCGAGAGAAAATGAAGGCGGCTCAAGATCGGCAGAAGTCTTATGCTGATCTTCGTCGTCGTCCTGATGAATATGCCGTAGGCGACAAGGTTCTTCTTCGTGTATCGCCAATGAAGGGCGTGGTTCGTTTTGGTGCTCGTGGAAAGTTAAGCCCACGCTTTATTGGTCCCTATGAGATTGTGGAAAGGATTGGGAAGTTACCATATCGGTTAGCGTTACCTAATGCAATGGGCAAGGTTCACGATGTTTTTCATATCTCCTAGTTGAAACGCTATGTCGCGGCTTCTTCGCATGTGTTGGACCCAGAACAATTGGAGATCGATGAAAGCCTCACTTACGAAGAGCAACCTATTCAGATTTTAGACAGGAAGGTTCGCAGTACTCGGCGTAAGGACATCGAAATGGTTAAGGTGCTGTGGTTTAACCATCGGTCTCAAGAAGCGACTTGGGAAACAGAGGCTTCTATGCGCGCAAAGTATCCACACTTATTCTCTCAGGTTAGTAAGTTACGAGGACGTAACTTTTTAAGGGGGGTAGAAAGCGATAGGATTTTCGCTCGTTGAGTATTTTGACCTAATTTTCCGTTGTCTATGTGTTGTGTTTAGTGTCTGTGTACATACTTGTGTGTGTTGTTGCATGTGTGTGGTGGTTGCATGTTATGGTTTTGAATGTGTGTGGTGGTTGCATGTTATGGTTTTGGGGTCAAAACCTTTTTAAGGGGGGTAGTCTGTAACACCCCGATATTTCAAAACGATAGTTTTTAATATTGTTGATAAATTACGAGTATTATGTATATATTTTATTATTTGGTTAGTGTGTTATGAGCTCTTTTTGGGTTGGGTCATGTATTATTCATCCTTTATAACAATTTAGACTTTTGGGCCAATAAAAAAAAAATTAAACTAAAACAATTTAAATCTCAAATTAAAAAAAAAAAGAAAAAAAGAGGGAAATTCCATAGGGTGTGCCGGCCCTATGGAAGATTTTGTGGGATTGTAACTTCCATGGGTAATCAATTAGAGAATAATGTCTATGATTATTGCCTAAACCTTAATTGTCTAATTATTCCTTCCCTTAATCTTTTCATTTGCCTTAACCTAAGCATTTTCTTTTCTAACTCCTAATTTTCTCTAGAAACATCAAAAGCTTAACCCTAAAACCCTAGCATTTTCCAACCTTGAATCTTGGTGTTTTCATATAATTGTAAGTTAATTTTATTTCTTATCCTTTAATCAAGTTAAATTCCAATTATGTGATTTATACATATGTGTGTGAATGTTCATCCATGACTTTTTCTTTATATGATTTAATATTATTATGTGAATTTTGTATGTAGACATCAAATGGTATTGTAGGATGTTTTGTTTTAAGAGTTATTTTGATATAAGTATGTTATATTAAAGTGTTGGATGAAGGTATAAAAAATAATAATAATAATATACATTTTTTTTTTAATTAGAATTGTTCATGGAAAAATTTGTGTTGTTGTGTAAGGAATTATTGTTATGGTATGAAGAGTTGTGTATGGATAAATGATTTGTTTTTATGATAATTTATATTTTGTAAGAAATTAATAATTTTGAGAAATTTGGAAATGAATTTTTGTGGGCATGAGTTTATGATTTTTATGGTTGTAAGAAATGGATTTAATAGGAAAGTGGAAATATGAATTTATATGAATTTATATGAATTTTAACAAAAAAAAAATGACAAATCCCGTAGGATTGAAAAATAGTGAAAAAATGTTGTGTTTAGAGCATTTTGACTTTGAAATTAGGTGAAAAATATCTATACTATGTTATAAATTATGAAAATTGGAACCCGGGGGTTTTGATGCCTTCCGGACGCAACGGTGAAGTCGGATTTGCGTTTTGACAGTCTTGAGGCAGGTTTCTGGGCAGTTTTTAGTTGCTGTTGTTTTTTAGGGGAATTTAATGTGTTTGGAGTTGTGGTGTATGTCACGTGTTATGCGTATGTGTTTTATGTGTGATGGTAATTGTTGTATGTGAGGTGTTT
Source organism: Amaranthus palmeri (assembly GCA_019776075.1). Taxonomy (NCBI): domain Eukaryota; kingdom Viridiplantae; phylum Streptophyta; class Magnoliopsida; order Caryophyllales; family Amaranthaceae; genus Amaranthus; species Amaranthus palmeri. Next base: position 224,726 of record JAAKBH010000423.1, read on the forward strand.
TTACCTTGAGGATGATGTGAATGTGTTCTTATTTCCGAAAATGGTTAAACCTTGTAGGAAGCCGATTCGTGACCGGAAATTGATTTGGGCCTTTTGCTTTGTTTGCTTGATCAAGGTACGTACACGCAGCATAGAATTGTAGTATAGGTTATGTACCATATGTTATGGTAGCAAAGGTTAAGTAAGGGCATGTAATGTGAATATTGATACGCTTCCGAATAATGCATGTAATGTGAATATTGATACGCTTCCGAATAATTTGTTATATTATAACTCTTAATAAGCAGAGGTAGTATGACCTCACTAACTTGAAAGTGGACGTAGTATGACGTCAATTGGTGGAATGATTTTACTCGCGGCCTTGGAGCCTATGTGCCACCGCGGGGGTTTGCATACTTGACCATAGACACCAAAGTAGGACGTGTGTCTATGGTAGAGACTTGCTTAGGGGTTAGCTCCCCCTAATGTATTGTCTCGCCTATGGAGTTTGAAGTGGTACCAGCAGTATGGCTGGAATAGATACAGCAGTATGGCTGACTAACTGGAACATGAAAATTATTAAAGTTAATACTTTTACTTTGATTGTACTCGATTAATTGAATTGTAAATTCCTTGCTGACGTGTACTTTTTGGTCTTAACGATCCTGCGATGATGTCGTTTACTCTTCGGATAATGACTAGCAGTAAGTTAATTGCAGGTGGGGAGTGAGGACTGTTCTGGGAGGAATAAAACGTTATTATCAGAATTTATTATGAACCTAAATTTCCGTATTTCCTTTTAATGTTGGTTTAAGAGGCGTGAACGCTCTCGAGTTGTAATAAATAGAATTAATTTTGCAAACTTATCTGCTGCTTCGTCTTTACATCTGGTAGATTGTATTAGCACTATTAGAACTCGGTCCGCAAGTTTTACTTCGCTTGAACCGTTTTAACTAACCGTTTAACGCCCCGGTTTGACTCGAACTATATTTGGTTATTCAAAAAGTCTATTTCTCTTTTAAAACAACACGAGTTAAACTACGGGATGTTACAAAATTGCTACCGGAACAGCGGTTGTTTAGCCTCAGGATGCAGTCAGGTACACCATTAAGGGATCATCTAGAAAATCTTAATTCTATTTTACTGGATTTGCGTAATTTAGATGTTAAGATAGATGACGAGGATGCAGCTTTAATATTGCTTGTTTCTCTACCAAAAAGTTATGAAAACTTTGTGGAGACTTTTGTGGTTGGTAAAGACTCATTGACCCTAAAGGAAGTGAAGGCAACACTTTATATTAGGGAGTTGCGTCAAAAGGCGAGAGGTGATAATGAGAATTATGGCAGTGGGTTAGTTGTTAGGTCGGGTAATAATTCTAGAAAGAAAAATGGGTTCAACAACAGTAACAGTGCTAGTACAGATGGATCTAGCAACACTAGGACCATAATATGTTATCACTGTAGGGAACCAGGACATTTTAGGTCTAAATGTCCAGAATTAAAGAATAAACCTCAGGCTACAGTAGTCGAAAGTAAACAGAATAAGAGCTATGATTCGGAGGAAGACTTAGCATTGATTAGTTATGTGGAGTCTAATGATTTGTTTGATAGCTGGGTTCTTGATTCTAGTAGTTCATTCCATATGAGTCCTCATCGGGATTGGTTTGATACTTATGAGTCTTGTTTTGGGGGTTCGGTTACAATTGCTAACGATACTCCATGTGAAGTAATAGGTATTGGTTCCATGAGACTACGGACTAGAGATGGGAGAAGGATTACTTTGACTAAGGTTAGGCATGTTCCTGCATTGTGGAAGAACTTGATATCACTTGGGACCTTAGATGATTTGGGGTTCAAGGGTGAGTTTAGCAATGGGGAGGTGAATGTCTTCAAGGGTTCGAATTTGATACTTAAGGGTGTCAAGGTGAAGTCCCTGTATGTCTTTCAGGGTGTACACTGCTTAGTTCTGCTGTTAGTGCTTCTATTTGTCACCGGGAGATGACGGTTTATGATAGGCATGATCATATGGGTAATAGTAAAGGGCTGGAATTGTCCATTGGGAATCATCTTACATGTGTCAAGGATGCCTACCTTAAGGAAGACAAGCATTGGGTGTTTGGGTTTAAACACGGGTGTGAGCTTAGCACTAAAAAAGCTCATGATCACTTGTATGGTAAGATGGTTAGTTGGCTACATTTGGATAGTGCGTTTTGTGGATTTGCTATGTTCTATGTTTTAGGTATTTTGTGGCATCATACCTATGGGATAACACCATTCCAGAACGGTGTTACAGGAATAGCGAATCGGACCTTTTTATGGAGAGTCTTATGCATGCTCTCTAGTAATTGGTTGTTGAGTAGATACTGGATTAGTTTGTTCGATCGGGGTTTACACACGGGATTAGAGGTGACTGGTATGTGTATGGTGTGGCTCAGTAGGGTATCGTGCTATCTCATGTTTGGAGTCTTGTTATGGCTTTGGTTTGCTGTTGTGTATTTTGCAGCTACTGGTTATGGTGATAGTGGTACCGAGTTTGAGGTAGAGTATGAGGTTAACCCCTCATCCATTTCTGTTCGACCTTGGATTGATGGTGTTGATGCTACCCCAGGTATCTCTCTGATTGTTGTTTTGATTGCTATAAGTGTGGTAGGTTATGCATTGAACCTTGTGGGATTGGTAAGGTTGGTAGCCGTTTTTGTGGAGTCACTTGGACCTTCAACTTATGAGCATGTTGTAGAGTATAGTGAGTGGGCGCAGTGGTTTGCTATGACTTTACGGGTGTGGGCATGGTTGTTAAAATCGCGATTCTAATCTAAGATTCTACGATTTTACGATCCAAAAACAAGCGAGCGATTTGAATCGCAAGTAGAATCTTAATGTTTTAGAATCTTACGATTTTAGTTGGAATGAAATTTTGAGAGGTAGAATCATAACAAGATTCTACGATTCTACGATTTAACGATCCGATTCTACTAATATAGTATAAATCATTTTAAATTTTTCTTATGTATCATATTTTACTAATCTCTTTTACATATACATATAAATTTCAAAATTTCCATCATGGAAACTTTTAATAAACAAATTTTTTAATCAGTATGAAGATTTAAACTAATTATTGAAAAATTTTCATTATATTCTTAGAAATAAAGTCAAAAAAACCTTAATTCATTAATTTAAACGTTTGAATTGGATAATGATGATAAGAAACTAGATATTTTTAATATTTTTAACTTTATTTGTAGAATCGTACGATTCTACGATTCGATTCTACCGATTCGATTCTACCTCCCTAAACGATTCTAAGTAGAATCACGATTTTAACAACCATGGGTGTGGGAACTGTTGTATAGGCTGGTAGTGTTACTTAGCTCCATTATATCACTTCATTTTGAGATTAAGTCGGTCTACATGTCTAGAGTTACGGTTCGGTGTTTGAAGTATGCTTTGATGTGTACTTGTTTTGCGCGTGCTAAAAACGTCATTTGCAGGTTTGTGACTCAACCTGGGTGGGGGCACTAGCAGGTAGAGATTTGTTCTCTCTACGATTTGCGGGGATCAGCTATTGTGTTTCTTTTGTACGGGGGTGATGTTAGGTGCTTAGTTACATCGGTTAAAGCTTGGGTTATGTTCGCTCAGTTTGATAATGTTATGATCTCGGTGATGGTTCTTTGTGATCAACCTTGGTTAGCTTTTGTGTACTACGATGTTCGGGAGAAGCACGGTGTGGTCAGATTTCATTCGGAATGCACATACATAAAGATAGAGGTAAAGAAGGTAGGATGTTCTGACAGTCCTAGTAGATTCTTTACTATGCTTGGTTCATTGGCATAGGCCCTTAGGGGCGGTGTGAGGGAGCTCACAGGTGGAGGTGTGCACAACCTCAAGGTGGAGCTTGCCTCGTGGACTCGTGATGCAGGTGGAGCATTATGAGTGACTTATAATGCTAGTTGAGCATTATGAGTGGTTATACTTGGAAACGAGTATGTTAATGGGTCTTAGTTGGAGACTTATCGAGATGAGTCTTGGTTGGAGACATGTCGTGATGGATGGCTTGTGCTTAAGCTTTGCATCGGTTTTTCGGCTTGAGAATGGTTTTGTGTCACTATGGTTTGATGGGGTAGTTGTTGACTACGAGTTCTCGTCAAGGTGGAGATTGTTGATAATATGCCTCGAATTCGGGTCCAAGGGCGTCACGGGACGCGAAAGAGCTCACGGCTCGCGAATTAAAACAGAAAGTTTCTGTTTTGGTGAAAAAGCAAGTCGCGAGGTGCGAGACTTGGTACAGTTCGCGAGCTCGCGGGTCGCGAATGTACTGCGGGAATTCCGGATCTCATTTTTCTCACTTGTTTTTTGGCAGTTACTATGTTAGTGCTGAGCTGTAACACCCCGATATTTTCCCGATATATTTAATTATTTACTAGTAATATTATTTTATATAAATAATATTTTTATTTATTTTAGTTTGGGCTTGATCATGGTATTTTTCAGTCCTTTTTATTTGGGCCCAAAACTTTTAACCCATTTTCTTCTTTCAAAAATTAAATTAAAAAAATAAATAAAATGAGAAAGAAAAGTGGAGTGTTGACCAGTCTTTAGATGGTCTCTTGGAATGGGTGTAACTCTCATTTGAGAATTTGAAAGATCACATAGTTATTCTTGCATAACTTCCTTCATTACTTCCTAAACATTTCTCTTTATTCTATACTTTCTTTGCTAAAAACTCAAGAGAAAACCATAGCATATACCACACCACTTCTTCCATTTTTACTCATCATTTTGGTGTTCTTTCATTGAAATTGTAAGTATAATTCTTTAATTATTTTTATTATTAAGTTTTAATTTCAAATATGTGATGTGTGGCATGTGTGAATTTTGGATCCATGGTTATTTTCTTTTAATGATTTAAAATGATGGTATGAATTTTTTTTATATATGTCTTTATCAATTTTAGTGTTGGATGTTTTTAGGGATTTATTTTATATTAGTATGTTAAGTTAGGATTTGTTGTTATGATGGGTGAATTTAAAGGATGTATAAATATGAATTGTGATTGTTCATGGAAAATTGTGTTGTAGTGTAATAAATTATTTTTAGTGTAGTATGTGAAATTTTAACGTATTAGTGAATGAATTTTGAAGAAAAAAATGGTATTGTAAGAAATGAAGTATTTGGAATTATGAAAATTATTTTTAATATGTGGGCATGAGTTTATGATTTGGATGGTATGGATTTAATAAGTAATACGAACATTGGAATTTGTATGTATTTTTAATAAAAATATGATAAATCCCGTAGGTTTTGAAAATGGTGAAAAAAGGGTGTTTTTGGAGCATTTTTGGCTTTGAAATTAGGTTAAAAATACTTATACTATATTATAAATCATGAAAATTAGTACCCGGGGGTTTTGATGCCTTCCGGACGCAACGATGAAGTCGAATTTCCAGTTTGACAGTGTTATGACAAGTTTCTGGACAGATTCATATGCTGTGTTTTTTTTAAGTGTTTGATGTGTCTTAGGATTGTGGTGTTTGACTTATGAGATGTGTATGTGTTCTATGTGTGATGGTAGTCGTGTGTATGTGTTATGGTTTGCTTTGAGGAGGATGTGAATGTGTTCTTATTACCGAATACGGTTAAACCTTGTTGGAAGCCGATTTGTGACCGGAAATTGATTAGGACCTTGTGCTTTGTTTGCTTGATCAAGGTACGTACACGCAGCATAGATTCATTGTATATGTTATGTACCATATGATAATGGTAACAAAGGTAAAGTATGGACGTGTTGTAACACCCCTGGATTTCCGACCCCTTACACGAAATCAAAATCGTGAAAGATGGAAGGAAATTCGGGTGTTACAAAAAAAAACAAAGAAAAGGAAAATAATTTAATTAATTGTTAAAGGTTAACTTTAAATAGGTGAGAAAAGATTCCGACAGCATCTACCCTAAAATTGTGCGTCTATTGTAGGATAACAAAAGCTTTATAAAAATCTAATAAAGCAAAGGCATCAACGGCCTCTCAAAACTATATCACAGCGGAATGATTCATCGTTGGCTTCTCACATCAACATGCCAAGCATGGATCGTGGTTCCGGTGTCAACGCTTGCGTTTTAAACCGACTAGAATCTTTAAAACTATACAGTTTAAAAAAAACTACGCAGCGGAGATACAAATATACAAAGGAGAACATGAAGCCTCATAACAAAACATATACAACCGAAGCTTACAAACGATAAGTAAGAGCTACAGAAACAAATTAATGGTATGACATAAGTTATGTTTCGCCCTCGCCACTCTCCCCCAATGCAGTGCAATGCAAAAGAAGCTTTGATACCTGCTACGACTGCCCATGATTCTCCTGCTGCTCAACATCAGACCATGCCAATGTGTCATAGCAGGACAATCATAGAAAGTCATCAAACAAACAAACATAAACACAAATACGTACACGTCAGTAACTAGCATCAAATATAATAAGACCAACTAATGGATAACATTATGTTAATTAACAACATAAAATGATTTCATAGGACACAAGTACAAATAGTATCCGTTTACCGTCCACCTATGCTTCTTGGATAGAATGTAGGTCTTCACATTTCTCTTCTCAAAACATAAACTCATGCAGAACACGAGTAGTATCAATTCAAGCAAGGCATTAGAGTTTGTCTATCTTAGAGTAAGCGTATTCATAGCCCATCTTTGGGACTGGTAACTCCTTTGAGGTAAGTTAGCTTAGGCGCACTTCTCACTAGCATAAACTACTCTATCATTGAAAAATCAATGAGTAAACGTTCTATTAAGGAGTAAGCTTTTTATGAAAGAATAAGCTTTCTTTCAACGAATAACATTCTATCATTAGATCTTTTCTTCACTTCATGGCAGTGACATGACCATGGGCGTTATCGGCCACCCGGCGCCCATGGTAAAGTATGAGCTCATACCCCCTCCAGCTGACCCTCTCGGGTCCTACCTTTGGGAAACTAACACTGGGGTACCAATCCAGTGGAGAGGCAACCATATTGGGGTTTGCAAGGCCCGCATGGTGACACCTCGGTCAAGGGGCGTTATCGGCCACCCGGCGCCCAATTGACAAAGTATGCTCATACCCCCCTTACGGTGGTCCCGTCGAACCTCACCTAGGGGACTACTAAATCAACCGAATATAATCCAGTTGAGTCACGCCAACTAATCATAATTTAGTACTTTATCAAAGGGGAATAACTCCCGCTTTTGACTATTGATGAATGCCCCGGGATAGCAGAATGCTGAAACCCACTGAGCAACTCAAATAAAAAAAAATGAAATTCACCTATAAAGGAGTCATTCTAACTCCAAGTAAGGCATAATCCAATTCTTAAATATATGAGGGGGATGCTCCCCGCCTTCTACTAATACTCTCATTTTCTAAACTATTCTATGCTCAAGGATTTCGTAATCGATATCTCTTCGTACAAGGTTTACTCGCTAATATTTCATAGTTTCGATACAATGCATATATCACAATAAACGATGAACAATAATGTCTTAAAGGAAAAATTACATATAAGAATTAGTTACTGCGTATACGTACCTGCAAGCGTCACTGCACAACCCAAAAGTCACAAAATCACCCAACTTAGTTTCTACTTTCCTCTTATGAACTGGGAACCTATGCAATTTAGGAATAGAACTAATAAGTTCCCTTAACTACTTTGTCATACCAGCTAAAAGCCAAAATAACCACTATCATTTTTTTTTTTTTTTTTTTTTTTTTTTGCCAATTGATTTGTATTATATACCCAAAAGAATAGATACAAAGGGAGAGCTCAGTCCGGAAATTAACTCCAGACTAGCCGCCAAAAACACTACTGCTCACGACAAAAAGGGGAGCAATAGCCCAAAAACAGCAAACTACACAGAGAAAACCCAACTAGACAATAAGCATGTCTCTCATCCTACTATTCGCTCTCCCAGCTACTCTAAAGACTATACAGTCTATAACCTCCTTTAGGCTAAAGGTATGGTTATCAAAAATTTTTTTGTTGCGTTGCATCCAAATGCCGTAAATCATCTCGGTCCATAACCCCACAATAAGCTTAGCACGGTCGGTTTTCTTTTTGTTGATCTGGCTCATCTTGGCGATTTCATCTTGGAGATTTGCCGCATCTAGCTTGTATGCAAGGAATTTAAAGGCGCTGGCCTTTATTTCTCTGGCATTCTGACAATCAAACAGGAGGTGATGGATCGATTCTCGAGCCCCCGAGCATAACACACAACTATCATCTGTTATATCTGTCCATTTACCAAGCCTATCTTTGGTTGCTAGTCTGTTTTGGATTGCTAGCCATGTGATGAACTTTGCGCTGGGACTGGCAATGTTTTTGATCATTATGCTCCCCCATGGAACCCTAGGGTTATCTGCAATAAGCCGGTTGTAGACATCCCCTATGGCGAACTTGTTACCTTTAGTGATGTTGTCCCAACCTCCAAGGCTCTCAACTAATAACCACTATCATCCATATAAGATAAGTTTCCCATTACTTTAGCATACCCACGCATCTCATTCATTACTAGTCACAACCTCTAGCTCAACAATAACATAAATCTTTCCATAAATTTAAGAGAAAAAGTATCGTGTGAGTCCTTTCTTTACATCAACCAAATTTGCGTCATATTGATCCACGTTACTTTAAGATCACATAATTCTTACAATATTAATGTAGTGCTAATATGACGACAATGACGAGTCTTAAGGTTATCACATCGCACTATCATTTATTAAATTCTCCAAGGTTAAAAGAATAACTATAATCAAGACATCGTAGCAAGTAACTTTAACAATTCTCAACGAGTTGACACTACGCTCATAACCTTATTAATATTATGCATTATGACTTCCATAACTTAATACGAACACTTATTTTTTTTTCACAACAATCAATTCACAATTACTACTCCCAATTAACTTTAAAACCATTTCTATAATCAACTATAATTCAAATCACTTTCAACTATCACTATAGCAACTCATAATCAAGCAATCACATCTTAAAATAATTTGTAAAATTATTCGATCAATCATCACACCATCAAAATAACACATAACCATCTTTTCATTCATACTTCAAACTCTAAGTCATAAATATGTTCAATTCATCAAACACACTCTTACCCACAAAGATTCAATGAAAATAACATAAAGTTCGACACTTTTTATTCATATTTCCAAAACCTAATTCATAAGTACATTTAAATCATCAATCAAATTCTTACCCACAAAAGATTCAATGAAATTAACACAACTAACATCAAACTCAATACTCTTAATAAAACTCCAATTAAAAGCTAGAAAATAAATTAGATTAAAGAGGGGATGACTCATAAAGGGGAACTAGAAATGGGTGATTGTATAGGTGGTTGTTGTGGTGGTGTGGAGTACAAAGATGGTGGAGGAAGTTGCGTGGGCTGCCGGGCTGCGTCAGTTTGCTGCTGTTCGGCACACCGAAGGCAGCTGCGGCTGCTGTTGGCCGGCTCCTGCTGGCTTTTCGTGGGAGGTGGCGCCGCCTGCTAGGGGTGGTCACGGTGCTGCTGGTTGGCAGCACTACTAGTGAAGGAGGAGGGGAGAATAAGGAAGAAAGAAGCAGGAGGGAAAAGAATATGCGGCTCCATTGAAAAAAAAAGAGCAAGGAGTAGTCTTACTTTAAAATAAAACCCTAACTCCTCTTTTTATAATTATTTTTTTTTTAATTAATTAATTAATTTATTTATTTATTTATTTATTTCTAGATTACCTTCTTAAAGTGCCCAACTAAGAAAGCTCACTTAAGTGTGCTCACAAGTTCTAAAAAAATAATTATTTTGATTCGAACTTCTTTATTTTAGAACTCGTGACTATATTTTTAATATGGATATAAGTTAACATGTAAATTCGTATAAAAAAAAGAAAAACGTTTATTAAAACAAATTCAAAAACAATTTAATATAATTATAAAATCTCCCAAAAGTTAATAAAACAATAATTAATGATGTCTGAAAATCTCGGGGTGTTACAGACTACCCCCCTTAAAAGGAGTTTCGTCCCCGAAACTGGAGTAACAAGGCACTATTCCTGAAGATTTGCATTTTAATAACCCAATGTGGTATTCTAACCATTTTAAACATAACAAATTGGCTCAAAGCTTGTGATTTTATTGACACCATTAACAAAATGATACTCAATCTATCAAGGTAGTCATATATATTTCATTTTGGGTATTTATAATCGCCCAAATTGACACAAACAACCGAGTAAAGCATGAAGTTATGACACAATTTAACTCAAACAACCCATCAAAAGCATGTAAATATCACATAATCAACCAAAACAACCAATCAAAAGCATGTAAATATTACATCAAGTGACTCAACTACCAATCAAAAGCATGTGAATTTGTAATAAGTTGATATCATAAAGGAGAAAAAGCGTGAAAAACACGCGAAATTCAATCGCATTCTACCCCCCTTAAAACTTAGTTACGACCTCGTAACTCAACCAACCTCAAAATAGGACAATTTGAATCTTCTCTATGACCTCATAAGGTCCTATAAATTTTGAGCTTGACTTGCTTTTACCGACAATTCTTAATACTCCTTTCATCGGGCAAAACCCTCAATAGTAATCTCCCATAGTGAACGCATCACAATCTGTAGTAAACCATCTTTCAAGTTTACCAAACATCACAATCCATGTTTCTTTTACTATTAATCTCATAGAAAAGTCGATTCGATGAGACGTTTGCTTAATTCACTTTACTTTAATTTACTCACTTCAAATAATATATATGAAAAGGCCGGATAATAGTATAGATCTCAGAATAACAAATATCTCAAAATATTTAAAGGTGAGGAAGGTCATACAAGAACAATTAAATTAAATATGATTGAATAAGGGAGTTCACTAGGGTGACATTAGTCTTATCGAGTGACCTTATTCATAGAAGCTGATAAGTTTGTATGACTACGATGCAGTACGTTGAATTTGGATGTATGCCCAAGTAAGATGGCATGTTACTACATGAAAGAGTGTGGTATTATTAAGACTTGTAAAGAAACAACTTTACTTTCGAACAGGTTTCAAGAGAACTACTCAAATGTTTTACAAAGCTATGGATGAAAGTGATGGAGCAAGGATAACAAAAATCATTCATAAGGTGAAATTTAACCGCCATTGTCAACCATTTGGACAACCATTATAAATTTTTACTAACAAAAATAATAACATGATATGAGTTAATTTCAAGACATTTTCACATAGAAAAGTTTTAGGATATAATTGTATATTACTAAAACTCCAATTTAAAAGATAAAAAAAAAATAATAATAATAAACCTCTCTTTAATATTGTACAACTCAATTTACTTATGAATTATTATCATCTCAGAAAAAAAAAAAAATCAAACACTCAATGCTTTACCAAGAACATTAATGAGTTTTATATATGAAGATGATAGCTTTAATTATGCAACTGGGTCGTTAGTTAAGTTATACATTTAAGAAGACATACTACAATAAACTTTTGAACGAGAACAATATAGAGTATTCATAGTGATGCAATCACCACGTATGTGACTATCCCATCTGTGAAAACCTTCAATTCTATCATAACAACACATTAATACTATATTTGGATTATCAAATCAACCAATATTTCCAGAATGATCCATACTACGATAAACATGTATATAATTCTCTAAGTCTTTGCACTTAATCTAAGGAACACGAAACAAGTCAATCCAATGTACTATAACTAATAAGATACTTAATACTATCGAAAAAAAAATGCAACGAAAGGTAGGTGTGGTTGACGGTCAAACCCACTATAGTGCAGAATGGTCATCATCACTTCTAACACTCCTACTTAGAAGATATTTTCAAAACCTAACTGAAGATCTTTTACCTAACATATTAGGGTCGGTTAAACATTACTCCTAACTATACTTGACACTTCCGTGCACTTGTATGGGTTAATAATTAATCTTTCACGTCATCGGGTACATAATCTCTTTACTTAGAACATACTCTAAGCTTTTACATAACTTCTAGATTATAATCCATGACACAAGCATGACTAAGTAAAAACTCACACTCATGCTACCACTTCACGATTCATACAACATATAGTACGCCAATTGCTTAAGTAAATATCATTCGATAATAACCGACATGGTTATACTAAGATGGTGATATATCAATACATGATCTCAGCTCCATATATTCAACTTAATAATTTTAAGTATCATAACATAATCCTAACCTTTTCCCTAACATGAAATGCTCTTTTCATCAATCATATAGGATCAAATTCATAACTCAAAACGTACTGCATGTTTCATGTATATAATCCACTTATATATACCACATTTTGCAAGTCACAGTAATTGGTAATTATAAGTTCACCACTATGATACTAACATACGTATAAGAACTCGATTCCATGGAGCAATCAATGGAAAATTCTTTGCAACAAATTTAGACTTACTTGAGGGGTCACAACACATTTTCGAATCAATTTAATAGGGTAAGAGGATTAAAACCAAATTGGATGGATTTCGTGGTAATACACTTGAAATATTTGTCTGAAACTTCTTACATAACAAATGACCTCGAATTATTACTGAACTAATTCAATTTGTCATAAACGCTCTAAAAAAAATGTGATATTTTAATTTAATGCGAAATTAGTCAATTTGTACAGAAATTAGTTAAGACTCTTCGATAAGTTAATGGAAGGTGTACTTCTAATGATCTTTCATAGCTTGAATGCGTAATAACTTTGTACATATAATTAGAAACGTAGAATAAGACATATCAAGAATCATTACAGCCAAAACCCACACACACACACACACAAAAATAAAGGACAAGTTTGAACCACTCAAATTACTTGTCTGATTTTCTAGTGTCATTCATGCATCAACAACTTTCGATTCGTCATATTCTAACATACTCCATCGACACAACGAATTATACTTGATACCATTTGGATCCATACTTACCATATATCCTCAATGATATGAAACAATAACCAATGGTCTCCAATTTACACCACTCCTTAGTTTTAAATTGTGGGAGGCGCACCAAGGCAAAGGTTCCTTGACGCCTAGGCGCAAAGGCAGATATGAGCCTTTCGTAGGCGAGGCGCCTTTATCTCACTTAAGCGTAAAAATATTCGACTTTAATACATACATAATACTTCAACAACATGATATTCGTATTTTATTATCAACACGGTTTAAATCATTCGTTGTCCTCGCGGTAATACCACTTAAGCACACAACTATTATATTGAGAATATGAAAAATTCCCACATGAAGTGTATCAAGGCGCTCAAGGCACACGCCTCTTGTAATGAGCTTTGCCTCGCCTAGTCGAGGCGTTTCCAGCCGAGCTTTGGCTCGAGGTACACGAGGCGCAAAGCAAGACATGCTTCTTGAAACTAAGCACTACTCTAAGGTGTAAATATTTTCTTTCTAATTCTGCAACATGAATAAAACTATTACCATTTCATTTACATAAATCACCAACTTGACTTCAAAACTATAATTTTGTCCTTAATATATGATCAAGACTTTAAATACAGGCTATCATATCAATCATCTAATCAATCGACTTAATTTACAATCACGTGTAAATATTATCCTATTTTTAATTCCTCCTCCTTATTTGTGTTTAGACTACTTACAATCACACTCATCAAAAGAGTTATTGTACCACATTCTATGTAATGACGAACGAATGCACTTGACAAATGAATTGTTCAAAATGGCAATAAACAATGGATTTATGTGTAAGATCAGTATCGAAACTCATAAGCTTTGTGAAAACAATTAACATAATGTTCAAGCACATAAGACCAAAGTTTATACTATCCTCACCATCAAAAGGAAATACCAGATACAACCAACTTCTCTATAAGTCAATTATCCACACTATTTTCTGTAATTAATACCTATCATGCAATTCATGAATTGCCCATCATACGTAACAATTTTTTTTTTTATTAGTACTCGGATAACACGTAATTCAACTCTACTAATTGATTAACATCATATCATAATTCAAACCATAATCATAACTTTTAATTATAATAATAACACACAAATGAAAATGAGTCTTATATTAGCTAGACAAATTATATATTTACCCATGCACGTGCAATAATAATCATTATGCATGAATATGTGATATGCAACTATCCCATATCTACCCAAACTCTCACGATAAACTTCTATCTTCAAGAAATTCTCAACGAATTGAAAACACAAGGCGTCAAATATAGGAACCACTGGCTCTGGTAACCACCTGTAACACCCCTGGATTTTATAACCCACAGGTCCTAGGATCGAAACCTGGCTCTGATACCACCTGTAACACCCCTGGATTTCCGACCCCTTACACGAAATCAAAATCGTGAAAGATGGAAGGAAATTCGGGTGTTACAAAAAAAAACAAAGAAAAGGAAAATAATTTAATTAATTGTTAAAGGTTAACTTTAAATAGGTGAGAAAAGATTCCGACAGCATTTACCCTAAAATTGTGCGTCTATTGTAGGATAACAAAAGCTTTATAAAAATCTAATAAAGCAAAGGCATCAACGGTCTCTCAAAACTATATCACAGCGGAATGATTCATCGTTGGCTTCTCACATCAACATGCCAAGCATGGATCGTGGTTCCGGTGTCAACGCTTGCGTTTTAAACCGACTAGAATCTTTAAAACTATACAGTTTAAAAAAAACTACGCAGCGGAGATACAAATATACAAAGGAGAACATGAAGCCTCATAACAAAACATATACAACCGAAGCTTACAAACGATAAGTAAGAGCTACAGAAACAAATTAATGGTATGACATAAGTTATGTTTCGCCCTCGCCACTCTCCCCCAATGCAGTGCAATGCAAAAGAAGCTTTGATACCTGCTACGACTGCCCATGATTCTCCTGCTGCTCAACATCAGACCATGCCAATGTGTCATAGCAGGACAATCATAGAAAGTCATCAAACAAACAAACATAAACACAAATACGTACACGTCAGTAACTAGCATCAAATATAATAAGACCAACTAATGGATAACATTATGTTAATTAACAACATAAAATGATTTCATAGGACACAAGTACAAATAGTATCCGTTTACCGTCCACCTATGCTTCTTGGATAGAATGTAGGTCTTCACATTTCTCTTCTCAAAACATAAACTCATGCAGAACACGAGTAGTATCAATTCAAGCAAGGCATTAGAGTTTGTCTATCTTAGAGTAAGCGTATTCATAGCCCATCTTTGGGACTGGTAACTCCTTTGAGGTAAGTTAGCTTAGGCGCACTTCTCACTAGCATAAACTACTCTATCATTGAAAAATCAATGAGTAAACGTTCTATTAAGGAGTAAGCTTTTTATGAAAGAATAAGCTTTCTTTCAACGAATAACATTCTATCATTAGATCTTTTCTTCACTTCATGGCAGTGACATGACCATGGGCGTTATCGGCCACCCGGCGCCCATGGTAAAGTATGAGCTCATACCCCCTCCAGCTGACCCTCTCGGGTCCTACCTTTGGGAAACTAACACTGGGGTACCAATCCAGTGGAGAGGCAACCATATTGGGGTTTGCAAGGCCCGCATGGTGACACCTCGGTCAAGGGGCGTTATCGGCCACCCGGCGCCCAATTGACAAAGTATGCTCATACCCCCCTTACGGTGGTCCCGTCGAACCTCACTTAGGGGACTACTAAATCAACCGAATATAATCCAGTTGAGTCACGCCAACTAATCATAATTTAGTACTTTATCAAAGGGGAATAACTCCCGCTTTTGACTATTGATGAATGCCCCGGGATAGCAGAATGCTGAAACCCACTGAGCAACTCAAATAAAAAAAAAATGAAATTCACCTATAAAGGAGTCATTCTAACTCCAAGTAAGGCATAATCCAATTCTTAAATATATGAGGGGGATGCTCCCCGCCTTCTACTAATACTCTCATTTTCTAAACTATTCTATGCTCAAGGATTTCGTAATCGATATCTCTTCGTACAAGGTTTACTCGCTAATATTTCATAGTTTCGATACAATGCATATATCACAATAAACGATGAACAATAATGTCTTAAAGGAAAAATTACATATAAGAATTAGTTACTGCGTATACGTACCTGCAAGCGTCACTGCACAACCCAAAAGTCACAAAATCACCCAACTTAGTTTCTACTTTCCTCTTATGAACTGGGAACCTATGCAATTTAGGAATAGAACTAATAAGTTCCCTTAACTACTTTGTCATACCAGCTAAAAGCCAAAATAACCACTATCATCCATATAAGATAAGTTTCCCATTACTTTAGCATACCCACGCATCTCATTCATTACTAGTCACAACCTCTAGCTCAACAATAACATAAATCTTTCCATAAATTTAAGAGAAAAAGTATCGTGTGAGTCCTTTCTTTACATCAACCAAATTTGCATCATATTGATCCACGTTACTTTAAGATCACATAATTCTTACAATATTAATGTAGTGCTAATATGACGACAATGACGAGTCTTAAGGTTATCACATCGCACTATCATTTATTAAATTCTCCAAGGTTAAAAGAATAACTATAATCAAGACATCGTAGCAAGTAACTTTAACAATTCTCAACGAGTTGACACTACGCTCATAACCTTATTAATATTATGCATTATGACTTCCATAACTTAATACGAACACTTATTTTTTTTTCACAACAATCAATTCACAATTACTACTCCCAATTAACTTTAAAACCATTTCTATAATCAACTATAATTCAAATCACTTTCAACTATCACTATAGCAACTCATAATCAAGCAATCACATCTTAAAATAATTTGTAAAATTATTCGATCAATCATCACACCATCAAAATAACACATAACCATCTTTTCATTCATACTTCAAACTCTAAGTCATAAATATGTTCAATTCATCAAACACACTCTTACCCACAAAGATTCAATGAAAATAACATAAAGTTCGACACTTTTTATTCATATTTCCAAAACCTAATTCATAAGTACATTTAAATCATCAATCAAATTCTTACCCACAAAAGATTCAATGAAATTAACACAACTAACATCAAACTCAATACTCTTAATAAAACTCCTATTAAAAGCTAGAAAATAAATTAGATTAAAGAGGGGATGACTCACAAAGGGGAACTAGAAATGGGTGATTGTATAGGTGGTTGTTGTGGTGGTGTGGAGTACAAAGATGGTGGAGGAAGTTGCGTGGGCTGCCGGGCTGCGTCAGTTTGCTGCTGTTCGGCACACCGAAGGCAGCTGCGGCTGCTGTTGGCCGGCTCCTGCTGGCTTTTCGTGGGAGGTGGCGCCGCCTGCTAGGGGTGGTCACGGTGCTGCTGGTTGGCAGCACTACTAGTGAAGGAGGAGGGGAGAATAAGGAAGAAAGAAGCAGGAGGGAAAAGAATATGCGGCTCCATTGAAAAAAAAAGAGCAAGGAGTAGTCTTACTTTAAAATAAAACCCTAACTCCTCTTTTTATAATTATTTTTTTTTTTAATTAATTAATTAATTTATTTATTTATTTATTTATTTCTAGATTACCTTCTTAAAGTGCCCAACTAAGAAAGCTCACTTAAGTGTGCTCACAAGTTCTAAAAAAATAATTATTTTGATTCGAACTTCTTTATTTTAGAACTCGTGACTATATTTTTAATATGGATATAAGTTAACATGTAAATTCGTATAAAAAAAAGAAAAACGTTTATTAAAACAAATTCAAAAACAATTTAATATAATTATAAAATCTCCCAAAAGTTAATAAAACAATAATTAATGATGTCTGAAAATCTCGGGGTGTTACACGTGTAGTATGAATAACGATACGCTTCCCGAATAAGTTATTTTATTATAATATTTTGATAAGCAGAGGTAGTATGACCTCACTAACTTGAAAGTGGACGTAGTATGACGTCAATTGGTGGAAAGAATTACTCGCGGCATATGGAGCCCTATGGGCCAACGCGGGGGTATGCATACTTAACCATAGGCACCGAAGTAGGACGTGTGTCTATGGTAGGGACTTGCTTAGGGGTTAGCTCCCCCTAACGTATTGTCTCACCTATGGAGTTTTAAGTGGTACCGGCAGTATGGCTGGAAAAGATACAGCAGTATGGCTGAAAAAGATACAGCAGTATGGCTGACTAACTGAAACAAGAAATTATTAAAGTTATTATCTTTAAATTTATTGTACCCGAATTAAATGAATTACGACTTCTTGCTGATGTGTACTTTTGGTCTTAACGATCCTGCGATGATGTCGTTTCCTTCTTGGACAATGACTAGCAGTAAGTTAATTGCAGGTATGGGGAGTGAGGATTACCCTGGGAGAAATAAATTGCTAGATTCAAGAGTTTGTTATGAACATAAGATTTCGTATTTTTGAATGTTTGGTTTATGAGGCGTGAACGCTCTCAAGTAGTAAGAAGTAGACCTACCTTTACAAACTTATCCGTTGCTAAGTCTTTCTTTATGTTTGGTAGCTCGTAATAACTCTAATAGAACTCGATCCGCAAGTTTTGTTTCGTTACGGAATCCTTTTTAACGCCCTGGTTTGACTCGAACTGTATTTGGTTCTTCAAAAAGTCGTTTTCTCTCTTAAACGATTCGAGTTAAACTACGGGATGTTACATGAGCAGTTTTTTGTGGGTCAGTTATGGATGGTGTATACCATGATGTTTATGCATGGTTATTCCATGAAGGTTGGCCGGTTATTACTATTGTTATGAGATTTCTAAAATATATGGCTCATGCTCCTGTACTAGAAATAACTTAGCATTTTGACGTGAGACGAAAAACACAAAGTAATACAACTAGAAAAATAATAACAATGATCAATTACATTTTTTCTCCATCCATTCGTATCTATTGTTTTTTCTTCACATGACCAAATTAACAAAAACGAATTTCTCATTTTAACTTCAATATTCGCGATCCAAGACCCTTTCTTTGAATTAGTAAAAACATTTTTTGATTCAAACGTCTGTCTCCACATGTCTATTAGCATTGAATTCATGTCTAATTTTGTTCACCGATACAATATCATCAACTAACAACATGCAACATAGAACTTCTATCTTAATAAATAATGACATCACATCTAGGGTTGTTATACATATCAAAGGGCTCAAAGCTAAACCTCAATGACGACCAATCATGATCAATAAATCTTTTGTATTGTTTCTTTGTTCTTTCTCTTGGGTAAGCCTTCATCAATAAAAGTATCTTGGGTAAACCAATCACGTCTAATTTCCAATCATGAAGGTTTCAAAGCCAAACTTTAGTTTTGATGAAGGATATAAAAGTATTTGTTTCGATCTCTTGATAAACCTTCTTCAACAAGAGGATATCAACTTAATACGAAATATTTTTCTAGTTCTAATTCCATTCCATAAAGTTTGTTTTGGTCCATTCCTCAAAATTCTTCACACATATTTTTATTCCTCTTTCGGTAAAATGTTTCTCCCATCCCCATCTCCATTATGTAGCAATAACATAAAATTTTCAAATCCCTCCCCCCCAACCCCCACCCACACACACAATAGTCATTAACCGAACGGGAACACTAAGATACCGCGCCCAAGTGTTCTCAATATAGGGCCTTATTCTCCGGGTGTTCTCAATCGTTCTTCCATCGCGCCCAAGTGTCACCATTGATGGAAGGTAGCTTAAAATCTAACGCGCTTTTCAGCTTAAAATCCGCATAGTGTCTTTTGCAGTCTTTTCCTCCCAAGCCCTTCTAACAAAATGATCTAGGCAATGGTTCCATTTGTATTGTTCCTAAACGAATAAATAATTCATTAAATAAAAATCTTATAATAAATATATTCAAAGAAATATGAAAATAAAAAGTATATAAT
This sequence comes from Amaranthus palmeri, assembly GCA_019776075.1. Lineage (NCBI taxonomy): Eukaryota > Viridiplantae > Streptophyta > Magnoliopsida > Caryophyllales > Amaranthaceae > Amaranthus > Amaranthus palmeri. Next base: position 244,636 of record JAAKBH010000423.1, read on the forward strand.
TATTTTACCTTAAATTTATTAAAATAAAAATCTCTTGTGGGTTTTGTGACACCCTTTCAACTACTACCTACTACATCTTGCCTATAATTGCAGGTAGCTCTAATTTTGGAAGCAATTGTGTTTCCATACGCCGGATCGAATCTTATAATATTAAAAAGTTCGTATGTGATGAAATATACTTAATTGAAAAAAATATTAATAACAATAATATTATAAAAATATTTACATGTTAATGGTTGATAACCATAGAAAATCCGAACAACAATCATCTTCTTCCATGTCCAAGGGGTCATTTCAAGTATTTTCATTACTCATTGTTTTGATTTGTGTTGTATTGAGTTCTATTTTCTTCATCGTCAGTGGACAAATGATTGTTATTGTTCATTTTGCCTATAATATGTAAATATGAAATCCTAATATTAATTTCAACTAAAATTTAGAAAATTATCACATCTACAACTAAAAGTTAAATATAATTAATCTCTCTATATTCAAGTTATACAAAACAGAAAAAAAAAAAAAAAAAAAAAAAAAAAAAAAAAAAAAAAAAAAAAAAACATATACATATACATATACTAACATGTAAAAAATCCGAAATATAAAAAACATACATGTAATAAATCAAATAAAATACAAACATTAACATTGGTACATATACATATACTATATTGTATCCACACAAAACATGTGTACATCTAAACATCTAAAAATTGAGAGAAAAAAAAAAAGATTTCTAAAAAACAAGAAAACAAACAAAATTACACTATTAAAACCTTAATTTGAAATCAATTTTTAAAAAACATGAAATCAAACATAATTCCTTATTATATCTGGTGCGTCTTCTTCGTTGACTCACAAAAATCCAAATTGGTCCGATTCATCAATCAACTCATCTCCAGTCCGAATTATAAGTGGATCTCTTTTCTTAACAATGCTAGATCTGAAATTTGTTCTATTTCTCCTATATGGATGACTTTTATCTAGAAAACCTTCGATGACAGTCAAACTAATACATCTTGCTATGCTTGAGGTAGAAGGCTTGTGAATCGTCCATGCGATAAGGGAAAGCATATCGCCTTGCAGTACTCCTCCCAGATAACGTCGAATAAGCCGGAAAGTCAATTATTGTCCGCATCAAATTAGCTGCTCGCAGTTGGAAATTCTCATTTCTTGAGACGTCAAACGTACAAATACCCTCTGGCCACAAAATTTACAGCTCTTGTATTAGCAATTGAAGATATAAATATATATATTTATTTTTTTTTTTTTGAAAATTTGGAATATATTAATAAAATGATGAAAAAAGACACCACACTGTAACTTGGGACTCCAATCCCGCCCGCATAAAAAAACCCCCGTAGGGAAAAAAGCCATTGGAAGAGGAAAACCAAGAGACAGGTCACCCTAAACAGCATAGGAGTGGGCTATGCAATAATGTTTTTCAAGACACCAAAAGTTGGTCCAAACACCAACACACCAAGAAAATCTAGCGAAACACCAAGATACAAAAAGAGGCGACTCCAGAATCGGAGCGAAAGGGTCCTAAACACCACAAACTCCACGAAGCCGCAACCTGACGCCCATCCTCGCCAACACCTAGGCCCTCAGTCAAAGAACCAAGCCCCACAACTAGATTGCCGCCAATACACCAGTCCAAAAGTCGCTACACCCATCATAAGCGACGACTCTAAAACTCCAAACTGAAAACATCATCCCTAAACTCCAAAAGTCAGTCGACCACACCAAGAAACTCCTTCAAAGCATTGAGAACCTTCGTCAAAAACCAAAATAAATAAACCAGCACCACAAGCAACATGAGACAGTCGACCACAACCGACAGCCCAAAAACACCAGTGTGAAATACGAAGAACCTCCCAGCCACCAACACCAAGACCAACAAAACCAGACTGTAGAAAATAAAGAGAAACAAAACCCAAAAACGGATCATCCCAGTCATCAACACTACAAAACAACAAACCTGTTCTTTGTTCTCGAAGAAAATTATTGGGAAGCATCAAAACACCTCTGCAAACATATAGATTCCTAATCCCACGCCTAAACAACCTCAGAAAGTCCCAAAACCAGAAGAAGATGAAGAAAAGAACCAGGGTACACCAAACGGCAAACGCCACACTCGAGCAATCCATATCTAACACTAATCCATCTATAAATCCGCCGACACCAAAAGAGAATATAATCTCAGAAGATAGATTCATGAACCAAGAAACACGACACCACCAAAGAAACTACCCTTGAAAGACTCTCCTGAGAATCTACCCATTTTTGGAGACTTGCACCAAGACAGACGCACACCATATTACACCATTAATTTCGAGCCCCAAGATTCGATTCCATAAGACTCCATATGAACCCAACAAACGTCATCAGAAACACCACCAGGTTTCGAAACCCAAGAAGAAACAAAATTTATCAAAAACCACTACCAAAAACATCACCATAATCTAACACCATTGTACACCATTGAACACCCACCAGACCACCATTGTACACCATCAAATACAGGCAACTGAAAACGACCCACCCACCCTATTACATCTCCATCATCAACCCGACATCCAAAACCCACGATATATCAGCCCGAAATTGACCAAAAGCAACGCCATCTACACCATAAAACAAAGACCCACACGCTCCTACCAACACCAGTACCGAAACAGCCTATCAAGACTTTATCCAGTTCCCAAAAAACCAAAATCCCGAAGGATTAAACAAAAGATAACACAAGACAAGAAGCAACACCAAACAGAAACAGAAACTCTAAATACCATCCAAAAACTAGCCGAGAAACACCATGTCCCTCGGAAAAGCTCGAAACAAACCTCGGAAGACAACCCGTCAATAGCATCCAAAGGATAAACAACGCCATCACCAAGGAAAGAGAGCTTTGCCGCCGACGACCCTGAACCCCCAAAAACACCGTCTTCCCCATAAACATTGGAAGCCTGACGATAACTTAAACCATACACAAAATTACGTTATTAAGAAAACAAAAAAACAGTACCCACACCCATAACCTTGATTTTGAATCATCAAACAACCCTCAACCCAAGATGCACCACCCCACCATCTAACACCCCCGCACAGCCAAGCACTTTACGTTGCACAAATATTTTTTTTTACTTCTTTTCTAGAGCTTGTGTAGTATCCAAGATACATTGCAATATCCTTATGGTTAAGTAATCTTTTTCCTTTTTTTGAAATCTTTGGCAATTTCAAAGACTCTGGGTTTGTTACCACGAGGTGAGTACATTCGTCTCCACTCACAGTCGTGGGACGGTCCATATGGTCGGGAGGAACGTAAGTGTCAACCTCTATAGTGTCATTGCTTTTGGCGAGCCATCCATCACCATTGTTTCTCTTACCTTACTCTCCTCCGAGGCTGTAGAACGCTCTACACTACCCGTCTTTTCCTCCATTTCTACCGGAGAAGTGATCGGAGGGACCTTCGCGCTGTTTAGAACAAATTCTTGTCGTGGAACTTCTTGGACCACCGCCGGATAGTTTCTATTATCACTGAGTTTGATATTCTGAACCCCACGTTTAGGAAACCGTACTCTCGGACTTTTATGGTTGTGTTTGTCCCAAGAAGAAGCCAGCTTTGGATACTTAGCTAGAGAAACTTGAATAGCACAATTTTTTATCATCGAACCATGGAGCATCTCAATGGCGGCAAGTGCGTCTTCTCTCCGCTTGAATCTAACGAACCTAAAAGCAAGGGTGAAGTTCTTCCTCGGTTTTCTTGATATATATACATCAACCACTGTCCCAATACCTGAAAAAAATCCATGGACCCAATCCCTTGACGTTCCAAACGGTAGAGAATCGACGAATAAAGTGGTTGACCCATAATGCGACCGCGGCGGCTCCCGAGGAACCCACCGCCGAGAGGGGTGGGCGAACCCTCGATGACCACCAGCCTTTGGTGGAGAAGGCCGTGAAGAGTGGAAGAAATCTGCAGCCGCAGACGGATGAAAATGTGACTGTTGGTGTTCAAGCAAACCGCTCCTTTTATATATATATATTAAAAGTATAGTTACGATTTCTAAATAAAGTTGTTCGAAACAAATGATTATTTTATTAAAATGTGTGAGCACACAAAGGTAGGCCTCGTAGTTAGGTCTCGCAAGAAAACGAATCTAGATAAATAAATAAATAAATAAATAAATAAATAAATAAACATAATAATAAGAAGGAGACCCTAAATACTCAAAACTACTATCACCATTTTCCCTCTCTTCCTCACATCCCCTTCCCCTCACCAGCAGCTGGCGGCCAGCAGCAGCCCTGCGCCACCACGACACGACCAAGAGCAGCCCCGTCCACCCTACTCTAGCAGCAGGTGGCGGCTGTAGGCCTCCTAAGAGCAGCTCTGCTGCGTTTCTCCTCCTCCAGCCGTAGAGGCTGCCCACACGACCACCAATTGTGGTCCACCACCACACACGTGAGCCACCACCACAAGGACCACCCATCTCTTGGTCCACTTCTTAGTCTCACTCTTTGTAAGTCATCTCTTCTCTTCTCTAATTAATTCTCTAGCTTTAATGGAGATTTTATCTAAGTTTATGAGTTTGGTGTTGGTTTTGTTATACTTTCATTAAATCTTTGTGTGGGTAATAGAAATCAAGTGTAGTTGAATATTAACTTTATTATACATAAATTGGGTAATTAGTTCAAGTATTGAAGTTAGATTCATTTGGGTCATTTTGAATTTCTAATTCATGTGGTAGTATTTGATTAGTTATTACATTTTGGGATTTTGATTCACCTTCAAAGTTTAAAAGCAAAGTTTTGGAAAGAAAAAAAAATTCAGATTTTGTTCTTCCTGTTTTTGGCTGATTTCGAGCCTCTTCAGGGCGTTTTTAGGTTATGGTTTCTTCATAAGATTTGTAGAGCTCGAAGTCGCGGTCGCGTGGGCACTTGAATCGCCCCAAAATGATTTCGTATGAGAGATTTATGACCAAAATACTAGCAGACTATCATGAAAATCGAAAATAGTCAATTATGAGTTTAATTGTTCAAATGGGGATTTCAATTGGCTATTCCTCCAATCAAGTATATACGATTATTTTATGTTTCTTTATTCGGTTATTATGGACGGTATGAATTGTTGGGTATTATTGATAGTGATGATTGTAGTGACTATGAAAGTGATTTTTTGGTCTAAATTGAGAATAATAGTTGCTAGTTGTTTTGGGTTGATTGTTGTAAATTACAAATACCCTTATTAGGATGTTATTCAAGTCATAATGCAGGGTGTTAGAAAGCTAAGAGCATGATGACTACTCTTCGTCGATGGTTGCTCAAGTTATTTGACTTGTTTTGATTATATTTCTTTCTAGCCTTGTAGAATGTAACAAATGATATCGCGATTCGATAACTCTAAGAATTGACTTATCGTTGTATAAGTGTTGTGTTAAAAATTGTAAGGCTTAGTTGTGATTGGTTATTTTTGGGTAACGCGAGTCGATATGTACAAAATTGGTTAATGTAAAGAAACGACTCACATATACTTTTACTTTTAAATTGATGGAAGGACTTGTGTCGTGTTGAGGTAATGATTTTGACTTGTACTGAATGTGCTATGAGCGTGCTAGAGTGATCGGAAACTCATGTTGAATGGGTGATAGCGGTTACTTTGGTATTTAGTTGGTATGACAAAGTAGTTAAGGAGACTTATTAGTTCCATTCATAACTCTATAGGTGCCCAATTCATAAGAGGAAGGTAGAACTTTAATTGGATGATTTTTATGACTTTTAGTTGTGCAGTGCCGCTTACAGGTACGTATACGCAGTAACTACTTCTTATATGCAATTTTCCTTTAAGACATTATTGTTCATTGTTTATTGTGATATATGCAATGTATCGAAACTATGAAATATTAGCGAGTAAGCCTTGTATGAAGAGATATCGATTACGAAATCCTTGAGTATATAATAGTTTAGAGAATGAGAGTATTAGTAGAAGGCGGGGACCACCCCCCCTCATTATTTAAGAATTAGATTATGCTTTACTTGGAGTTAGAATGACTCCTTTATAGGTGAATTTCATATTTTATTTGAGTTGCTCAGTGGGTTTCAGCGTTATGTTATCCCAGGGCATCCATTAATAGTCAAAAGCGGGAGTTATTCCCCTTTGATAAAGTACTAAATTATGAGTAGTTGGTGTGACTCAACTGGATTATTTCCGGTTGATTTAGTAGTCCCCTAGGTGAGGTTCGACGGGACCACCGTAAGGGGGTATGAGCATACTTTGTCAATTGGGCGTCGGGTGGCCGATAACGCCCCTTGACCGAGGTGTCACCATGAGGGCCTTGCAAACCCTAATATGGTTGCCTCTCCACTGGATTAGTACCCCAGTGTTAGTTTCCCGAAGGTAGGACCCGAGAGGGTCAGCTGGAGGGGGTATGAGCTCATACTTTGCCATGGGCGCCGGGTGGCCGATAACGCCCATGGCCGTGTCACTATGCCATGAAATGAAGAAAAGATTTACTGATAGAATGTTACTCGTTGAAAGAAAGCTTATTCATTCATAAAAAGCTTACACATTAATAGAGCGTCTAATCATTGATTATTCAATGATAGAGTAGTTTATGCCAGTGAGAAGTGCGCCTAAGCTAACTTACCTCAAAGGAGTTACCAGTCCCAAAGATGGACTATGAATACACTTACTCTAAGATAGACAAGCTCTATAGAATCCCGTGTTAGATAGTTTATTAATGTCTCGGTTATCCAAGAAGCATAGGTGGACGGTAAACAATTACTATTTGTGTTTGTGTCCTATGAAATCTTTTTATGTTGTTGTATAACATAATGTTATCTATTAGTTGATCTTATTATATTTGATGCTAGTTACTGACGTGTACATGTTTGTGTTTATATTTGATTGTTTGATGACTTTCTATGATTGTCCTGCTATGACACATTGGCCTTGGTCTGATGTCGAGCAGCAGGAGGATCATGGACAGTCGTAGCAGGTATTAGAGCTTCTTTTTGCATTGCATTGCATTGGGGGAGAGTGACAAGGGTGAAGAATATCGTTATCCTTTGATTTTGTAGTTATTTATCTTTTGTGAACCTTGGTTGTATATGTTTGTTAATTGGCCTTGTGCCCTCCTTTGTATAAATGTACTTCCGCTGTGTAGTTTATAACGTCGTATGGTTTTGAAGTGTTAAGTCATCTTAAAACGCACGCGTTGACATTGGAACCACGATCCACTCTTGGCATGTCGATTTGAGAAGTCGGTGATGAATTATTCCGCAGTGGCGTGAGATTTTAAAAGGGCAATGATGCGTTAAATTAGTCTAATGTTTTATTGTGTTGATCGCTCTACCACATATGTTCGATTTTAGTAGAGGTGCCGCCGAAATTTTTTTTCCTTACCTTTTTAAAGTTAATCTTTAACAATTAATTAAATCTTTTTCCTTTTCTTTTCTTTTTTTTGTAACACCCGAATTTCCTTCCGTCCTTCAAGATTTTGATTTCGTTTAAGGAGTCGGAAATTCAGGGGTGTTACATGTTCTCTTATCTCATTTGGTTCTTTATAACAACAATTCTTATACTTTATACAAGGACATCTAATTTCTACAGGCAAAATCTAAAAGCTCTTCCAACCCACTCATAAATCTTGAACTAAACTTTCCTTTTTTTCCTTCGGTTGTATATCCAACTTCTTGCTTGTCTAACATTCATTTTTAACACTTATATATAACGTAATTATATGATTATTCAATAGATTGTTAAGGTAAATTAATGACAACAAAAATATCTAAACCAATTCATGAGAATAAAATTATATGATAATAATATAATTATTCGAAAGAGAATTATTAAAGTAGATTAATGATAATAAATATAAAATATAAAATAATGAAAATATATAATAAAAAACTCATGTAAACAAAAGGAAATAAAATATGATAATAAAGTAGATTAATGATACTCCCTCCGTTCTTTTTTGATTGTCCACATTACTATAACAGGTAGTTTCATATATTTGTCCCATTTCCTAAAATGGAAAGTTTTGATACCCTCTTTTCACCCCTCTCTCTTCTAATATTCCATTTATAATAATTAATTTATATTTTCTCTCTCATAATACCAATACAATCATTAATTCACACCACTATTATACTAATAAAATATCCCCTCTCTCTTCTAATATCCCATTTATAATAATTAATTTATATTTTCTCTCTCATAATACCAATACAATCATTAATTCACACCACTATTATAATAAAATAATACCCACAATCAACAAAGATTCCCACTATCTTAATATGTGTGAAATCTTCAAATAGGACACACATATAAGAACGGAGGGAGTAATAAATATAAAATATAAAATAACGAAATAAAATATGTACTAATGAAATAATAAAATTAAAGAAAAATAATAACAATAAATATTAAGTATAAATAATAAAATTAAATAAACAAATCATGTAAACATACTTAAAAGTTGAATTATCTGCATGAGAATAGGTAGATGTTTTGATTAGAGATAATGAATGTGTGCTATATGTCTTAATTTATGCTTAGCTCCATAAGAATAGGTAGTTGACACTATAACATAATTTGCTTTTAGTGGGATATATTTAGCGACATTTAATTTAAATGTCTTTATTTCAAATTGCTAATAGTATATTTAGAGGATTTAATGGCATTTATTAGACCCTTTAGCAGCATATTAAAAAATCACACAAAAGTTTTTTGCAACATAAGATCTAGTGACATTTGTCACAAATGCCACAATAGACTATAGTGACAATTTACATATACCACTAAAGACCAAATAAAGTGTCGTTAAATCATTTTATGGTGAAACATTAAAATATTATCGATAATTATAACATTAAAAATATGAATTAGTGACATTTTTTTAATGTCACTAAACTTAATGTCTCAAAAAGTCAAATTTGTTGTAGTGTGAGTATGTTTTAGGAAGTTATTGTTGTTCGAGAGAGAACATTAGTATTTATGATACGTTCTTCCCCATAACAAACATCCACGACCTTAGGTTAAAGTTTAGTAAAAACACTACCTTGGTGAGAAAGCCTAACCTATGCCTCTTCAGCTTATTGATCACCTTAACTTTGCTTTAGTTCATTGTGTTATTGTCTACTTTTATGCTTCATTTTCATTAAGTATTTTTAATTGCTTTCTTTAATTACTTCTATCCCCAAACAACATATTATACGTTTTCGAACATACTAATCGATCGAGAAACTATTGACTTACCCCACTCCCTGTGAATTCGACCGTACTTGCCGTCGTACTAAGCTAAGTCGTGCACATGCGGTAATACTATTAAGAACGTAAAGTCCCGATCATGTATTGTGCAATATTTTGTTGTTTGAATTCATCCATAAAATAATACCATTTTATTACCTCCAATCTAAATTGTAAAAAATACCAAATTTCGATAGAAATTCATCAATTTAACGTCAAAATTGACCATTTTTAGGTCAAAATTAAAATATATATTTTAATTGATTAATTTAAGGTTTACTTTAAGTTAAAATTGATACCTTTAGGCTTTAAGATCAAATTAAAATTGAATTTTTATTCTTTAATTTCAAAAAGAACTACCATTTTGATTTTTCAATTTTGGCATTTGGGTCGACACATATAGACATTCTCAATATGAGACCGGCTCTCGTAAGTTTTTGTGTATATTTAATGCTTATATGTAAAATATACTTTCTTAGTCCTAGACAATCGATAGTTATCTTTCTCATGATTATTATTAGTTGAGTTGAGTCTTTATAACTAATATTTCTATTTCTTTATCTTTTTGTTATCAACCTTCCAATTTGTCTTGTCTTGTCATGGCGAGTGTCGCGTCATTTGTTTTTATTTGCAGGTCATTAACAAGTCGAGAGTCTCATCGATCACATAACTTTTTATTTCTTTTGATAAGAGTTTAGTTTGTCGAAGATATTTATTTCTTACAAGCTCACAACCTATTTAATATGTTTCAATTCGTTTCTACTTGGTTTTTAAATTTCTTTAAATCTTCCTATTTAATGTTTCAATTTGATTTTTACATGGTTTAAAAAAACATGTATTCAAGACTAATCTAAATATCTTTAATATATTTTATAAAAATTATAAAAAGTACATAATAAAATTCTACATATCAATAAGAATCCATTAAAATCTACATAACTATATTTTAACTAGTACATATCCATAAAAAAATTATATACAAATTTCACTAACCAAATAGAAAATCTTCAATAGAAAAATATTAAAAGAAAACGAATTAAGTATAAAATAAAAAGATAATGTTAAAATGACGCTATTAAAAAAAAAGAGAGATTTTTTTTTCTATATTGATCATTATCACAAACTCTCTTATATCATATTCTAATCCTTAGCTACCAACAATTCCATAACACAATAATGCCTCAATATCAATATAAAATAAAAAAAGAAAAAGTGGGCATAAAAATCCAAGTATTCCCCAATCCCCTCCTATAAATATCATACTCCAAAGTCCAAACTTAAATCGATACAATCAATCTTTTTCTTATGTAGGAGAGAGAAAGAAAAGTATAAAAACAACATCATAAATTCATCATCACCCATTCGCAGGAATATCTTTTCCGGCGACCCATAAAAAGTTTCCGACCAGAAATGGAACCAAAAGTGTTAGATCGTCGTAACATCGAGGGTAATAATAGTAATAGTAATAATAATAGTAAAAACAATAATGATAATATTGGGATGCAATGGACCAACGAAAAACACTCCAATTTCTTACGAGTAATGGAAGCAAGATTTGTGCGGAATATGTTGGAGAAGAGCTTTATCAACAATAATGTTGTACACCTTACAAATTCACGGCTTGACCGTTTTGTCCCTGATATGTCTGAGTCTACCCTTGATTTGCATAAATCAGGTAAAATATTTATCATAGATTAATCACTAATTCTTGTGAGAGATAGTCTCTTTACATTGAGAGACCATCCCTAAATTGGTGTATCCATCATTATTTTTTAATTTAATTAGGCTTTAATGGGATGGGTTTGGGAGGCGTCTTTCAAAAAACAGTCTTTTAGGAGACTTGCTGTTAATTAATTTAGTGATTTATGAATTATGATCACATAAATTTTTTTATGAAGGGTAGAATTCATTACCATTTTGTACATTTGAGTGTTTGGTTGGACTATAAATATGCTATTTTGGGTCGACTCAATTTAGTAGCTTAGGTGTATACGTCAAATATCTTAGAAAATTTGATTTACTTTTTATGCTGAATTGTTTATGTATTAATGAAAATATTTGGATCAATCTTCTTGTAAATAAATTATTTTTTCTTGTTGATTTTAAGAAAATTGTTTCAATTTGGTGTTTATGTGTAGTGCAAATTATAGTGAATTATTTAATTGTGTTGCTAAAAATTTGTTCTCACTAGATTTGCTTGTTGGGTGTTTATGTTTAGTTTACTATTAATATTAGTATTTCTGTTGTAAATATTGTATTGATATGAGATATTTACGCGAATTAAATAATGAGATATTTAAATTTGTCATTGGAATAATGATAAGTTAGATAATAAAAGTATTTTATATCAATTTAAATTGTAAGTAACGAATATGTAAGGACCATATGAATATAATAAATAAAAATAAATAAAGATAAATAAAATTTTTATAGTTTTGATTTTTTTTTATATTAGTTTTAATCGTAGGTGAGAAAACATGTAGTAACCTAAATGTAAATTATTAATATTTTAAATAAGAATAATTTTGTCTGATAGGATGAAAATAGAAATTGTTTAAGAAAAATAAATAAAATTGCCTAAAATGATAAATAAGAGAATCATTTAGAAAAAAACAAGTAATACTTATATAAATATATAGACTTTTAAAAAAGATGGGTATAATAAATAGTTACACTAGTTGATGAATATCACTTTGGTAGTGGAATAGAAAAGGTTAGATGAATGAAATTGAATTCACAAAGAAAGAAATATAAAAGTACAACATTGATAAACTTCAACAAGTAACTCATGCAAAAAGAGAGTGCCTTAAATCATGATGCCTATTTTAAGAATCAATCCCATTAAATGAGGAGTGAAGTTAGTGTAACATAAATCTTTGAAAATATCTACAAATCTTACAACCATGTGAAAATTTTACCTTGAGATTTGTATATTTTCTTGTGCTCTATATTACTTTCTACAATATCTAAACTAAATTACCAAATATAAATTGTCCAAAGAACTACTTTATCTTTTCTTAGTAAAATTTATACTTTATCTTTCTTTATTTACTTGCACCCAAACACTTATTTACGTAGTTCAATGTGTTTGTCGGATTGCTTATATCTAGAATTATACTCAACTAAAAGTTACAAAAATTTGATATTATGAAAGTATCGGACGAGACGAATACAACAAAATCTCACATGCCAATGGTTTTTTCTCGTTTAATAGCCGCAATATGTAAAACACTATCAAATGATGAATAGTGTACAAAATGAAAGTGGTGCAACTAAAAAAACGGAGGATACACAATTTATTACTCCCTCCGTTCACAAATGTTCTTCCCATTTGAAATATTTCATCTTAAGGAGAGAGAAATTTAATTAATGTTTTTGACACATATTTAGAAGATAAAATATATACATATGAGATCTTGTTAGATTCGTCTTAATGTATACTCTTTTATCATAAACTTTTATAATTTTTTATTATGTATATTTAGAAATATTAGCGTTTAAAATTTGCATTGGAAACTGTGGAAAAAGTAAAATGGGAAGAACAAAAAAAAACGGAGGGAGTACTACACAAGAGATTAATAAATTTATAACGTATTAGGAGGAAAATTTAAGTCCAAGTTATATGATTATAACACTATTTAACATTGAATTGTGTAATATTAAGAGTAGCTAAATAAGTTAACAAGTATAAATTAAAGGTGAATGTTAGATTCATCCTATATAGTAGTATATCTTAGATTATTTTGTCCATATCAAAATTTCGTAAATATCGACTGATTGACTTGATCAAGTCCAACAAAAGTAATTAAATATCAAATTAATCTTATCTATTCCTAGAAAAGATGATGAATTTTGCTTTAGAAGTAAATCACTATACACAAATGATGCAATGTTGTTAAAAGTAAAATGGTGTGTGGCAAAAGGTGTTTAAGTATAGAATAAGAATTGATTAAGATTTAGGTACAAACTTGATGAAAAAGAAAAAGGTTCAAATATATGGATCTTGGAAAGAGAGGGTTGTCAATGACTTGCAAAAGTAATGTAAGAATATGCTTGTTTAGATATTTTTGGTGTGATAAATATTGAGTATTCTTGACCTTTTTATATAATAGGCATAGCTGGGATATTTATGAGATCTTTTCATGCTTTTTGCATATTTTATTTTATATAATATATAATATTTTATCTTATTTATTGCTGTTGCTTTGAATTCGTCAGATCGAGTGAAAAGGAGCTGTAACAGGCAAAAGGAAAGACTAACTATTCGTCCTTATACAATGTCACATGATCAGGTTTGTACATTTCCAATTTTCCGTGTTCAAAATAGACTCGATGACTCGATAGACACCTGACTTTATAACCGAATCCGATATGACCCGACTTAAAAATGGATCTATAATTATGTAAAAACCAATGTGAACACAAAATCCGATTTTGAACCGACCCGAAATACCAAACCCGAAATCAACCCGATGACCCGAATGAACACCTCTACATTTTCCAATACATATACTCCCTCCCAATCATTTTAGATGTTACATTTGAGTTTTCACGGTTACTAAGGGTGGTGTGAGGTCTATTAAAAAGGTACTAGTTGGGTATTTTAATTGATTAAATTAATTATAAATGTGGTTGTTGAGTATATATTGGGAGTAGTAAAAGTGAGGATATTATAGGTAAAAAAATAAATAAAAAAGGAAATAAGACAATTGATTTGAATTTGTCAAATAAGGAAATAGAGCAACTAAAAAGATTCGGAGGGAGAGTATTATTTGAATAAATAATGGTAATATTTTGGTCTCGGAGGACTAATGTAGACATAAAATTAAAAGAAAACTAGAATAAGGTAAGGTAAGGTAAGGTAAGGGACCTTCCCGGTATCCCGCACAAGGCAGGGTCGAGTGGGGGTTTTCTTTTTTCTTGAAAGATGTGCGGACAAATCATATCCGTACCCCAAGGAGGGAGTAAAGAGAGATGCGCGCGGTCAAGAAACCCCCAATTGATACCTGCGCCTAGTAGGGGTCGAACCCCAAACTAGAATGTATGAATGAAACAAAAAATTAATGATTTAATTTTCAAAAATAAAATGCAAAGAGATAATCTAAAATGAAACAAAAATATTAAATGAGAAAAGTGATGAAGTAAATATTTCACAAGATTTGTTAAAGTGTTTTTCTAACATGATTGAGATAGAAAATAGTGAACATAATAGAATATCAAAGAAAATATTTTAGGAGTACTATAATAACTTTATGAGACATAACATATAATCAACTTTACTAAAATTAAACTAAATTTGTTATAACACTACAACATACTTTGCTTTTAGTGGGATATAATTAGCGACATTTAATTTAAATGTCGCTATTTCAAATTTCTAATAGTTTATATAGAGGATTAGTTGCAATTATTAAACCCTTTAGCAGCGTTATAAAAAATCATACTAAAACTTTTTGTAACATAAGATCTAGTGACATTTGTCAAAAACGTCACTATAAACTATAATAACAATTACATATGCCACTAAAGACCAAATAAATTGTCGCTAAATCAAATTATAGTAGAATTTAAAATAAAAACCAATAATTTTTATACTAAAATATAAATTAGTGACAATTTTTTGGGAATGTTATGGTAAACTTAATTTTGCTTTGAAATTTATAACCTATATAGATAGACTCTTCTACTACCATTAATTTTACTTTTTGACATGGGATCTTAGGCGACAGCCTCTCTTAACTACCCTTTGTTAAAAAGAGGGGATAGGTCTCAAACCTTGCAAATTGCAATCATGCTCCTATTGTTTTTGGGAATGTTATGGTAAACTTAATTATAAATTTAAGTAGGGCTTAACTTGTACAATTCAAAAATAAAAATAAAAAAAAAAACAAAGATGATAATGGAAAGATATTTAGATAGAAACACTAAAGTGGGACCTTAATTTTCAGTATTGTTAATGATCTTTTTCATTAGAGTGGGGTCGTCTCAGTACTTTATGTGGATATAAAAATATCCAATCCTTGTGTTTGGTTTTGGCAGTGACAGGCTGGCAGCTTGTTTGTTGTGCATTTTCTTTTTCGTCTTTGACGTGATCGAATACGTGTGTTTTGCTCGAAGGCTTATCGTTTCCAAAACATATTTTAAACATAATTACATGTATATATTTTTTGATAAATAAACAAGTCCAGTCAGAGTGAGGCTTGTAGGATGCGGGCCCACGTAATGTGTTTGTGGGTGTGGGTCATTGTTAGAGTATATAATATATTATGACGCGTAATTATTGTTAAACTTTTGGTTGAGTTCTACCTTTTACTTAAAATGAAATATTTAACATCAGGTAAGAGCTTGTGTTGCATTCTCATTTTCAGAATAAAAGGTTCTCGTGTGAGGGGACGTGTAAGAGTATTATATAATTTATTATGAGATTCTAATTATTAGCTTAAACTTTTGGTTAGAGTTGTTTTTTGACGGTGATGACTCAAGAGTCATATGGTCTTGGTCCTCTTGGACAGGCGTAGTTTGACGAGAAGGGTTAAGGGCAGTAGGTTAGTGTGGTGCATGAGGAGTAAGCAGGTGTTGGGCGTGACGAATAAGAGCAGAAATTTAAGGAGAAAGAATGAGAATGTTCACGGTGCACCACTACTCAGGCCACAGGGTGGAGATGATAATGTAGGGAGATTGGCGAAGGGATGCTCATGTTTGATGAAACGAGCATGGCAGGAGATGGACACTAGAGGAGTTCAACGGGGCTAGTTGACCTAACGGGTCAAGGTTCGGGTCACATGGTTATTAGTAGGTCGATTAATAACGGGCTTCTGTGTAAAGGGTTGGGTCGGGTCGGATAGTTATAGGAATTGGTTCTAAAAAAATATATTTATCAATTTTTTTGTATTTTTATATAATATTGTTATATTTATAGTTGAATTGATCTAATGTGCCATGAAGTATAACAAAAAACTATTTTATGAACTTTTAAAAAAACGGGTCAAAGTGGATCGTATATAAACATGCTTGACCTGCCCCAACCCATTAACATTTGACGTGACCCACCCTGACCCGACACATTTAAATTTTGACCGACCCGACCTGACCCGTTGAACACCTCTAATGGAGACACAAATATGAGTGTTGCCTTGTTGGGTGGATAAGTAAGTTATGAAGGCACACCGCACATGTATATAAGACTTGGCAACAAAATTTATTTGGAGCATAGGAGCCAAGGGTAGTATAGGAAACTATAGTTATGGAGAAAGGAGTTAATATTATGTAAGGTATTTCATTAGAGGATTCAAAAAAGTTCATCATCAACTAATATATTTTCTTAAACATTAGCTGCATATATAAAATAAATTTGAAAAAATAAACATTGTCAATAAAAATAATATAACAACTATTTAGAATAAAGGAAGCATATATAATTTGAGACTGTCAAATTTATTCTTAATAGTGAAAAGCCAGCTATATTATTTAGTAAAATGATCAACAAAAATTATATAGTAGTAATTATAATTATGAATAGAAATTTGTTAGTGAATCATTATCATTTTTATGATAAAGATAATTTATATATGTACGACCAAATAAGTTGAATGATATTTGACAGGTTGTGCCACAGTTGAAGAACAAAGAGTGAATTAAGCCACAATAAGTGATGTGAAGCATAACCTACCAGAATGCTGCCGCTTCAATGAACTTTATTTTCTGGACGGATATATACATAGATGATTATTTTTTTCTTTTTGGTAATAGTGAGAACATATATTGTACACTAATTGAAGTAGGTGATTTGATTTCGATCTTTTGGATTAGATCCATTCAATACTGCGTGGATCTGTTAAATTTCTGTCACTGGACCCGTCAAGAATCTTGAATAATCTAGTCCGATCTAATCGGTCCAAATTCTCAACCTTGGTTCACTTTATTCAATATCTATAGTATGTAGAGAAGGTCTTCTGAGAAACCGTTTATGGCATAGAGGGCACTTTCAGTAGCCCAGTATAATGGAAATTTCAATTGTTTTTTTTTTGGAAAGTGTAAAAAGGAGTTGGACCATTACACTCATCTATGCTATAGACCGTCTAATCTATAGCAAGATTTTGTGTAGTACTCCTTTCGTCCTGATGAGTTAGTAGCAAAAAGAAAATGAGTGAATATTAAGAAAGTGGTAATAAATGAAGAGAGAGAATGAATTGTGTGGATGAAATTAAATAAAGCTAAAATGTATGGATGAGATTAAAAGAATGTGGTGGGTCATTATCCAAAAATAGAAATGTTACAAATCAAGTGGGACAAACCAAAATGAAAAATAATGCAATTTCAATAGGACAAAGGAAGTATGTATTATGGATCCATCAATACGTCTTTAGGTAAAAGGGATGTCCAATCTAATTCCTTGATGTTGAATACTGTTGAATATAATTGAATGGATTGAAGATCTTAAAATAAACTTATGGAACAAAAAAAGATTACTAACTTAGGAGTAGCACCCGAAAAAGCCCATAGATGAAAATAAACAAAAATTATTCATAGAGAATGAAAACGATGACGTATTAGCAATCGAACAATGAGTTTCAATCACTAACACCACCAAGACCGAAAATATGTGAAGTCTTGTGTTTACAAATTACGCAAGCTATAACTCGATGTTTGTAGGAATAAAATGCAATAATAAAATGACACAAATGTTTAAGGAGGTTCACCCAAAATTGGCTACGTCCCCCGTGGTGTAGTATCTCTCTTATATTATCACAATTTGAGAAATTACAATTAGAGAAGAGATTAGGCTAAGTGTTTGGCTATGGGTATGTGTTTGATTTTTGTGGATTATTTTTGATCCTTTTTGTGGATGATTTTCTTGCTAATGAAATCTTAATATATATAGTGCTATGCATATTAAATGATAATAATGCACTTAAAGCACTCTTAATGTTAGAAAATAAAATCAGTAACTTGTAACAACCCACGAACTAGTGAATAGCCACAAAGGGATCCAATGCACTGCTGTACCTACTGCTCGTTCGAGGCACAATTGTGCTCGTTCGAGCAGCTCCAAAAAACCAGCTTCTGTGTTGCTGCAGCCACGTGCTCGTTCGAGTCATTTATCTGCTCGTTCGAGCATTGCTTGATCCCTGACGTTTCTGTTTTGTTTCTAGCCTCGAGAAGGATCTTTCTTAGTCTCTTCAAAACCTCATTAAGTATCATTCATCATGCTTTATTACACCCTTGTTTAAGTCCATTTTAACTCCCACATTAATATTACACTTAAACACTAAATTAAACCACAAATTTAATCTACCCATTAACTTACTCTTATAGGATACCATCCCAAGAGTCATACTTAACTTATTTTGGTGTACTCAAGTCACACCATTCATAACTGAGAATTTTAAAAAAAAACTTATAATGATTTTTCTAACTTGTAAAAGCTTACTTTATTAGGATTTTAAAATGTACTTATAGTAGTTGAATATGTTTGTACAGGTAATAAAGTTGAATGAATCTGTATCAAAAATTGATAATTATTGTTGAAACATATTGATATCCAATCAAAAAATGTGCTTGAGTAAATCGTAATATCTTTGACTTTATTATGATGCCTAATTAGTATTGAGTCTTCGACCTAAAACATTGGCCATACACACATAAAGCATTTTTTTGATTTTGTAGGGGAATAATCAAAATCGATAACTTCTTTGGGAATCTCATATTTC
Source organism: Amaranthus palmeri (assembly GCA_019776075.1). Classification (NCBI taxonomy): domain Eukaryota; kingdom Viridiplantae; phylum Streptophyta; class Magnoliopsida; order Caryophyllales; family Amaranthaceae; genus Amaranthus; species Amaranthus palmeri. The sequence continues at coordinate 263,599 of JAAKBH010000423.1, forward strand.
CCAAGAATTTTTTTTTAAAAAAAGATAGATGTTAGAATGGATGAAATGCATTGAGGTGTGCAAACATCTCTTGCTTGCATTTCAATTTGCAACGTACATGAATATGATTATGTATCAAGCTCTTTTCGTACTCTTCTTCTTCTATTATCCTACTTAATACGTTAACAACACGATTTTAGCTCTTAATAATCAATGAATGTAATTTTTTTCTTCTCAAAACCTTACAACATATTAATTTTAGCCACAATATGGACCAACAATCAAACGGCGACAATATTATTATTTAAGGTGTTGCCAACATTGTTCTTTACTTTATTCTTAAAGATAACCGTATAATTGTTACTACCAATCCAGCATGTAGTGGTTTGAACCAGCTCCAAAAACATAACACACATCATATACCTAGGAGTGTTCACCAGTCCAAACCCGGACCGGAACGGACCGGAAGACCGGAATCCCAAAATTGAAAAATCCGGTCCAATGCCAATTCCCAATACTACAACTAATCCACCAACACAACCAACTAATTAATTAGCCACTACAACATATTGATAACTCACTAGTCCGACCTACTAATGATCCTACGGTACCACTAGAAGTAGTAAAAGGAAAAATGACAAAGACGAAGAAACTAGTAGTAAACACTTTCAGGCCATTAACCTATAAATAACTTTTTTGAAATAATCTCTTTAATCTTTATATTCATTTCTTTTATTTTAATTCAGCCGCCTATATGGAGCAACTAGTATTATTTTGTGATGATTTTCTTTATACAATGGCTAATTAAGCATTGTTATCGCCTATATAAACGGCTTTATCTCTATACTAGTATAAAACTCGTGCAATGCACGAAATTTTTAATAGAGATGCAATTACATGCTATCAATATAAAATTATAACATTTCTTATAAATAGGTAGAGAATTTTAGAATATATAGTGATTTGAATGAAAAAATTATATCGTTAATTAATATAAGTATTATTTAAAACTCTCATACTTTTCAAGGCAAATTTGGGTTATCTTCCAACAATGTTATCATACAATTTTTTTGTCATTCTCATAATAATTTTTGATTATCATGTATATTTTAATTCTTGTTGATATTTTAGCAATTAAACTTTTAATAAAAAAACTTTATTAATTAGCAAATATTTCAACATAAAAAAATAATTATATATTCAAAGAAACTTTAAATGGAAATCTTATATAGCTTTTAAATTCAAAAATATAATATTTCAAGAAAATTTAACAAATCATATCTAATTACGATATACCACTCATATATTATAAGAATAAGTTGATGTTAAATATGGTAAGAATTATTTCATACGGCAAATCCCTATGAGAATATCATGTGGAATTTTATATTCTTTTTATTAGATTGTATGATATCTAATAATGCAATATTATATCCATATGCATTTGGTTTACTTTAGTCTTTATAATAATTATATGCATCACTTTTTTTATATCTGTATACGTTTTATATGCTTTAATAAGTTCATAAAGTTTCATCATCATCATCATCATCATCCTACCCAGTATATCCCGCACATAGAGAATCTATGGACAGGGTCTGGGGAGGGAAGGACGGCGGCAACTCATACCCGTGAAGGAGAGCACGGCCAAAGAAAGGAGTCCCCCGGCTCCGGAAAAGATAAGGAAAGGTAGAGATTACATACCTGCCACGTAATGAGAGAAAAGGGCACATAAAAGATCCAAAACGCATGTAACACAAATAGACTTAAGACGAGGGAACTAAGCAAGACACATAAGAGACTATAGCAGACAAGAAGAAACACGAACGCCTAAAAAGACTCTAATGAGAAAAGCCTGAGTCTAAAACCTGGATATGACGCCTCCAACTACTTCTATCCCTAGTCAGGTCCTCCGAGAGGTTTAACTCACGCAAGTCCACTCTTATTTGCTCGTCCCAAGTTTTCTTAGGTCTACCTCGACCCCTCTTACCTTCTACTATAAAGCTTTCAACTCTCCTCACGGGAGCATCAAAAGTCTTTCTCCTTACATGTCCGAACCACCTCAATCTTCCTTCGCGCATTTTTCCAGAGATAGGAGCAACCCCTAGTCTGTCTCTGAACTCTCGGTTCCTAATTCGATCCAATAAAGTATGACCACACATCCACCTCAACATACGCATCTCTGTGACTTCCATCTTATGTTCAAAACTCTTCTTTACAGGCCAACATTCTGTACCATATAGCAAGGCCGGTCTGATAGCCACCCGATAAAATTTTCCCTTTAGCTTATTTGGGATCTTTTTGTCACATAACACCGCGGTAGCTGCTCTCCATTTGAGCCACCCTGCCTGGATGCGATGATCTACATCGCCGTCGATCTCCCCATCCCTCTGGATAATCGATCCCAAATACTTGTACTTGGTCGTACTTTTAATGACTTCTTCCCCTATGGAAACTTCCGGCTCCCCTATCGGTTGTGTCCCACTAAAGTCACAACGTAGGTACTCGGTCTTCGTACGACTAATGCGCAAACCTTTGCCTTCCAAAGCTTCTCTCCACTCGTCCAATTTACTACTAACCTCCTCTTTAGTTTCTGCAACCAGCACGATATCATCTGCAAAAAGCATGCACCACGGAACTGTCTCCCAGATAGATTTAGAGATCTCATCCACAACGAGCGCGAAGATAAAAGGGCTTAAAGCTGATCCCTGGTGTAGTCCAACTTTTACAGGGAAAGACTCTGTTAACCCTACTGGTGTCAGAATGTTAGTCGATACCTTGTCATACATATCTCGTATTGCCTCAATGTAGATAGAAGAAATACCTCTAGCCATGAGGCTATCCCAAATGACTTGTCGTGGTATGCTATCATATGCTTTCTCCAAGTCTATGAACACCATATGCAGGTCCTTCTTCCTTTCTCTATATTTCTCCATCAGCCTCCTCAAAATGTGAATAGCCTCCATGGTTGACCTACCTGGCATAAAACCAAATTGATTCTCTCTAATTACAGTTTCTTGTCTGATCCTCTTCTCTATTACTCTCTCCCACAGTTTCATGGTATGGCTTAGAAGTTTGATGCCCCTATAGTTCCCACATACTTGCGCGTCACCTTTGTTTTTAAACAGTGGTATTATAGTGCTGCTTCTCCATTCATCAGGCATCTTATGCGTCCTCAGAATAACATTAAAAAGGTTAGTCAACCAGCGAATGCCCTCATTACCTAAACCCCTCCACACCTCAATCGGAATGTTATCTGGTCCGACCGCTTTTGATCTCCCCATCTTTTTCAGGGCTTCTTTTACTTCCTCGGTGGTAATAGCACACTCTAGGTCAAAAACAAGGGGTTTTTGGACATCTACAGCTCGGCTATCATCTCCCCTTGGCCCTCTACATTCATTGAGCAGGTGCGAGAAATACTGACGCCATCTGGTTTTAATGTCCTCTTGTTTCAGGAGTACTCTTCCCCCTTCATCTTTGATGTATTTCACCGCCTCCAGATCCTGCTGCTGCCTGGCCCTGTTCCTAGCCAACTTAAAAATATCCTTTTCCCCTTCTTTGGAGTCGAGCTTCCGATAAAAATCCTCATACGCCCTATTTTTTGCTTCTGTGACCGCTTTCTTTGCTGCCTTCTTTGCTTCCTTGTAGCTTTTCCTCTTTTCCGTCCTCACATCCTCCTCCGTGCATGCCATAAGATCTCTAAATTTCTTGTTTTTGTCCTTAATTTTCTTCTCCACTTCATCATTCCACCACCACGCTTCTCTGTACGCCTTTGGTTTTCCTGATGCCACCCCTAGAGTCTCTTTCGCCACTTCTCTAATGGAGTTTGCCATACTCACCCACATATCATTCGCATTCGCAGAGGGACTTGGGAAACCCAAAGCGCTGATCTTGCTAGACAAAGAAGTGGCCATATCCCCTTTAAGTCTCCCCCACATGATCTTTCCCCTGAGCTCGGCTTTCTTCTCTGTAAACTTCTTCCTCATCCTAAAAACCATAACTAAGAGCCTGTGTTGGGTGGGCATATCTGTACCCAAAACCACTTTACAGTCCACGCATGAGGCCCGGTCCCCTTTGCGCACTAAGAAGTAGTCCACTTGTGTACCATGACCGCCGCTCTTGTATGTTATCAAGTGCTCATCTTTCTTCCTGAAAAACGAATTTGCCACAACCAAATCTCTGGCTAACGCAAACTCTAGCAAAAACTCCCCGCTTTCGTTTCTCACTCCAAAACCGAACCCTCCATGTACCGAATCATAGGAACCCGCCTCCCTCCCTATATGTCCGTTAAGTTCATAAAGTTTAATGTCACCAAAATAATTTCAAAGTTAGAAAAATATCATAAACACATAGATTCATTCCAAAATTATTTTATTTGATTCCAATTTGCTAATATTGTAAACTTAATATTCCCTCCGTTTTTTTTTGTTTTTCTACCTTACTATAACGGGTAGTTCCATAAGTTTTTCCACTTTAGAATACTTTCCATTTTTGGAAAGTTTTCATCCCACTTTTACCCCTTAAAACCCCACTTTCCTTACTTCACACTATTATTTAATTATTTTCTCTCTCATACTTCCAATATAATCATTACATTATACTATTATTTAATTATTTTTTCTCTCATGCTTCCAATACAATTATTACTTTCCACTAAGATATAATTAAAATAATACCCACTATCACCAAAGATTCTATTTTTTCTTAATCTTGGTGAAAAACCCAAATAGGAACATCAAAAAGGAACGGAGGGAGTAATAATAAGCATTATTAGTTTACCAATAAAACAAATTATTCACACATATGATTACATTAATTCTACAGAATAAGTGAAGAAAAGAACAAAAAATAAATAAATATTTTCTACAGAATAAAGATTAGTAAAGCATTATTAGTTTACCAATAAAACAAATTATTCACTCATACTAATAACATAAATTTATTTTTAATTGTAAAAGTATCACCCTGAAATAAATGCGAAATTGGTGTGAAAATTATAATTTAGTAAAACATTAAAGGTTCAATTACGAGATTATTTATATTACAAGTGGCAATGCTCTTTCTTTTACTCCAAAAGTAATTTATAGATCTTGTAATTTTATTTTTTCACAAAATTTGCATTTTATTCTATACGTCATTGTTTAGTTAATTATCATCTATTAATCTATAATTTACTTTATTTTTACTACTTTTATCAAAATATAATGTATAATGTATTGTGCTTTAATCACTTGTCATATTTGAGATAATAAATTAAGGAGAGATAATCCTAATTTGCTTAAATATCTCTAACAATTTACAAATTCATATTCCCTCCTAGAGGTGCTCAAAACAGACCCGATAGACACCCAACTTCATAACCGAACTCGATTTGACCCGACTTAAAAATGGATCTACTATTATGTAAAAACCAATGTGAACACAAAACCCGATTTTGAACCGAACCGAAACACCTGACCCGAAATTAACACGATCACTTGAATGGAAACCTTTACTCCCTCCAATTCATTACTATTATCCCATTTGTTTGGCCACAAATGTTAAGGAATTGGAGGGACCACCTAAAATGGTGGGTCACATGTGCAATAACGATGAAGATGATGATGATGGCGAATGAAGAAGGAGAAGATGATGATGATGACGAACGAAGAAGGAGAAGAAGAAGAAGAAGAACGAAGAACGGAGAATTTAGAACGAATAACGATGAAGATGAAGAACAAAGAAGAAGATGAAGATGAAGAAAAATAGGAGAATCAAAAATCAGATGAGACTCACAAAGATGAAGGTTGACGAAAATGAAGATGATTATCAATAAAAATGAACACTGATAAAGATGAAGATGAAAGGTCATATAAGATGAGAAGTATGGATTTGGGGTGTTTAGATGTATCCAGAAGCAGGTGAGAGAATAAAATAAGGAGGGAGTAGTTAATTAGGTGGTATTAGGGGGTTTAATTATAAGGTTTTTAATTGTTTGTTTAGAGGGTTTAAAAAACTAATTGAGGGTATTTTTGTATTTTTAAGGGTAAAATGGTAAAAAAAAAAAATCATGTCCAAAAATAGAATTGGGACAATTGAGGTGAACTTACCCAATAAAGAAATGGGACAAGTGTTGTGAATTGAAGGGAGTATTAATAAATAACCTTATTATTGTTTCAATTGTAGAAAATAATGGTTGATCTCTAAAAAAAACCTTGCAATTAACTGGAAACAATTTTACAATGGGCCTCAAATGGTAAATTATATCTGAATGGAAAAAGTTTTTTATACTTAATAATTGAACTAAATCCTGGCGACAAAAGGAAAGGATATTGAAAGAGATCTCATGAAATTGAGGACAAGGAAAAGATTTTGAGACATCACTTAACTAGCAGTCTCATACATGATTACACCAATTATGAAGACTCAAAATTACTTTAGGAAGAATTAAATAAAAGATTTGGACATAACAAAAGTGTACTTCTTTCAAATGCCATTATGAATGGTGAGAATTCATATTTTAAGATTTTAAATAAATTAGTGACTATAATTCTGCTTGTCAAGTCAAATCAAAATTAGTCTATTGTGGACAAACGATTACAAATGAAGAAATGATTGAAAAAATACTATCATGAATTATTGAAAACATTACTTGTTGTAGTAGAAAATAATGAATACTTATTTAAAAAATCATAATAAGAGACCTGCAGGGTCTAGCCATTCTATGAAACAAATATAATTGAGAGATCAAACAATGTGAATCATCGAGGTCGTGGGAACTACTTTATAGAGGCAGAGGCCACAGAAGATATCATGAAAAGAGCAGTGCGAATTCGTTTGAACAAGGCAATTTCTGTGGACGTGGTCGTAGTCGCGGGCGTGGCCATATTTATGAAAGAAATCAATTTGCACCCAAAAATGATAATTTAAACAACAAGTCCAGAAACACAAAAACACATGCAATAGATGTGCCATGACTAGACATTGGGGTGAACTTGTCATACCACAAAATATTTAGTAGAACTAAATCAAGCTTCCTAAAAAATAAGGGAAAAGCGTCGTAAGAAAATTTTGTAAATGAAGCTCGTGGCATTCTTTAGCTTACAAAACTCTTTCATGCTATCTTGAGATCTAGAAAGATGTCGGAAGAGTGGAGGATTAGCACAATTATCCCATTGTTCAAGAACAAGGGTGATGTACAAGAATAGGGGAACTATAGGGGTATCAAACTCCTCAGCCACACCATGAAATTGTGGAAAAGAGTAATTGAGAAAAGAATTAGACGCGAGACAGAGATTAGAGAGAACCAATTTGATTTCCATTCAAGTCATCGTGTTTTGAGGCGATTCATGTTTTGAGGAGGCTGATGGAAAAGTATAGGGAGCGCAAAAAGGATTTGCATCTCATGTTCATAGACCTGGATAAAGCGTATGATAGTATATCGCGAAGCATAGTTTGGGATAGCCTCAAGAATAGTGGTATTTCATCAAGGTACATTAAGGTTATATAGGACATGTATGACAGAGTCTCGACTAGTATTCAGACACTTGTGGGTTTAACAAAGAATTTCAGCATTAAAGTGGGACTACATCAGGGATCAGCACTAGGTCCTATCATCTTTGCGGTCATTATGGATGAAATATCAAAATCCATTTGGGAGACCGTACCATGGTGCACACTCTTCGCCGATGACATCGTGTTGGCCGCAAAAACTAAGGAAGAGGCTAACAATAAATTAGAAGAGTGGAGAGAAGCCTTGGAGGACAAGGGGAAGCGAATAAGTCGCTTGAAGACAGAATACTTGAGATGTGACTTCAGTGGGAAAGATTTGTCAGGGGAGCCAGAGGTGACCATCGGGGGAGAAGCTGTTGTGTGTACGTCCAAGTTCAAGTATCTGGGTTCAATTATCCAGAGTAATGGGGAGATCGATGGGGACGTCTCAAACCGCATACAGGCAGAATGGCTTAAGTGGAGAGCAGCGATTGGGGTGCTTTGTCATAAAAAATTTCTTAGTAGACTAAAGGGTAAACTTTATCGCGTTGCTATTAGGCTGGCTATGTTGTACGGGACATAATGTTGCCCTGTAAAGAAGGTCTTATAACATAGGATGGATGTAACAGAGATGCGAATGCTGAGATGGATGAGTGGAAAGACTATGATGGAAAAGATAGGAAATCAGGAGTTTAGGGAAACGTTAGGAGTTGCACCTCTCTCTGCTAAGATGCGAGAGAATAGGTTGAGGTGGTTTGGGCATGTGCAAAGAAGCACCCATGACGCTCCAGTAAAACGGATAGAGTGCATCACAGTGGAGGGCAAAAGAAGCCGAGGAAGCCCTAAGAGGACATGGGAGGAGCAGATTAAAAATGACCTGCACGAACTTCAGCTCTCTAAGGACCTGACCAGGGATAGGGCCAATTGGCGGCGCCTTATTCACATCCGAGATTTCTAGTCTTGTATGTTGTTGGTCTTTGCCTTTTTGCCATCGCTCTTTACCACATCTCTTTACCATTTTAATTACCTGTACGTTTTCTTTTTGTTGTGTATGTCACTTACTTTGTTGTCGGTTATTTGATTTCTATGTTTGGCTAACATGGGTGTAAGATGTAAGACGATGCAGGTTTTCGGTTTTCTTGCAGGTTCCTCTTTTGAAGACCCTTCTTGAGCCGTGGGACTCTTTCGACCGCCCTCTCCTTATGGGTATGAGACGCCGTCTATCTTCCCTCCCTAGACCCTGAACATAGATTTATCTGTGTTCAAGACACACTGGGTATGATGATGATGATGAAGCTCCTACATTTGGGCGCACCTTAGATCTCTCTGATTTCTTTAACAACGATGTAAACCTCCAAAATAAAGATCCCAAAGAAGAAAATAATTACTTCCAAAAAACTACCTAATCTATAGCACCTTATGCAAAAAAATTACCTAATCTATTTTTTTTTTTTTTGCAAAAAACTACCTTATATGATATTTTTATTTTCAAAAAACTACCACTTGACGAATATCGTCAGCTGACCGTCAAGTGGGGTGTTGACTTTGCATGTGAGAGACATGTGACTTCATTATGTGCACCATTTTCTCCATTGCTTTCTTTATTTCCCATTGATTTCCTAATTTACCCGTATTCCTTGCATACATACACTGTCTTCTTAATTTTTTCTTTTCTTTCTTTATTGTACTTTCATTAATTACTTCAATTACTTCATGCTTTCATCCTCTTCAACAAAAATCCTAAAATTGATAAGTGTGGTTGATAATTTTTCAAAGATTAAGTTCTTGATTAACGGTAAGTGTTAGAGTAATTATCTTCATAACTTTGAATTGGATACTATTGTGAAATTTGGGCAAGATAGAGTAGAATCTGATACTCCAGCATTGTTTTTCATCCTTTTTTCTTCTTTTCCACTTCCTTGTTTAGTTGAATTTGAGGAAACTTTTGGGAAAACTTGGAGAAGAACTACACTACTTTGATTATTTTTTGAAATAATTACTAGGATCGAGACGATGCTATGAACTTTGATTAACAATAACAATTTCAATGAATTAACAAACTTTTAACGAAATAAACAATTGTAAAAATGACACACTAATTTAAGGAGGTTCACCCCATAATGGATACGTCCTCTGTGGTGTGTAGTTGCTTGTTTGTATTATATCAAATGAGTAAAACACTCTTACAATGAAGTATTACAATGGATGTAAGTGATAAAACAAAAGGCTATGTGTTTAGTCTAAGGGGAGAGAATGTGTACTTACAGAAAGGAATATGAAACTTATTTGGAAAGTTAGACCCAAGAATAAAAATCATGTCAACAAGAACTACAACAAATTGTTCATATACAAAGTGTTGCTAACATAGTTATCAGAATCTCGATTCTAATCTACGATTCCACGATCCTGCGATTCAAAAATAGGCTCGATTCGGATCGTAGTTAGATCTTAATTTGGTAGAATCGTGCGATCCTACTTAGGTCAGGAATTTAAGTGTTAGGATCATAACACGATTTCACAATCCTACGATCCAACGATTCGATCCTATAAGGGTAGTTATAATTAATTTTAATATATTTTTATATAATCCAGATTTCAAATAAATACATATATTTAAAATAACTATAACAATACTTTTATAAATTTAAGTTTTTCTTAATTTGTAGTTTAAAGTGATTATTAAATTCTTTTTCAAATTTAATAGATGAAGTCAAATAAGTTTTTACTTGCATCTTAAAACTTTGAAAAATAACAAATTTAATTGATAATCAGTAATCCAAAGCACATTAATGCCATTTGTCTTATACTAGATCGATTGATAATAACTACAAGATTTGTAGTAATAAAGGATACCTAATCAATGCAACCACTGGCAAATGCCTACCTCAATGAGGTAATAAGATTCATGGAGTTCCAAAGGATATTGTCTCAAATAGGGGTTTTAGATTTTTGTCAAATTTTTGGAAAAAGCTTTAAGAAGTCATGGCCATGGGAACTATATTTAAGCTAGCATAAACTTTTACCCCGCAACAGAACAGACAGAAGGAACCATTCAAACCCTCGAGGATTTGTTAAGAGTTTGTATGATGGATTTTGGTGGAATGTGGGATGAGAACCTTAGGTACATCGAGTTCTCATACAATAATAGCAATCATGCGAGCATAAAAATGGCACCATATGAGGCATTACACAGGAGAAAGTGCAGAAGTCCTTTGCACACTCAAAGAGAAGGTGAAACTTAGGGGCAAAAATGGTAGATGAAACTGTGGAGAAGGTGAAACTTATTGAAGAACGAATGAAGGCAACTCAAGTTTGATAAAAGTCATATTGCACACTCAAAGAGAAGGGAATCAGAGTTTGAAGTTGGGAAAAAGTGTTACTAAAAGTAACACCAACAAAGAGGGTGGTATGATTTGGGAGAAAATGAAAATTGAGTCAACGATACTTAGAACCATATGAGCCTTGTTCATTCCATCCCAACGGTTACACTAAAAGATCCCAAGGTATGATTTTTATCTATTTCATTTAGTAAGATGTTGCAATATATGACAAGATATGAGAATTGATTTTATGAGCAAAGTTACAATACATAAAGAGATAATATACAAGACTTTAGAATTGATTTTATTATCAAAGCTGGGGAATCAAGTAATTGTTTTTATTCTAAGGTAATATTCTTAATGCTACTACTGTTAGATATGTCATTATACTAACAAGTGTTTGTAGGAAAGTTTCCTTGGATACAAATGTACTGTGGCTACTTTCCAGGCCTCGAATGAAGTTAAGGCAAGTTACAGTTAAGGATTCGAAACTTCAAATGACGTTTAATCTTGAAAATGAAGAAGACGAAAGACACAACAATACACTTCATTATTTCCGACAAATATGTTGCTATAGTTTTTCAAGTTTTCAAAGAATTCTACCTCAAGAATTGCTCTTAAGCTCTACACTTCAGTTAACCTTCCTAGGTTGTTTCACAAGAATGATTGTTGTTCATGAGTTGTAATCATTTGACTCATTGTAAGAAGTGAAAAAAGAATATCTTTGGTTCACCATGGTTAGAGATTCTAGTTTTATAGCATTATAGCTACGGGGAATTATTAGAAGATAAGTGTGACTTTTTTCTAAGGCTTATATCTAGAACTATTGATGAAAGTGAATAAAGAGTTCTTGCCAAAATCTTAAGATCTAGGGAATAGGTTGAAGATACAGATTAGAACCTTTGAAGGACTGACCTTTATACATCTCTGTGTTTTTTAATTTGCATATTTACATTATCTTTTTTTTACCTATTGCTTAAAAAATAAATCCCAAACTTATTTTGCAAAACAATTTCTATTTTTAAGTTTCAAGGTAGCGAAAAGTTGTCATTCTCTATTCAACTCCCTCCTACCCCCCGCCTACTAGAGTATTCCATCACCCTTATTAATTCTTAATTGTTCAGGAATTTTTATAACCCATTTATGCGACTTGGATGTTTTGAGTTTAAAAAAAAACTGGGTTACGCATTTATATTAATATTGTTTTTGTAGTTTTCTTCATATGAATGACTTAGATTTTAAAAATCAGCCGGTCTTGGCCGAGACCGCCTCATAATGAGACGCGGCCTAGCCCAATGCTTTCTCTATTTGATTAAATCTTCTGGGCATTTTTCAATTCTAATTATAAAGGTATCAGTTTTGACCTTAAAGATATCAATTTCAATTTAATCATACCTGTATGAACTACATTATTCATGAAACTGAATAGTATAAAATGAGAATTGAATAAATTAACAATGAAACTGAATACATGTATACTTGAATGCAAAACTGAGCACAGTAAGAGCATAATTGAGCAAAATTGATATCTTTAAGGTCAAAATTGATACCTTTAATGTCCAAATTGAAATTAATCCAGAAAAATAAAAAAAAACAAAAAAGAGAAATTGAGAGGAAAAGGTGCGCGCGTGTGTTACACGCGCCTAATATTGGGCCGGCCTATCTCCTGTCTTATTATGAGACGGTCTCGGCCAAGTTTTTGTCAAAAATATTTTTAAAATGAACAATAGGAAACTGGCTGATCAATATATACATGAAAGCGTGACCCAAAGCCCAAAATAATAGGAGCCCAATAGAGGGTTAGGGTTTCATCTTTATAATCTTATCGTTTAGGGTTTCTCTCTTTTCCTCAGAACCAGCGTCACCAGCTTCCAAATCAATCATGGTTGTCAAGTAACTTTCTGTCGCTTCCCTCTTTTTTTCCTTGTTCTTATTTCATTATGTATACTCTATCGATTGCTGTTTGATGTTTGTTTGATTTAATTTTGATGATGAATTTGTAGTTTTTTTTTTACGGATTCTGTCTTCAAGTTTCCTATTAACGATTTGAAGAAGGATTTATGTTGCTACTGATGATTTAACAATCTACGATTTTCGATACATTTTGAAATGTGGTGAATTAAGATCTTTGAGAAGTAAAGTTGCAATTTTAAAGAGAGAAATGATAAAGTTATTATAATTTGGTGGCAATTAATGTTCAAATGAGATAGCTCTTTGTTGTGGTATATAGAAATCGATGATTTTACTTTTTTTGTGGTCATTTGTGCTAAAATGGGCAATTGAGTAATTAGCTATAGACTACTCTAGGGTTTTTGAGGTAAAGATTTTCTTGTATTTCTTCGATCATGCTAAGCTTTTATAGAACTTGATTTTAAGATGTAACTGATTCCGTTTCGACCAAAATTTACTGTTTAGCCTTTCAGTTAATTTGTACGAGTATGAGTAACTTAGCCATATACTAGAGGCTTTCTATTGTCCTGAGGTATATTTAGAAGGCAAACTCATGAGAGTTAAAGGAATAGGGATCAGGTGATTGTGTTTGCTTGATGTTTGAGGCTTATTATTTAAAAAAATGGTTTGATCCTATGAATTGAGGTTTTACTCTATTCCTATGAAATCCCACATTTCATTGGATGATAGAATGTTAATTTATAGTCGATGGATGAGATGAAAGAGAAGAAATAGTGCACAGTGTGAAAAATTAAAATGAAAATCCGTGCATTTTCACCTGGATAGAGGAAGTAATACTTTCAATTTTGATGTTGATTGAATATTTTGTTTAATATAACTGCCAATGAGAACTTGGTGTTGCATTGTAATAGTTTTTAAAAATTTGGTACAGCTTGTTGTGAAGATATAGTGTCTTTGTTGAGATTCATGTTGTTGATTCCTCTTTGCATGGCAGGCTCGAGGTATGCCGTTTCAGTGGTGCGAAGATATACCCTGGCAAAGGTATCAGGTTTGTTCGTGGGGACTCTCAGGTAAGCAAAGTTTCCATTGTTACATATTTGTCCTAGTTTACAAATATTTTTCAAAAACTTACTAATGATGTGATGTGATGTTTTCATTTGAAGGTCTTCCTCTTTGCTAACTCTAAATGCAAGAGGTATTTCCACAATCGACTCAAGCCATCTAAGCTTTGCTGGACTGCTGTTTACCGGAAGCAGCACAAGAAGGTTGGTCTCTGATTTTGTTAAAAACCATTTGTTGATAATGAATTTCTTTGTCATTTATGCTTAAATTTCATAGTTTCACCGCTGCATGCTCTGTTTTGTTTCGAATAGTGGAGTTATAGAAATTCCATGTCCCTATGTTAGATTTATCTAATTTGACTGAAGAACGAACTTTTCTTGTCATCTTATTTTAACTGAATCACCATGTACACCTGATTCATCCTTTTGAAGCTTAATGATCCTGTTTGTACATAACCGACATTTCTGAAAATAAAGCAAGGACCATTTGATGTTGGATTTTTATTTCTAGTTGTTTCTTCTGTGCAAACTCTTCAAAACTTATTACTTATCAGAAAGTATAACACATTTCTAAATCATCATCGATGATGTAGTTAGGATTGCTATTGATGTTTTAATTTTTGTCATTTGCAGGATATATCTGCTGAAGCGGTGAAGAAGAGGAGAAGAACAACCAAGAAGCCATACTCTAGGTCGATTGTTGGTGCCACATTGGAGGTGATTCAAAAGAAGAGAAGCGAGAAGCCAGAAGTCAGAGATGCTGCAAGGGAGGCTGCTCTTCGGTAAGTTTACACCTACCCAATTTGTATAAATGACAATGATTGATCAAGTCATTTTATGGTTCTGTGTCAGCATTCTTGACCGATTTTGATTTGCAGTGAAATTAAAGAAAGGATAAAGAAAACTAAGGATGAGAAGAGGGCAAAGAAGGCTGAGGTGACCGCCAAGGCACAGAAGGTTACTGGAAAATCAAAGGGTGCAGCACCCAAGGGTCCCAAGCTCGGAGGTGGAGGTGGAAAACGATGAACCGCTCATCTCATCTAGTATTAGCTTTGCAGTCGTTCAAAGAGGAAAGTGCAGTTTTGTGTTTGAATATGTTTGGAATTAAACGTTTCATATTTGCTACTTATATCTATGAATTTTGTGTTTTGTTTCTGTTGTGGAAGATTTATATCTTTTAGTTCTAATCTAAATCTGTGTTTTATTTTGTGCTACAAATTATTGCTGCTTTTTCGCAGCTAATAGCAAATTCTTTGGATACTTTTTTTTGCCTACCCAGTTAAATCTTTGAATATTTTGGAACTACCTTAAAAAGGTACTTCTATTAATGATAGTTTCATTAGTTTGATATTTTTAGAGCTATGAGTTTGATTTTAGGTCCATCAGATTAAGATTTTATTTAATCAATAATTATTATTCTTATGAATTAGTATGTAATCAATAATACCTATTGGAAGATGTACAAAAAGGTATAAATGATAGTTTCATTAGTATTCTCTCTGTACCTCTCAATTTGCACTTCTTTCCTTTTTAGGTTATCCATTCATTTTGCACCTTTCATTTTTTTGGCAACGACCCCACTTTTTTTCTTTAAATCTCATCTACATTCTTATTTTTTCTCTCCATCTTAACCACTCATTCCTATCATCCACTTGTTTTTTGTTTTATTCTCCAAGCAAATTTCACTTTCCACTAAATATCACCCAATATCTCATGGGTGTAAAATCATAGGGACGGAGGGAGTATTGTTTATTGTTTTTCACTTTTGAAAGTTGAACCATGTGTACTACTATCAAACCATGGTTCAAACCAAACACATGGACCTCGCCATCAAGAGTCGAGAACACTTCTAATGATATTTCCAAATCCATAAAAATTGTGCATCAATAAAACATTAGAGAAGGCTTTAAGTGATTGGCCAAATTGTATAGGAAAAATAAAAGGCCACGCGTTTTTTTCTTTTTTTGGGCCGGGCATTTGTGTTTTAAAGGAGTCGTGTTTATCTCCTTTTTTTTTTTTTTTTTTTTTTTTTTTGTAACGGCTAGTTTTCTACTCCAAAGCCTATATAAAGGCTTTGCCCCTCATTGTAAGGATTCATTCTAGACATTACATTTTAGATTGGAGATTAAAGAAGATTCATTGCATTTTCATAAATTCTCTCTTCTTATTTTCCTTGTGTGTGAGTGAGTGTCTTAAAATCAGCCTTTGTCCACGAGTGTGAAACACTCACATTTTTCTGAGTTGTGAAACAACTTAGAGTGTCACCTTTCCAATCCTTGAGTGAAACTCCAAGGAAGACGTGTGGAATTCACCCCATTGGTGGTCCAAACCCGAAGGAAAGATTGAAGGACTGTTTGAAGCCAAGAAGTGGTTTCTTGGACTGATTTGCGTGCTAATTTGTGTGTCTGGAAGGCACACAATCCTTTTCTCACTACCAAGGCTGATTGTGTGCAAGGTGTGGAGTCCGAAGGGCCCAACCTTGGTGCAAATTGGTATCGGAGCGTAAGTTGCGAGAGGGCACAAGACCCGTTGTTGAAAACAATTGAAACGCTGCACAGGAATAACAAGAAGGCTGAGAATTTCGTATTTCATGCAAGAATCGGTAATATCATTCTATTTTTGCATCTTAGAGGTGATATCTAATTATTCTTTGCTATAATTTTGAAAGCCCAATTCAATTTCTAATTGGAAAAAAAATAAAATCGCATGCTACTCTGACTTTTTTATGCATTACTGTTCTGATTTTGTTGGCATTTGTGGTCTGAATTTTTTGTTCTTCAAAAAATGGTTGTGCATATGTGTTATTCATTCTTGATTGTTGTTACTAGCCTTCACAAGATTTAGAAGCAAATTGTTTTTAAAAAAAAAAAAATTTTTCAAGAACCTGAATACTTGTTTTTTTTTTTTTTTCGTACAGCACTGATAAAGCAATTGCAATCTGATTATTTTCATTTTTTTTTTTTTTTTTGTTGTTTTGTTGGTAACCACATTTAATATTGTAGTAAATTTAGTTTCTTGATCACGTATTGGTTAAACAAGCAAAGGGTTAAAAAAAAATCAGAAATTAAGAAAGCTTTGTACAACAATTTATAGAGCATCACAACATTTCTGATTCTTTTCAAAGAATTGTGCACATCTGAATTTTTTTTGGGCTATTTTGTTCTTACCCACATTAATATTGCTGTGTAAATTTGATCTCATTTGTCATATATACTATCCAAGAAGTAAAAAATCAGAAGTAAATAAAAGTATTCGTGCTGTATTGGAAGAAAGATCAGCACAACTTTGTTGTTCTTGATTCTGATTTTTTTTAGTGCACTCAGCTTGTAGCTCATATTACTGATTTTTTTTGTGTGTTCTTTAAAAAATTGCAAATATCTTCAATTGGTTAATTCTTGATATATGTTATTAGTCTACATAAGTTAGATTCAAAAACTAAAAAAAAAAAAAAGTTTTCAAGAATTGACACATATCTTCTGATTTTTTTCGTGCATCCCATTTAACAAATCTTGCTGATTTGTTCATGTGCATTGATTGATCTTAATATCATTTTTCTTTTTGTTATTTGTTTTTCGTTTTAATTATTCTTTTCATGATCTATATCATTTTTTATTTGTTGTCATTTGTTTTTCATATTTGATATCCGTTTTGTTCTTATTTTTGTTGTTCATTTTTGTTATTTGTTCTTGATATTTGTTTTCTTTGCTATTGGTTATTGTCTATTCCTTATATTTTGTTGATATATTTTTTTCGTGCATTGTCATATTCCGTTCTTGCACTGTCAGAGAGACCACGTCTTTTCTTCTGTCTATTTTGATCATTGTTGTGCTGGTATCTAGCTGTTGAGACTTAGAAACATGGACGCTAGGTTAGAGGCTATCGAGGAGACTTTGTATAGGGTGACCCAACTATTAGCACAAACTAGAGTAGAGACCCCAGAACGACCACCAGTTGCACCTAACGAAGACCAAGAAGATAGGATGGTGAGGATAGACATTAAAGAATTTGATGGACAATCTAACAAACCGGAAGTTTATATTGAGTGGGAAGCAAGTTTGGATAGGTATTTTGATTATAAAAGCACTACACCCGAGAGACAATTTAAACTAGCCAAAATTAAACTAACCAAATTAGCTGCTATATGGTTAGAGGGCCTTCAGAAACAAAGAAGAAGGGACGATAGGGCTAAGATTGAAACTTGGGACAAGTTGAAAAAGTATTTGAGGAGAAAGTACGTACCTAACAACTACAAACATCAATTGTACCTTCAGTGGAGTACTTTGAACCAAGGGGGAAAAAGTGTGAGCGAGTATATCCAGGAATGGGAAAGATTGGTAGTTTTATGTGATATCAATGAGACCGAGGATATAAGGGTGGCTAAGTTCATAGCTGGATTAAGGGAAGACATTGGGAACAAATTAATGTTAATACCTAATCTAGACTTACAATTAGCCTTTAACATGGCCACCACTATTGACCAAGCTAAAAGAAAAGGGTCACACAATAACTACCACAAAAGTTCTAGGAATTTTTCACCTCGCAAGCACAACAGTCCACCTAGGAAAAACAATAGTCCACCCAAGAGGTATGATACCCCACCGAGGAGAAACCATAGTAGTCCTTCCAACTCACCAAGAAGAGATGGTCAAAACTCTAGGACATCAGGAAAGGCAATCGTACCTCTGAAAAAGATAGTGTGCTTTAAGTGTCATGGTCATGGACATTATAAGGACGAGTGCCCTAATGCTAGAGCCTTCACCACACAGGAGTGGAGAGAAATTCTAGAGGATACTAAGCCTAAGGCCATGCTTATAGCCAAGAATGGTAGAGAGGAAGAGAGTTGGCCTTCAGTACCTGAGGATGAAC
Source organism: Amaranthus palmeri (assembly GCA_019776075.1). Classification (NCBI taxonomy): domain Eukaryota; kingdom Viridiplantae; phylum Streptophyta; class Magnoliopsida; order Caryophyllales; family Amaranthaceae; genus Amaranthus; species Amaranthus palmeri. The sequence continues at coordinate 282,206 of JAAKBH010000423.1, forward strand.
CTGAGGGATCCTATAGAGTGACTAATTCCGGAAAGTTGATCAGATATGAGAATAGTCCTGAGGAGAGTGATTCCGAGGAGGAAAGAGAAAGAATTATGCCTGAGGATGATCATTATAATCTAATAGTAAGAAGAAGTCTACACACCACACTTGAGGAAAAAGAGAGCAATCAAAGAGAAAATATTTTTCAGACTAAGTGTCGGGTGAAAAATAAGGTGTGTGACATGATTATTGATGGAGGGAGCGAATCTAATTGTGTGAGCTCAGACCTAGTACACGAATTGAAATTGAAAACCAAGCCTCATCCACGACCTTACAAACTTAAGTGGTTGGACAACAATGCTAGTGGATCAGTAAATAAGCAGTGCTTAGTAGGATTTACTATAGGGTCTTACCAAGATAAGGTTCTTTGTGATGTTTTAGAGATGAGTGCTTGTCACATACTATTAGGGAGACCGTGGCAATACGATAGGAAGAGCGTGCACAATGGGTTTACCAACACATACACTGTTAGACATGAGGGAAAACTTAAGGACTTAATTCCTTTACCTCCACAGAAGAGTACACCACCACCTGTTAGGAGTCCTGTTCATTTAATGATTAGGAAAGCCCCTAATGATCTTCCTAAGGATTCACCATCGATTAAAGGAATTGAGCACCAAGTAGACTTGACTCCTAATAAACTCACACATAGGTATAATCCCGCAGAGACCAAAGGAATACATGAAAGAAGTTTGAGTGAACATCTTGGAATAGCTAGTAAACCTTGGGAACATAAAAGCATGAAGTTCTTCATGGCCTTACCTAGGACACATAGGGGGAAAGATCCTATCGTGGTAATAAATGATAGATCTTTCCAGATGGCCTATTTCATTGCTTGTACTAAGGTAGATGATGCTACACACATAGCTAGGTTATACTTTGCAGAGATTGTGAGGTTGCGTAGGGTACCAAGAACGATTGTGTCTGACTGGAATAACAAAATTTCTAGTCATTTCTGGAGACCACTATGGAGACTGCTAGGTTCCACGTATAAGACTTTAGGATCCATCTCGAGGACACCAATAAATCTTAGAGATCTGGACTTAAAGCTTAGCCAAGCAGAGTTTACCCACAATAGAAGTCCTAGCTATGCCACCAAACACTCACAGTTCGAAAATGTATATGGGAAAACACCATCTTTACTCATTTCTCTCACTTGTGCTAATAATGATGACAGGACAGCTAAGGATGCAGTTGAACAAGCCAAAGACATGATGAAATTACATAAAGTAATTCAGGATAACATCAAAGTAGACGGAAAACGCAAAGGAAGAATACCATTGGAAGTTGGCGACTTAGTTTGGATTCATCTAAGGAAAGACATATTTCCACAGTTGAGGAAGAACAAATTGATGCCGCGAGCAACCAATCCATTCTCAATCATTGCCAAGCATGGTGACAATGCTTACAAAGTTGAACTTCCATCGGATTACAACGTCACCAACACGTTTTACATAGGGGATCTACAATTGTACGAGAAGCATCAAGAATTGAGGTCAATTCTTCCCCAAGAAGGAGGAGTTGAACCATGTGTACTACTATCAAACCATGGTTCAAACCAAACACATGGACCTCGCCATCAAGAGTCGAGAACACTTCTAATGATATTTCCAAATCCATAAAAATTGTGCATCAATAAAACATTAGAGAAGACTTTAAGTGATTGGCCAAATTGTATAGGAAAAATAAAAGGCCACGCGTTTTTTCTTTTTTTGGGCCGGGCATTTGTGTTTTAAAGGAGTCGTGTTTATCTCCTTTTTTTTTTTTTTTTTTTTTTTGTAACGGCTAGTTTTCTACTCCAAAGCCTATATAAAGGCTTTGCCCCTCATTGTAAGGATTCATTCTAGACATTACATTTTAGATTGGAGATTAAAGAAGATTCATTGCATTTTCATAAATTCTCTCTTCTTATTTTCCTTGTGTGTGAGTGAGTGTCTTAAAATCAGCCTTTGTCCACGAGTGTGAAACACTCACATTTTTCTGAGTTGTGAAACAACTTAGAGTGTCACCTTTCCAATCCTTGAGTGAAACTCCAAGGAAGACGTGTGGAATTCACCCCATTGGTGGTCCAAACCCGAAGGAAAGATTGAAGGACTGTTTGAAGCCAAGAAGTGGTTTCTTGGACTGATTTGCGTGCTAATTTGTGTGTCTGGAAGGCACACAATCCTTTTCTCACTACCAAGGCTGATTGTGTGCAAGGTGTGGAGTCCGAAGGGCCCAACCTTGGTGCAAAAGTGGTATGCACTATGCACCGTATATTTTTTCTTTAGCATGTAATATTAATTTAATCTAAAACAAACTACTCACTCATACTCATATTGGAATTGTACATTGCAAATAAGTCAAGAATCATGGATGAATAATTTAAGCTAGAGTATTTCTAATAAGATGAGTGCAATAAGTTGAATAACTAAACACATGAATATATGAAACTAATTGCAAAAAATCAAGAATAACTTAGTGGCATGAATTGAAACAATATAAGCAAAGATAGAAGTTACTCTTTTAAGTTTAGTCTAAGGATGAACAAGATGAATCGATGATTCAAAGCAGTAACTTCCAAAAGCTTTAATAGTAATACACCAATGGTTTAAGAATCCAAGTTACAAAATGTTACAATAAAGGATGAAACTAAGTTTCTAATTGGAAATTGAAAATGCTTAATTGAATTGAAAGTGAAACTATGCTAAACACTAAATCACTATTGAAATGAAACCAAAGCTAATGAAGAATTCATAGAAATTACTCCAAATGAAAGGTAAAATATGAGATGATAAGCTCCATCTTCCTCTTCTTTAATTATAGGCTTCAAAACAAGTGGGGGTGATGGTTCCATGATTGTTCCACCACCCCTAGGTTGTAGGAGGGAGGTGCCACCCTTAATGGATTGGGTATGGTGGCTATGAAGTGTTGAGAACATCTATTTAGAACTAACAACTATAATTGGACCTCGGCGCTTTTTAAAAAGATCGCAAAAAGCTGTTGTCGCCCATCTCGCTCGACCAGTTGAGCCACCATCATGAACTTCAAAAATTTGACAGAATGTGGAAATTAGCTAAGCTCGACCCGAGCCACCTTGCTCGATCGGTCGAGTGGATGTCCTGTACCCTTGTCTTGAATCTTGTTTATGATCAGAAGCTATATGAAGTTAAAGTGCACTTCGCTCGACTCGAGCCACCTAGCTCGACTGGTCAAGCGAGCTTTAGGAGTGTGATTCTCAGCTTCTGATCTCAAATTTATGTTCCTAGACTGCTCGAGCCACCTTAGCTCGACCTTATTTTCGGGGATTAATTCTCATGTTGTACTTCCTCATATTATCGAATGTCACTTGTAAATATGTAACCTTCTAAGGGACCATGAGAGAGAATGTATTCAAGCTCAATCATTTGATATAAATGCAAGGAGACATGCAATAAAGAAGGATGATGAAAAATACTTGTGTACTAAGCAAACTCTGGAAGTAAGCTCTAAAACACTTTTATTTGAAGGTGTGTTCCCAGAAACTTTTTCCCAAAAAGACCTTACGTCTAAACAAGTCTTAAGCTATAATCAACTTGACAGGCACTGCGCGTCTTGAAGGACTGGTTAGGAAAATCTTAATCTTTCCGATACTAACTTGGGCGCCGGAGAAGGTCCCCGGGAGAATACCTCATGGACCTTTTCTAATGATTGTGTTGACATTTTCAAGCTCCAGCCGCTCAAACCCTTAAGATCTTGTTGCATAACGGGCAAAGGATTAAAGACGTTGACCCTCCCCAGCAAAATCTACTTGGTCAAATAACGGGATTAAGTGGGTTGTTTGCTTAATTAATTGTTCGACCAAATTCGGCAGGAACATAAGGAATAGCCTTATTCCCTTTAGTGGGAACCCGGTTAAGGATGTGATATGCGGTCAACATCGCTTCACTCCAAAATCCTTCACTCAATCCCGAGTAGGATAACATGGAATTAACCATTTCTTGTAAACTCCCATTTTTCCTTTCGGCTACACCATTTGATTGTGGTGAATAACCTGCCGTTGTTTCATGGACAATTCCCATTTCTTGGAAATAACTAAGGTTATAATATTCCCCTCCTTTATCCGTTTTAAGTCTTTTGACCTTAGAATCCAATTGTACTTCAACTTCATTCTTAAATATTTTAAATATATTTAAGGCCTCATCTTTAGAATAAAATAAATACATATAACAAAATCTAGAATAATCATCAATAAATGTGATCATATACCTTTTGTTACCTAAAGATGGAGTACTATGAAAATCACACAAATTACTATGGATCAAATCAAGAATGTTAGAAGATCTTTCTACTTTCCTAAAAGGATTTCTAGTGATTTTTATTTGACATACAAGTACTACCTTTTTGTTCATCAACCACAAACATAGGAATAATATCTAATTTACCCATATATACCATCTTATCATAATTTACATGACATAATCTACTGTGCCACAAATCTAACTTATGTACATCTTTATTATAAACATGACAAATACTACTATCTATACATGTTTTAATAGAAAGTTTAAATACATTACAAGTTAGATAACGTCTACCAATAAATACACCACCTTTACTAATTACACATCGATCGGATTCAAAAACTAGTTTATATCCCATGCGATTCAAGGTTGGCCCCGACACTAGGTTCCTTGCAATCTTAGGAGCAAACATCACTTCCTTCAATGTTAGAAGATTTCCCAAAGTGAAATGTAGATCAACCGATCCTTTCCCAAGAATTTGAATTGAAGAATTATTTCCCATATAGACAAACTCATCACCATCACACTTGTGAAAGGTTTTAAACCATCTCCTATCCATACAAACGTGCCTAGAGGCACCCAAATCCATGTACCATGAATCATCCTGCACACAACAAATATTATTATTTGTTCCATTTAAATCCAAATTGGAATTAAACTTAATTAATTGTAAGGGAAGTACCTTCATTCATGGGATCTTGGCTTGTAGAACCCTCACCCTTGTTACCATTCTTTTTCTTGAAAAGAAAACAATCATTCTTTCGATGACCCGGTTTTCCACAAAACCAACACCCATCAACCGTAGGCCTCTTAGAGGATTTAGTAGATTTTCCCTTGAAAGAATTTGAACCCCTCTTCTTATTCTTAACAAATTTAGACTTGTTAAAATTTTCACCCACCATGTTAATGGTTGGAACCGAGGATGGTTTCTTACCCTTCTCTTGCTCACGTATACCAACTTCTACGAGAAGATGGGTGACAAGTTGAGAAAAATCAATATCTTCCTTTTTATGCTTTAGGGTATTCCTAACATCTTTCCATGATGGTGGCAATTTATCGATAATACTTGACACAACAAAGAGTTCATCCATATTTATATCATGCCGTTTAACTTAGGATTATCATAAATGCGTTGAATCTCATGAAATTGTTCCATTATAGGGCGAGCATCATCAAATTTAAAATTATTGAAATTAGTTACAAGAAACTTCTTGCTTGATGCATCTTCGGCCATGTACTAAGTTTCAAGTGAAGTTCACATTTCTTGTGCGGATTCATAGTTTTGGTAGATATCAAAGAGAGTATATCACTCATACCATTAAGTATATGTCCCCTACATATAAAATCATCATTGTCCCATTTGTTTCTAACACGGGTATCCTCTTGAGTCTCATCTTTCTTTTCAATAGGCCTTGGTGAATTTATCACATAAGCAATATTCTATGTAGTCAATAAGAAAAACATTTTCTTTTGCCATCTTCTAAATTCATTGCCTACATACTTATCCGATTTCACAAAATTGGTTGTCAAATCCTTGAGACTTTTCATAATGTAATTAAAAGATAATAACATTTTAGATTGTTGGAAATGTACTTTAATTTATAAATAAACAATAAATTAAAATACAAGTTTGTGATAGAAAAACCAAATTACATATGATGTTCAAGTCTTGCTTACATTCACCACCGAGATCTCCGATACACCAATCTTCTACACGATCAAAGTAACAAAGAAGATTTTGTTGGAACTTGATATGAATTCTAGGCAAGATGCTCTTTCCTAAAACGTTATTTCCTCCCTACCACGGTACTTGGGAATAAACCGGAAATACGTTTTGAGATACAAAGAATTACACTAATCTCCTAGCACAAGAAAATTAGAATGACACAAGAAAAACTTAAATAGAAGGCAATCAAGGATTACAAGTTATTGATTGAAATGCTTAAGAAGAGAAGAAATCAGAAATAATAGATGTGTAAAACGACACAAGAGCATCCTATATTTATAGAATAGCTCACACCACTTCATGAAACAAGGTGTTGCTTCATGAAACACTAGGTTGTAGATTTGTAAGACTGGATTTAAATTCAACCATAGTCATCACAACACTCAAGTAAACCAAATGGCTTCTGTAAAGTAGTACTACATTCAAGGTAAAGAAGTGTAAAACATAAAATAAAATCAAGCTATTGATCCCTTGAACGGCTTGAAGATGATGCAGTTCAATGAATTATCTGCAACCCACTCCAACAATATGAACCTATCTTCAAATTTGGTAGCATTTAACAAAGTTGCATATTTGTGCATAGAGGCGGTTTTGGGATATCAATTTTAACCTTTAAGATATCTACAACCCAATATTCCATCCCTGTTCGCTTTCTCTCTTCTTTTTCATTTTCTAGGCATTTTTCAATTTTATTCTTATAGATATCAATTTTGACCTTAAAAATATCAATTTTAATTTTGGGAGAAATTAATTAGTTTAACGCTACAATTGATCACTTATAGGTTCAAATTGAAATTTACTTTAATTGATTACTTTACGTTAAAATTAATACCTTTAAGGTCCAAATTGAAAAATGTCCAGAAAATGAAAAAACAAAAAAATGAATTCTAGAGAGCGCATGTAACACACACGCTTGCAATGGGCCGGCTCAGTTTTGATCTTATAATAGGACAATCTTATGCAAATTTTTGTGTTATGCATAAAGTTATCAAATTTGACCGATGAAAACAAAAATAAATGACTATCCAATCTGAATAGCCCACATATTAAAATTATTCAGAATGGCAACATCAACATATATACATTACCCAAGACACGATAATAGTTTAACCATTAACCAACAACCCAAACAACCAAATATATATGCATAGCTTCACAGCTTCACAAGTGATCAGGTTTTGTGCCAAAATAAGATTTGCTATGCCTATGCCAATGCTGATGAAATTCAGTAAACTAAACCTTCTTGGTGCTGGTTATGAGAGCCTTGGGCCGAGTCTTGAACAGAATCTTCTGCCTAATGATTCCGACCACGTCCAACTCAACATTGACTGACGATTTTGAGGAGCTTATGTTTTGATCACCATCTGAATCAGAATGTTTCACTTTCTTCAACACCAAAAATGGCTTCTTCAGTGTAATCTTTGATCCTGTTAACTCGTGGTATCCTATTGTAAATGTGTATGTCTCCTGTACCCACAAAACATATCTTTCACTTACTGGGTTGACCCAACAGGTCAAGAGTCGAGTCACACTTTAACATGTCATTAGCAGGTTGGGTCAATAACGAGGCAGGTGATTAACGAACTTTGGTGTAAAGGATTGGGCCGAGACGGGTCGGATAATTATAAGAATTAATTGCGAAAAAAAATTACCATTTTTTTAAATATTTTTAAATGATATTATTATATGTATAAGTGGGTCGATCCAATGGGCCACAAAGTATAATAAAAACAAAAAATTAAATCACTTTAAGGGAGTGTTTGGTTTGGTTAAATTTTAAGCTGGAAAGGGAAATAACTAATGGATGTCGTTACTACTTGTTTGTTTGACATGAAAAGTAATGGAATGGATTATCAAGTGGTAATGGATTACGTTACATTGTTACCGCTAATGATCAAGTGGAAACAAAAGTTTATTGGTTTGTTTCCCTTACTTAGTATACTTACCAAACAAAATTTCAAAGTAACAGTATTAGATTCCTTACCTCATTTGTATTGATTTCCTTTCCCTTTCCATTACAATTACTATACCAAACACCCTATTGTACATAAATTAAACATTTATGGTAATGTGGTACACAAGAAGTTATGCTTAGAGCTCGTTTGGTAGACATAGGAGTTAAATTTCAGTGGAAATTTCAATTTTCTTGAAAGTTAACTCATTGGACAAATTTATAGAAATTGTTTTTTCTTTTTTTGGTTGAATATATGAAATAAGAATTAGATTATTTATCCCATGATATAAGTTAATGAGCATATCTTGTATCAACAGTCTACTAGTAGTGAGACAACTTCAAAACAAGAATCCTATAAACTAAAAGTTTTTATTATTAAACTGTTTAACCTAAATATGAATCATGTGATCATGTTATACAAGAATTTGTGAGCATAACTTGTATGAGACTATTATTGGACTAAAATTTTTTATTATTAGAGTATTTAACCGAAGTTGACAATTTTCACTTGATTTTATTATAATTTCTTAAATTTTTGTAACTTTTATGACCAACTCACATTTTGTTAAACTTCTAAAAGTTTTGTATAAAAGTAAATGACATTTCAACTTATCTCTAAAACCTGAAGATCAACATTGGTAAATAATTGCTTCTATTCAACAACATTTTAACCCTTAATATTTCAAATTATTCGTAATTAAAAATTATAAAAAATTGATATTAATAATTCTTGTATTGAGACGAATCAAACAAGATTCCACATGACTATGTTTTTAACTTATAGATTAAGAGTAAAATACAAATCAAGAGTGATAAGTGAATAGTGCCAAAAATAAATGGACAATTAAGCTGAATAGGAGTGAATAATTTAGAGAAGGGAATAAATCTGATCCAAAAGCATACAGCACACCAAAAATATATGAGATCCAACAATGTGTTAAAGTATAGAGTACCTGAGAAGAAGGACGGCTAAGACGGCCGATTTCGAGGTTTTGGAGATTATTCTGGAGGTGAGGTTGAGCTTCAATAACACCTTGCAATTCTATGATTGCCCATTCTTTACAATTCTTTTCCCCGCACCTGCATTTCACTTGTATTGGACCCATTTCACTCTTTATTCACTTCAATTCCTTTCCTAAATTGAACGATAAGTGGTTGTTCAATTCGTCGGATTTAGGGTTCGTTAATTGGAAATTTAGGATTTGGGTATTGGGAATCAGATTTTTGATTTTGGGAGGAATTGAAGGTTTAGGGTTTTAATGAGTTCCGTTCGTATATCTTGACTAATTTGTTAAAGTAAAATTTTCATTACTACTCGTTTACTCCATATACTATTTGTAATTTGGAAAAACTACCTTTAAATAATATGACTTTTCACTGATTTTCTAACCATAATACGAACTTTCAAATAACTATGAATACTATGAAGTTTGATCTCATTTTTCCGTCAATATCCTTTTTCACCTATAACTGGCTAATTGGAGGTGTTAGCTAATTTTTCTTTTTTAAGAAAATTAATTATGACAAATCAGTAGCCTTTAGTCTTTACTAATTCGTGAACAAACGGCTCCCAAAACTTCCTTCTTCTCTCTCCTTTGTTAATTGTTGCTCTCTGAACACAAATTAGAAAGGAAAAACAAAGAAATTTATTGATTAATGATTCTTGAATACAGAAGAAGGGAAAGACCCCTTTATATTTGAAGATAGGATAGGAAGTTGATACAACATTCTTGTAACTAACTTCATAACTAGCTTTGTAACAAAATTAGTATTTATATACAACCTCCTAATCTTATCCCAACAAACTATTGTACATTTGTTGAGCCAACTTCTGAATTAGCAATGTGGCACAATCTTCTCCACTTGATTTGATAAACTTGCAATCCTGGATAGCTGTTAATGAGCTCTCATGCACAGCACCACTTCCTTTAATGTTGTTGTCACTAGTATTGTTGTTACTTAGACTAGTGTCAATATCTCCCCCCCCCCCACCTTTCAAACTAGAGGTTGTAGGAACAGAAACTCCTAGTTTGCGAAGAAGATGTCTAAACTGAGATGAGGGCAAAATCTTTTTTAGAATGTCCGCTAATTGTTGATGTGATGGTAAATAAGCTAGCTTTAGGAGACCTTCAACTATTTTTTTTCCTTGTATAATGGCAATCAATTTCAATATGTTTAGTTCTATCATGAAAGACTAGGTTTTTTGCTATGTGCATAGCTGATTGATTATCACAATACAAAGTGACTGGCTTTAAGTCTTGATTCCCCATTTCATGAAATAACCTAGTAACCCAAACTACTTCAGAGGCAGCACTTGACATTAATTGATGTTTTGCTTTTTAGATTTCCAACTGATTGGAGTAATCCCAAGAAGTAAAATATAGCCTGAAACGGATCTCCTGATTTCTCGGCATGCACCCCAGTCAGAATCTGTGTAAGCATGTAGAGTTAGTTTATCTGCTCCTTGGATAATAATCCCCTGTCCATATATAGAGTACACATAGTTTAAGGTATGTTGTAAAGCATCCCAATGTGATGTTCTAGGAGTTTGCATAATTTGGCTTAGATTTTGAATGGTGTAAGACAAATCAGGCCTAGTATTTGTTAGGAATTTCAATTTCCCAATGATTGATCTATATCTTTTTGGGTCTTCCAGAAGTTCACCATCATTGGTTGATAATTTTAGATGCATAGGTAATGGTGTTACCACTTTCTTGAAATTGCTTATGCTTGACTCTTTAAGCAAATCTCTTGCAAATTTAGATTGAGTAAGGATGATGCCTTTGGGAATGTAATTTACCTCTATTCCAAGAAAATAATGAAGTTTTCCCAAGTCTTTGATAGTAAAGGTACTGTCTAGATGTTTTTTAATTTTGTAATTTCAGTTTGATCATTTCCTGTGATGAGAATGTCATCTACATAGACAGCTACGATAATGATTTTCCTATGATGAGTTTTGATGAATAGTGAATAATCATTCTTAGATTGGGAGTAGTTTAGGAGTCTTAAATTTTCTAATAGTTTTGCATGCCACTATCTAGAGGCTTGTTTAAGCCCATATAGAGATTTTTTTAATAGGCACACTTTATTATTAGGATTAGGTATCCCTTTAGGCATGATCATGTAGACTTCTTCATCCAAATCTCCTTGTAAGAAGGCATTATTGATGTCTAATTGGTGTATTTCCCACTGAATATGTGTTGCTACAGCTAGCATACATCTTATAGTTGTCATTTTCACTACTGGTGAGAATGTTTCCTCATAGTCAATACCATACTTTTGATTGTATCCTTTTGCAACAAGTCTAGCTTTGAACCTTTCCAAAGTCCCATCAGCTCTTAATTTAACTTTATAGACCCATTTGTTGCCTATAGTTTTCTTTCCTTTTGGTAAGTTGACAACCTTTCATGTTTGGTTGGTTGACAAGACTTTTAGTTCAGTATCCATAGCACTAACCCATCTTGGATCTTTGCTTACTTCCTCATATGAAGTAGGTTCAATGTGTTGAGAGTATGTCTCCTTCACTTTGTCATGTATAAATGATAGTGCATGATCATTGGCAATGTCACACAGTTCTGTTTGTGCACTATGACATTGATAATCAACTAAGTATGATGGAGCTTTTATTTTCCTAGAAGGTCTTTAATCTTGGTAGTTACAACTCATGTCATTATGTGAGATGGTTTTCTCATTTTTTGTGTTTTCATTATCAAGTTGATCAGAAAAAATTTGTTCTTTTTTCTGTATTCTGATGTGCTACTTGATTATCATACTGATCAGCAGGGATTTGTTCATTTGTGTTCTGATATACCCCTTGTGTGCTCATGTTTTCCCTTGTGTTTATACTGTCACATGGGAGGAAAAATTGATGAATAGTAGTTGGGTCAGCCTTATATTGATAGGGAAAGAATCTTTCTTGAAAAATCACATCCCTAGATACCAAAACAGTTTTTGTTTTAAGGTTATACAATTTGTACCCTTTTTGTCTACTTGCATATCCTATAAACACACAAGGATTAACTCTTGCATCAAAATTTGATCTATTTGTTTTGAGGGTTGATGCAAAACACAAGCAACCATAACATTTTAACATGTCATAGTCTGGCTTTCTTGCATGTATCAACTCATATGGGCTTTTGTTCCCAAGCCCTGTCATGGGCTTCTATTAATCAAGTGTACTGCACACTGTATGCAATCTGACCAGAACATATTAAGTAATTTGGCCTGAAAGTGCATGTAACAACCCGAATTACCGTTGACTAGGCAAGACAGGTCGTCACGGGGTTTACTAACCCAAAAATTCAAATCTCAATTCCAAAACTTGTGCAAACGAGTCTTTAGTTTTAAATCATGACTAAATCAGCTAATTTCCAATCCAAACATCTATCTAAATCATGAGCAATCATAAAAGTCTCCATAAAAGTCTAACATAACCAATATAGTCTAGACTAATATACAATCACCAAAGCCTAATACAAAACTACCAACTCTACGTGCTCAGCTCATACAAACATCCTTGGAACTCTAATCAACTCCGTTACCCCATCGTTCCCGACTGGTACCGACCTGTAAACAATCTAAAAGATGGAAACAACAGGGGGTCAGATTAACTGAATGAGAAATAACAATCCAAAACACAAAACATAGTAATTTAAAACATCGGTTTAAAAGCAACATCCTTTCCCTAGATCTATGTGCGCACAGGGAGTCTAGTTGAGGGGAACATCCATAGCTCAAAGGCTATGTCACTCTCGGGTGAGGCTAGTCAATATTTGAATGACAATTCACCTCAAATATAGGGAGTAAGGGAGGTTTTCCCTCTACTCCGTCAATGACCAGCTCGTGAGCCCGATCCATTGACCATATCAATATCATCATAATCAATTCATATCAATAATCATCAGTTCAAAACAATTTGATAATGCAAACATTTTCAAAACAGTAGTCTGGCCAGACCCCTTTAAGGGACTGCTACAACTCACCAATTCCGACGTTTCTGATAGCTAAGATCGATTCACCGCAGCTGACTAAAAGGGCTCGCCACGTAGTCGTATCCTGAAGCACGACGAATAAATATAATCACCAAAGTGCGCTCGATGTTACTAAACTAACAAATAACGTATTACATCTCCTCCTATATATGTAGACTAAACCAAGATTCTATTCTAACCAGTTCTAATCATCAAATTGTGCATATTCTAACTCAATCTTTAATAACTGTGATCCAAACTAATTCACATTCTTTTAAAGATTACCCATTTCTAAAATTCTCTTTATATTTCCAATCAAGACATCATTTACATATTCTAGTCAAGACTCATAATAGCCAATAGAGAATACTAATTAAATTTAAGAATGTCAATCCTCCAAAGAATTCGGTACTCCTTTCAAGAATATCAAATTACCCAATACTACAAGTCTCCAATTTGAATCAAGACACGACCTTCACATCGTAGTCAAAATTCAACAATCAAAAATACCTAAAAGAGTCTCATGATTAATTCAAGAACATCAAGCAATCCCATAATTTTTCAACAATAATCAATAAATCTCAATACTTCATAATTTCATACTACCTAACAAGATTCAATAAACTTAACCCTAACATATAGCCTTCACCAATATTTTCTAATAAACTCCCAAGATTTCCAACAACAATAAAATTCTCAATATCCAACAAATTATGAAATTATTAATCGGTTCCAATAACTCATTAATAAAGAAAGATAGAATTAAAAGTAAAATAATCAAGAAAGTAAGTGTGTAATAATTTTAGGGTTTTACAAAAGAAAAGAAAGATAAAGCCATACCAACAATTAATCACCAATGACTGTCGAGGGTAGTCATTTGGTGTTGAATCCTACGACGTCACACACCAAGTCATAGAAAGGAGTAGAATGCGTTGTTATCTCTGTTCCGTTACCTCAAAATCGAAGGCCAATGAGAGATTTCTGGGCTGTTCTTGCGAGACTCAATTGTAGAAAATGAATACAAATTGTTTTGCCCAACCGTGCGAAAGGGCTTATGCTGTTTAGAAAAACTGGTGTGGAGTACTACCATCCTTGCTCGAAACTCAAGGTTAAGAGAGATTAAAAGAAGAAATGGGTATTGAAAAGGATGATGATGATAATTGGCGGCTAATGCAAATGAAGTCGGTTTCCTTCTTGATTTAGTATTAACTATTAAGTATGGGCTTTCAAAGAAAGCTTAACAAAATTACTTAAGAAAAGAAAGAATGAGTAAATTATAAAGAAAAATAAGGCGATGAACTAAATTAATAAAATTGGAGGGTTATATTTTATAATCTTAATCAATATATTTAGGCTTAATATTGTCTCTCTTTTATTTTATTTTTTTCCTTTGTCAATGCACGATTTATACTCGGATCCAAGTATATTTGGCCCAAAAAATCCTTGTTCGGATATTTATTATAAATCTCTCAATTCTAAAGTATTAAATTTCTCGGATATTACAGTGCAGGGCTCTTGCAACCTCTAGGAGGTGCCTATTTCTTTCCAAAACCCCATTTTGTTGTGGGGTATCTACACATGATGTTTATGAAATAATGCCTTACACATTTGATTTTCTTTTCAAATTGAGTGCAAACATATTCATAGAATTGAGCAAATATATGCAAAAAATCTGACTTTTTTTTTAGGAAAATCCAATTGTATCTGGAGAAATCATCTATAATTGTAATGAAACTATTACATTTGATCCTGGAGGTGTATTTTATAGGCCCCCAAACATCTATATGCAGTAATTGAAATGCTTCAAGACTTTTTGTTGTATGTCTTGGAAAAGAATTCCTTGTTTGTTTTGTTAAAGGATCGATGGTGCAAAAACAAACATCTTTAATTTTTATTCCTTTTGTAGGAAATATAGCTTGAAGTTTCTCAAAGGGTAGGGCCCCAATCTTAGATGTCAAATCTTTAGTTGTTGTATGCTTTGACTATTTGCAGACGCTGAATTGACATGATTATTCTTGCTATAAACTTGATCATTCTAGCTGATGTCTGAGTAGTGTAGGCCATTTTTGACCTTACCAAGAAGCAAGTGCTTCATCATTGAAGGCTCCTATATAAAACATTGGTTAGCATCAAACCAAATTTTGCACCTCATGTCTTCGACCAACTTACTTATGTATATAAGATTGTATTGAAACCCTGGTGCATAAAAAACATTCTTTAAAACTAAACTATCAGAAATAACAACTGTTCCTATGGTGTTAATCTTGATTTTTTTGCCATCTAGTATAGTGACAAAATGTTCTTTGTCATAGGGTCTTTTTTGGTCTTTAAATAAATCAATATCAAAGTATATGTGGTCTGAGGCGCCACTATCTAAGATCCATGGACTAAAGATTTAGACAGTAAACAAGTTTTACCTGCAAAGGATGTTGTCCTAGGTGTAGGTTCCTCTTCTGTTGCTGTTTGTTGTCTATTGAGAAGTGACATAAGTTGATTGTACTGCTCTTGAGTCAACCTAGGTTCAGTGTTGTTTTCTTGCACACTGTTATCATGTGAAATATTGTTGACCATACTTGTTCCAACATCATTCTTCTTCCATGAGTTCTTAAAACTAGATGCATACCCATGAATTTTCCAACATTTGTCCACACTATTCTACGAATCTTACAATGATCACAAAAATGTTGTGAATAAGATTTCTTGTTCTTGTATTCACCCTTGTTCTTATAGTTGTTGTTTTCATTGTACTTTCTTTTTTCAATCCTACAAACAACAATCGCATCTTGATATTCCATATTAGAACCCTTGCTAAACTCTTGATGAGTTTGTTCTTGTGTGAGTATAATGTAGGCCTCTGCAGCATTGGGCATGTCTTTCATCATTAGTATGTTACTCTTGGTATGTTGGTACCTTGCATCCAACTTCATCAAGAATTGGATTAGCCTCCTTCTTTGCTGACTCTTCATTGTCTTTTGTGACAATTCACAGTTACATCCAGTGCAAGAACATACAGGTAATGGGTCCAAGGCATCAATTTCATCCCATAGACCCTTTATTTTAGTGAAAAAATCCTCTATAGACACATCACTGGACAGGTATGCCTTACTTAATTGTTCTTCAACAGAGAACAATTAAGCAGATGATGATTGCCCAAACCTCTCTTCAAGATTATCCCATACTTCTTTTGCTGTTTTAAACCACAATACACTCTTGAATATCTTTTCATTAACATCTCCAAGAAGCCAACTAATGACAATTGTTGACCCTGTCCCAAACTTTGGCATACATGGTGTTACTTGTGGATTTCTTTACTGAACCATCCACAAAACCCATTTTATTTTTGCCTGACAAAGCTATTGACACTGATCTCTTCCACCCTTTAAAACCTGTGCCATTAAACACATTTGGAACTATCTTTAACCCTGTGTCTATGGGATGGAGAGAGTAAGGGCTTGCAGCATTCATGGTGGGATCAATGGGGACACTTTTATCTCCCTTTTGTGACATGTTTGATGTCTGGGAAAAGGCACAGCAAAGAAGATGGCAAGAACAAAATTGGATCCAAGAATAGAAAGAAAACAGGATCAAAGAAAAAGCTTTGGTACGATGTTAATTGTTTCTCTCTAGACACAAATCAAAAAGGAAAAACAAAGAAATTTATTGATTAATAATTCTTGAATACAAAAGAAGGCAAAGACCCCTTTATATAGGAAAATAGGATAGGAAGTTGATACAACATTCTTGTAACTAACTTCATAACTAACTTTGTAACAAAATTAGTAAATATATACAACCTTCTAATCTTATCCTAACAAACTATTGTACATGTGTTGAGCCAACTTCTGAATTAGCAATGTGGCACAATCTTCTCCACGTGACTTGATAAACTTGCACTCCTAGACAGCTGTCAATAAGCTCTCATGCACAGCACTACTTCCTTTGATGTTGTTGTCACTAGTATTGTTGTTGCTTAGACTACTGTCAATATCCTTCATGCTACATCTTTAACTCAGGAAGTCACTGCCCCAAGCTTCGTAGACAAAAATTGAAGAAAACGGCAATAGTTAGGCTACATAAATGCATATTATGGTTAGTTTATTTTCTCAATTGTACTATTTATCCCTAAATTTTGTTTCCTCCAAAAAGTTAGTTTTACAAACCCCAAATTTTCCATTTTCTCATTCACTGTGATCTCGATTATTGCTCGTTCTTACTTGAAAATGTCTGTTTACTCAAACATGGATGTAATTTAGTGTTTATTTTGCTTGTTTTTAGGCTAATATGAATGGTTCAGTTACTTTAATATTTTGGTATGGTACATAAAGTATTCAAAAAGGAGTTGGGTTAAAGTAATTTGTGTGGGATGTTAGCTATGAATTGCAATCCCCAAAAATTAGGGTTTCTTGATTTGAAACATAAAATTATATTAATAATTAGTGGTTAATTTTACTAATTTCAAGTTAGAATAATAGAAGTGAGTGGATAGCTCAAATCTTGCAAAAAAAAATCTCGTTGATGTTTAGAAGAAGCCATTGCAGATGAGTGGATAGCCCAAAAATTAGGGTTAATTTTTCTTTTCAATTTGACAATATCGTAAGACCTAATTTCAATACTGTTGCTCTAATCTTTTTTTTCTTTTGACAGTGACATAGAGAAGTTGGGATGTAAATGCCATTTTGTTTTTGAAAATAAGTAAAAGTAGGAAGGTAGTTAATTGTAGGGTAATTCATTAACTAGAGTTAGATAGATTTTTTTTAAATTTAAGTCAAAAGTAAAAAGAATTGGTCAAAGGTAATTTTGGGGGTTCAGCCGATCATTTAGTCATGCTGGGATAATTTGGCTGTATCACTGTCATGTTTCCCAAGTTAAAAGCTGTAGTTGGTAAAAAAAAAGTTTGCAGCTGTTTATTTGAAATTGAGTACACTTAAAGGCTGTAGATCCTTTCTTCTGCCTCCTATCATCAATTGTTTCCTTTTAAGCCTTATATCTATTTCTCAAAATTTACCCTTTTACCCTCTGTTAACCATTACATGATTAAAGGCTTCAAGCCACACTAATCACCATAGTTACATAACGGTTATTGGACACTATTCATCGATTAAGCTTTTTTTTATTTATTACGGTTAATGTGTAAGAAAAAACAGTCAATTGGAATCTTGCTTGAATCGTCTAGTCTCATATTTTTATAATATTAAGTTTTTATAATTTTTAGATGTGTATAGTTTAATATACAAATGATCAAAATAACATATTAAATTGCATAAAATGTCAAATGTAGCAAGTATAGTAGAACGGAGAAAGTAAATACTTAAGATAAGAAGAAAATACGTATTTAGATAATATTACAATAAACATGGCAGAATCATTCCCAAAAAAGAAAACACTGTAAAATTAATAAGATAAATTAAATTCATATGCTATTTAAAGGTCGGGAGGAATACTTTTTATGATGTTTTTTAAACATCGAACATCTTGAAATGGCAGAAAATGGTGAAAAGGGTTCCAAATGTTAGCAGAATTTTTCATTGTATTATCACCAAATTACTACATATCTATATTGGCTTTGGGTGGATAAGAGTAAACATTCAAAGTATATCTCACAAGTCCTTCACATCATAAGGCATCGAAGGTAAAATTGTATGACCGTTAACACGTGATATGTTGGATATATAAGAAGGTACATTTCAATATAACATTACTAAGTGAAGCAAGATGGGAAAATAAAGACATTGCAACTTTTTAGATGGTATTAGTCATTCAATTTACTAGCATGACTCTTTCACAACTCATCAAGACTAAATGCAACCTAGTGAACAATACGATAGCAATACATTATTGTGGATTAAGAAAATACTAGGCATTTACTCGTGCTATGCACTATTGGTAGTAATTTATATTTGTTAATGAATGTTTTTTGTCTTTGCAAAGCCAAAAACAATAAAAACAAACTCATTGGTATTTTTTGTGATATATATTCAAATATTTTCTCGGAATATGTATCCCAAAGTTTTTATGAAATTCTATTATCATTGTTGCAAAAATTATTACAGATCATACTTTTGTTTATTACAGATTGTAGGAGTTAATAATATGTAGGACCTTTGACCAAAATTTAGCAAAATCATCATAAAAAAAGATTTTACCACTGTTAGAGTATATAACATATCCTGGGGGCTCTGATATACCATGTCAATGAACCAACTCAACCAAAAGCTTAACCTTATGGTTGAGGCCCCTGATTATGTTATATATTCTAAGAACCACTACTTGGATATACATGATAGTTTATGAATTAAACATTAACAAATTTGTACTAAATGTTATAATCATAATCATAATATACAATAAAACTCAAAGTGCTAATGAAGTTATCATAGTGATACACTTGAATAGATATTATGATTAAATATTCTCTCACAAAGCTAGATGCTAAAATTAAATTTTAGAAAGAAATATTAAAATTTGTAAACTCAAATGTTCTTGATGATCATTAAAAGTAGTAGTAGTTGTTGGACATTTAGTGTATAATAATCCTGAGTATTTAAATCACCAAGTACTACTAAGGTAGTGGGACAGTTTATAAGTCCGTAATATATCAATTAAAGCTATTCTAAATAGTGGGACAATTTACGTATTAACTTACGTGGTCCAAAATAGGCATTATAAGAAAACACAAGAAAATAAGGGGCACCAAGTTAGTGGGCTAAAGCCGACTCGGCGGTCCCCTTGATTTTGCTAAAGCCGAGTCGGCTTTAGCTCACTGGAAATCCAGTGTTTTGGTCAGTGGGCATCGCCGAGTCGGCGATCCTTCATGTGGCCTCGTCGCCGACTCGGCGCTAGGCTGCTGGGAATCTTGGATTTGGTCAGTGACCAAAAGCCGAGTCGGTGGTCCTCTCTATGGACCAATCGCCGACTCGGCTGTCAGCATTCCAAGGTGACCGTTGCTTTTCTTCCCGTTTTCCTTGTGTTTAATGCCTTGGATTCTTAATCTAATGCTCATAATCTCTGGTTTTAATGTTGAGAATTAAGAATAATCATGCCCATGAATGCCTAGAATAATGGCATTGATGTTTGATCATCAATATGATCTTTATGGGCATTATGCTAAAGGCTCCTCTATTTTAGTATAAATAGAGGACCTTGGGTGATAGTTTTCTTGCACCTTCTCTAAATCTCCTAAAGCTTTCTTCTCATTTGTCTTGTGCACTCAAGAGAGTAATTAACTTTTGTGTGCACTTTCCATTGCTCATAGTTTCTTAAAACACATTGCTATTACATTATATTCCCTAAGTACTAAGGGCATATAAGAGTTGTTTGTATCTCATTGTGAATTTCCACTTCCAAACCCAAGTACCTTTGTGGGAGAAATATCACAAAAGGAAAGTGATCACACGCCTACAACTTGTATCAAGTTTCCGGGTAACATATAGTGTTACAAACTTATCTTCACTTTCCATTAGCATTGTAATTGTGTTTGTAATTTCATTTTTGTCATCATCAAAGGGGTTTGAAACAAATTCCCGATTGTAATTTGTTTACATTATATACACTTTGTAATAATCTTTTGTGATATCTTCATCGATGGCATCAATGAAAGATTTTACCTCTAACTTTTCCAAGTTAGAAAAGTTTGTCGGCGTCGATTTTCGACGTTGGCAAAAGAAGATGATGTTCATGCTCACTACTCTTAATGTGGCTTATGTCATAAGCTCACCCAAACCGGATGCACCTAAGGAGGATGATCCGGAAATGGAGGTCCTTGAACAAAATCGAAAGAGGTCCAAGTGGGACAACAATGATTTCATTTGCCGGGGACATATCCTCAATGGTATGCAAGACGCGCTCTTTGATATCTATCAATACCATGACTCCGCTAAAGAGTTGTGGGATGCTTTGGAAAATAAGTAAATGGCGGAGGATGCTAGCTCCAAGAAATTTCTAGTAAGTAATTTCAATTCATACAAAATGGTAGAAGATCGCCCTATAATTGATCAATTTCATGAACTACAAAGAATGCATGCTAACCTTAAATTGCATAAAATTGAAATTGATGAAGTATTTCTTGTTTCAAGCATAATAGACAAATTGCCTCCTTCATGGAGGGATGTTAGACATGCTTTAAAGCATAAAAGAGAGGAGATTACACTCTCCGATCTTGGGCAACATATAATTGTTGAGTCTAGCATTCGGGTTCATGAGAACCGGAAGGATGATAATCCTAATGTACCTACTATTAATATGGTTGGGGAAGGGAAACCTCAATCCCGTCCCAGAGATAAGAGGAAGAGGAATGACTCTTCAAAGGGGAAAGCCACTATTTCCAATACCGATAAAGTATGTTGGGAGTGTGGAAAGCCCGGGCACCGAAGGAAGAATTGCTTTGTTCTAAAGAACAAGCAAAAGAAAGCCAAGGGGAATGGTCAAGCTTCCACAAGCAAGGGACCATCCACTCAAGGTAATCTTGCGAATTTTAATGAAAATTCTAATATGAGTTTTTCTACTATGAATACTAATATTAGTGCTTTGCAGGATGATACCTTGGCTTGGTGGATCGATTCGGGGGCATCGAGACATGTTTGTAATTCTATGCAATGGTTCAAAACCTTTAAATAGGTTGTTGATGGGGAGCATCTCTACATGGGGAACAATGCACCTATCAAGGTCCAAGGAAAAGGACAAGTTGAATTGTTGTTTACTTCGGGGAATCTTTTAGTTCTAAGAGATGTGTATTTCGCACCCAAAATAAGTAGAAATTTAGTCTCGGGTCCTATATTGAATTGATTAGGCTACAAACTAGTGTTTGAAGCCGATAGGTGTATTATCTCAAAGAATAATTTGTTTATTTGAAGAGCTTATTTATGTAATAGTTTATTTAAGTTATCTTTAGATATGAATAAAAACTCTATTTGTAATGTTTCTTCTTTGAATGAAAATGATGATTTACATTACTTGTGGCATGTTAGACTAGGGCATGTAAATTTTGATAAAATTTCTTTTATGTCTAAGCATGAGTTAATTCCTATGTGTGTTAAAATGTCTAAAAATTGCAAAACGTGCATGTTAAATAAGATCACTAGAACACCGTTTAAAAGTGTTGAAAGAAAAACCGAAATTTTGGAGTTAATCCATAGTGATCTTTGTGATTTTCATAGTACACCGTCTTTGGGAAATAAAAAGTATGTTATAACTTTTATTGATGATTTCTCAAAGTTTTGTTATGTATATCTTTTACATACAAAAGATGAGGCTCTTGAACATTTTAAGATTTACAAACAAGAAGTAGAATTACAAATTGGTAGTAAACTTAAAAGGTTAAGAACCGATAAAGGAGGTGAATATTATGATCCGCTTTATTTTAATTCAATGGGTATAATTCATGAAACAACCGCCGGTTATGCACCACAATCTAATGGTGTGGCGGAGAGGAAAAACCGTACTCTACAAGAGATGGTTAATTCCATATTATCCTACTCGGGTTTGAGTGATGGATTTTGGGGTGAAGCAATGTTGACGGCTTGTCACATTCTTAACCGAGTTCCAATGAGAACGAATAAGGAAACTCCTTATGAACTTTGGTACAAAAAGAAACCAAACTTAAGTTATCTTAAGGTTTGGGGTTGTAGGGCAATTGTAAGAGTGCCCGGCAACAAGAAAAAGAAGCTCGGTGAACGTGGGCTTGAGTGCATCTTTATAGGCTATGCTATTCATTGCAAAACCTATAGGTTCTATGTTATAGAACAAAATGACTATATATCGATTCATTCGATTATAGAGTCAAGAGATGCCATTTTTGATGAAAATAGATTTTCATCATTGAGTAGACAAAGAAATCTCCAAAGTTGTACCAATGAAAGTGTTGATGATAGTCAACAAAGTTCACTTCTAGATGTTGATGAAAGTCAACAACTAGATGAACTTGATTTAGTTGATCCTATTCCTAAACGGAGTAAGAGACAACGGAAAGCGAAGAGCTTTGGACCGGATTTCCAAGTATACTTGGTTGAAGGTGATAGAAGTGAAGTATCTTCTAGCGTTCCATATTTGTATAATGTGGAAGGTGACCCATTGACTTATAGCGATGCTATGGCATCACATGATAGCGCCTTTTGGAAAGAGGTTATCGATGATGAGATGCAATCCATCATGGGAAATAACACTTGGGTGTTAGTGGATCTTCCTCCGACTTGTAAACCAATCGGTTGTAAGTGGATTTTCAGAAAGAAAATGAAAATCGACGGTACTATTGATAAATTCAAAGCCCGTTTAGTGGCTCAAGGCTTTAGACAAAAGCACGGTATCGATCATTTCGATACATATGCACCGGTTGCAAGAATAACCACTATTCGGTTATTGGTAGCATTAGCTACGGTCTATCATCTAGAAATACATCAAATGGATGTTAAAACCGCATTTCCATATGGGGAATTAGATGAGGAAGTTTATATGAAACAACCCGAAGGGTTTGTTTTGAAAGGACAAGAACAAAAGGTATGCAAACTTGTCAAGTCTTTGTATGGACTTAAACAAGCACCTAAGCAGTGGCATCAAAAATTTGATGAAACTATATTGTCCTTTGGATTCAAGTTGAATCAAGCCGATAAGTGTGTGTATAGCAAGTTTGATAGCCATGGTAATGGCGTTATCATTTGCCTATACGTTGATGACATGCTTATCTTTGGAACTTGTAACGCACAAGTTCAAGAGACAAAAGAATTTTTGTCTAGATCCTTTCAGATGAAGGATATGGGGGAGGCTGATGTGATCTTAGGCATTAAGATCATAAGGCAAGGGAACCGTATTAAGTTAAGTCAGGCTCACTATGTTGAGAAGATACTTAAGCGGTTTAATATGCTTGATAAAGCGCCGGTCTCTACTCCCATGGAACCGGGTATGAAATTTACTAAACATACCGGTCAACCAATTTCACAATTGGAATATTCAAAGGTCATAGGATCTTTGATGTATGCTATGACTAGTACTAGGCCTGACATAGCATTTGCAGTGGGTAAACTTAGTAGATTTACTAGTAACCCAGGTCCCCATCATTGGATGGCGATAAGGAGAGTATTAAGATACTTGTTGCGTACCAAGGATTATGGTATCGCGTATAGCGGGGAACCTCCTATTCTAGAATGTTATTCAGACGCTGGTTGGATCACTAATGAAGAAGATAACTCTTCTACTAGTGGATGGGTGTTTGTTTATGGGGGAGGTGCCATTTCTTGGTCTTCTAAGAAACAAACATGTATAGCCGACTCTACGATGTCAGCTGAGTTTATCGCTTTAGCTTCAGCAGCTAGTGAAGCAGAGTGGTTGAGGAATCTCATGTTTGAGATACCTTTGTTGCCTAAGCCAATTTCACCGGTGGCAATCCATGCGGATTGTATGACGGCTTTAGGTAGAGCGTATCGTCAAGTGTATAATGGTAAGTCTCGTCATATTGCTCTTAGGCATAGCCTAGTGCAAGGACTTATCATTAACGGGGTCATAACTTTTGACTATGTGAACACTAAGTTCAATGTGGCGGATTCGTTTACGAAAGCCATGAATAGAGACTCAATTGAGAAAGCCTCAGTTGAGATCGGTTTATGTCAGTAAAATCATTTGGGAAAGCCCAATTCACGCATGAGTAACATCGTGTCTGAATTCAATGTGGTAAAGTCCTCTTGGTTTTTGTTAAAGCAACTCGTGCATGACCCATCGTTGCTTTGTACCGTGATGGAATAAGGTAGTCGTCTTGAAAGTTCTCAAGATCAAGAGTTGAAGAGCTCTTGGTGTTATATCCACGTCACGGGGATATGTCTTATACGTAATGAGAACCTACCTATATAAGTTTGAAGTGTGGCCACTTCAAGTAGTCAAGATTGGCATAATGACTATGATAAACTTATGAGTTAGATACGGACACGGCCTTATAATGTGTCAAGTTAATAACTTTGTGTTATTTGTTTTGTGTGTACTACATCTTCAAGTGGTCGGAAGGGTCATTTGATTCAATTCCTTATGGAAATCAATTCTGGTTCGATCACTTGTTAAGTGTGTTGTACTAGGCGTTAATTCAATCCGTAGGGATATTAGCGTTGATGCATGAAATGTATTGTGAGTTTTGGTAAATGAGAAGCTTATTATACCCAAAATGGGGGAGGATTGTTGGACATTTAGTGTATAATAATCCTGAGTATTTAAATCACCAAGTACTACTAAGGTAGTGGGACAGTTTATAAGTCCGTAATATATCAATTAAAGCTATTCTAAATAGTGGGACAATTTACGTATTAATTTACGTGGTCCAAAATAGGCATTATAAGAAAACACAAGAAAATAAGGGGCACCAAGTCAGTGGGCTAAAGCCGACTCGGCGGTCCCCTTGATTTTGCTAAAGCCGAGTCGGCTTTAGCTCACTGGAAATCCAGTGTTTTGGTCAGTGGGCATCGCCGAGTCGGCGATCCTTCATGTGGCCTCGTCGCCGACTCGGCGCTAGGCTGCTGGGAATCTTGGATTTGGTCAGTGACCAAAAGCCGAGTCGGCGGTCCTCTCTATGGACCAATCGCCGACTCGGCTGTCAGCATTCCAAGGTGACCGTTGCTTTTCTTCCCGTTTTCCTTGTGTTTAATGCCTTGGATTCTTAATCTAATGCTCATAATCTCTGGTTTTAATGTTGAGAATTAAGAATAATCATGCCCATGAATGCCTAGAATAATGGCATTGATGTTTGATCATCAATATGATCTTTATGGGCATTATGCTAAAGGCTCCTCTATTTTAGTATAAATAGAGGACCTTGGGTGATAGTTTTCTTGCACCTTCTCTAAATCTCCTAAAGCTTTCTTCTCATTTGTCTTGTGCACTCAAGAGAGTAATTAACTTTTGTGTGCACTTTCCGTTGCTCATAGTTTCTTAAAACACATTACTAAGTACTAAGGGCTATTACATTATATTCCCTAAGTACTAAGGGCATATAAGAGTTGTTTGTATCTCATTGTGAATTTCCACTTCCAAACCCAAGTACCTTTGTGGGGGAAATATCACAAAAGGAAAGTGATCACACGCCTACAACTTGTATCAAGTTTCCGGGTAACATATAGTGTTACAAACTTATCTTAACTTTCCATTAGCATTGTAATTGTGTTTGTAATTTCATTTTTGTCATCATTAAAGGGGTTTGAAACAAATTCCCGATTGTAATTTGTTTACATTATATACACTTTGTAATAGTAGTTGACAAATCTTTAATAGTACCATATATATATATATATATATATATATATATATATATATATATATATATATATATATATATATATATATATATATATATATATATATATATATATATATATATATATATATATATATATATATATATATATATATATATATATATATATATATATATATATATATATATATATATATATATATATATATATATATATATCTTACATGTGGTTTTTTTTTTGTGTAATACATGCTAAAAAGGTATATATGATGACTTTTTTGTTGTGAATTTATAATATAAAATATGATTGCATGAGTTACTCTCAATGTATTACTCTAACTTTATTTCTCTAACTATTCAGCTTCTCTAATAAACTGTCACTTTATAGTATATTGCATTATGTAATATAAAGAGAGAGGTTAGAAAATAATTATTTAACATTTATAAGTCGTACATTATTTATCGGTTAGAATACACATTATCAATATTAATAATTCATATTAACATTAATATGAATTTGTGGAATTTATTTCACCACTAATTATTTTATTACAATTACAATTGCAACCACTTCAAATAAAATCCTTAATTAATAATTTGCATTGCATTATGAAAGATGAAGAAAAGACCTAAAAATTGCATTGTAAGTGTGACACATGGCACATATTTGTAAAAATGCATTGAAAAGTAACACATGTCATAAAATTGCATTGTAAGTGTGACACATGGCACATATTTGTAAAAATGCATTGAAAAGTACTACATGTCACAAAATGTTTATAAATTAGTAATAGTATGATAAATAATGGGGCGCCATCATGTAATGTCAAACAGAGACTAATTGTTACATTTGACTTAACTCTTTTTGCTTAGGCATAGCAAGTGTTTTTGAGCAACAACCTTGTGCGGACAATACATACACTATTCTAATTTAGAATATGAGTTACATAAAATTAAAGTTCTTAAACTAAATTAAAAGCTCCAAACTTAAACAAACTAAAACGAATAACTTAGAAAGAAGCTTGGCAAAAAGACACTCAACATCGATAAAGTGGAAAGTTGAATTAAAGATCGAAGATTAAGTAACTTACATTAGGATTGTCTTTGAAAGATGAGTTGAAGGATTGATTGTTGTGTGAGGGTACTGTGCGCCATTGCGAACAAAATTTTATAGGGCAAATCGAAAGACTACCACCGAATACATATCATTCCAATTGGAAAAGTATACTCTACTGGAACATCATAATCCAATAAAAAGACTACATTTCTCTTCCTTCACTTAATACAAACCTTAAATAAGTTTCATCCAAAACTCTAATAGATGACGTCATAACTATTTTCAACTCAATTAACTCGTTTATATATAATAAAGTTTAAGACTCTTGAAAAGGTTGTTTGATATTTTTATTTTGAGATAAGCGAACCCAATAATGATATGTTTAGCTAACAAAATAAACTACATTTAAGAAAAAACAAAATAACTAAATATAAACCATAGTACACATTTTAGCAAATCATAAATAATTAGCAAAAATGTTCAAATTTAACATGTTCAATCATAACTCAAACTTGGCAAATGTTTATTGTCTAAAGTAAAGTACAAAAGTATTTCAAAACTATATACTTAGTTGAAATCACATGTGAGCACGTAAACATTACAAATTAATGAGAGGTTGAAGAGAAATCCCGATCGTTCCATTTAGTTATTTAAAAAATAAATTAGGTTGAACTGACCCATTATCTAATACGTCAAATATCTCGATTCAAATCTATAAACTAATAAACTAAGACCTTGTTTAGTTCACCTTAAAAAAATTAATCTGTAAAAATTAGTTTAATTAGTAAAAGTTAGTTTCAGTTAGCAAAAAAATCAGTTACAATCAGGAAAAATCAATTATAATCAGTAAAAATTGATTTTAATCCTTTCAAAAAAATTTAATTATAATTATATATTAAAAATCAATACAAAACAGTAATTGTTTCGAATATGAAACGAGGAAGTATGAAGGGCACGTAAGATACCTGAAAGGGAAGTCGTATGGTAGTCAAACGTCGGTCAAGTTGTGAAGCGACACCTCCTGAAAACAGCACGTTTGCCCTACACAATAACAAGTCAGCCTAGCCCGGGGGGTTTTCCCGGAAACCCTCTCCGACGCTCAAGTCAGATGATGTAATAGGGGAAAAGTAGTGAATAATAACTAGAAATGAATAGGTAAGGGTGTTTTTTAGTGGTTGTTTATCACCTGAGTAAGGTAGTTATAGGTAGCGTTGGTGGGCGAAGGTGGTGAGTCTGTATTTTGACAGAGTTTCGGTATGATAATAAGGCTTAGGCCCTCGATTTCGTCTAACACACTCCTCTTATACCCATCAGATGGTGGTTACCTCTGTAGGGGGAGTGGGGAATATGGGAGTTAAGGATCCCGATCATGGTAACCTTTACGGTTACTTTGGCTGTGGATGGCAGTTACGAAAATAACTACTGGACGGTTACCTTGCTGGAAGTTGGAAAGTCGTACCTTGACTGGATTTGACCGATATGTAGTCAAAGACTGAGCTGATTTCATGACTTAGTCAAAGAGAGCTGGAACTTGTCCATGACATTTAGCCCCACGCATGAAGGATGAAAGGAGGATGAGAATCAAACTTCGTTTCTTGCTTTATGCGGAAAAGATGAAATTTTGGATGTCTTTCCGTGGTACCGTGGAACCGTGGTACCGTGAAACAGCGTAGCTTTTTGTCCGGCTGACAAAAATCCTTAAGGGCCCTCAAGCAAAGAACCGGGTCCAAATGAATAGTTAAACTTATATCACGGTGCAGCGGTACTGCGGTACGTTTGAAGATTTACTTAGAATATTTCAACCCTAAGCTCATCTTTGGGCTAAAAACAGGGTCCGAATGAACTTTTCCCGCGGACAAACATGATATTCCACACTTAGAATTATTCAGCCCCAAGACCATTCTTGGGCTAAAAATAGGGTCCGAATGAGTTATTCAGACGGACAGATCAGATAATCTGTACTTAGAATATTTGAGCCCCAAAATCCTTTTTAGGCTCAAAATAGGGTCCGAATGAGTCATTCAGACGGACAGACGTGATATTCTATACTTAGAATATTTCAGCCCCAAGACCATCCTTGGGCTAAAATTAGGGTCCGAATGAAATTCCTGATGCCACGGAATTTCCCTTCGACACTTAGAATATTTTAGCCTCAAAATCCTTTTTGGGCTCAAATTAGGGTCCGAATGAGTCATTCAGACGGACAGACGTGATATTCTATACTTAGAATATTTCAGCCCCAAGACCATCCTTGGGCTAAAATTAGGGTCCGAATGAAATTCCTGATGCCACGGAATTTCCCTTCGACACTTAGAATATTTTAGCCTCAAAATCCTTTTTGGGCTCAAAATAGGGTCCGAATGAGTCATTCAGACGGACAGATATGATATTCTGTACTTAGAATATTTGAGCCCCAAGACCATCCTTGGGCTAAAATTAGGGTCCGAATGAAATTCCTGATGCCACGGAATTTCCCTTCGACACTTAGAATATTTTAGCCTCAAAATCCTTTTTGGGCTCAAAATAGGGTCCGAATGAGTCATTCAGACGGACAGACGTGATGTTCTATACTTAGAACATTTGAGCCTCAAGACTATCCTTGGGCTAAAATTAAGGTCCGAATGAAATCCCTGACGCCACGGAATTTCCCTTCGACACTTAGAATATTTTAGCCTCAAAATCCTTTTTGGGCTCAAAACAGGGTCCGAATGAGTTATTCAGACGGACAGAATCCCTTGCTCTCCAAAGATGAATTTCTGACATGAATAGTAGCTTAGTAGTTGAGCATTTATTGACCCTATAAATGGTAGTTGGTGAGTCAAACTAAAGTTACTTGTTTGACTTGAATTCTTATAAATTTCTTCTTAGAGAGAGAAAGCTAGAGAGAGACGCTCTGACAATCAACAATTTTTTCGATTTTCTGACAGATCTCAAGAACACAAACAAGGTATTCCTCAAATTTCTTCAAAATTCTCGATTGAATATTGATTTTTGATTGAATTTTGTTTGAAGATCTTAATTTTTCTCTTGATCTTCAATTTGTTCTTGGTGTTCTTGAATAAATCCCTTAATATCTTCAATGTGTTCTTGATCTTCAATATGTTCATGATTTGACTGCAAATAATCCACAACCCTTATGCATATACTCTTAACCAATAAAACTTGTATAACTTATTTGTTTTTTCCGGAATATGGATAATAAATTATTAGACACGAATGTGACCGCGCCCTCGGAACACCGGGAGACCCATGTTGATATAAACATAGATGAGGACGAGGAGTCGAGTTGGAATTCTGTTTTTATAGATCCGGTATATACCCCGGTCAGAAGTGATACTCCATCTTCTGTTGAACCGTTTTATCCGCCGGAAATAAAGTACCCTGCTCCGTGGGAAGTAGATGTAGCTTTCCCTCCCCATTATCTAACAAAAATAAACCCTGAACTGGACGGATTCTTGATTGTAGATACTAACATGGAGCAAGACAAAGAATCGTCTGGGCGGAAGAGCGGTGCCCCGAAGCCTCCTCCTTTCTACATCAAACATGGGGGGCCTTTGAATTATTTTATCGATTCAAAGACCCGGCACAAGTTGGATACTGCCCGGGAGGAACTGGCGGAAGAATGGGGTCTTCCAGATAACATTAACATTATAAGGCCAGCAAACTTAGAGACTGTTAGGTTTCCCCCACCTAACTGTATTGCTGTATACTTTGCGGCTTTTGAGCTAGGGTTACGGTTTCCCCTCCACCCTTTCATTAGAGAGTTACTTTCTTTTTTGAACGTCACCGTAGCTGAAGTATACCCAAACGCTTGGGGGTGTATTACGGCATTTTTGATAGTATGCAAGGTTTTGAAGATAAAACCTTCGCTTACAGCCTTTAGGTATATATTCCGGGCCAGGTTATGTTCCTCAGAGGATCATGGCGCCGGGTGGATCACATTAGCCCATAGGAAGGGTTTCAAACTAGTAGGAGATCTCCCGGATAATCAAAAGGGTTACCGGACAAGATTCGCATATTTGTACAGCTCGGAGCCTTGGAATTTCAAGACTTCTTTTGATATAAACCCAAGGATCAACGAATTTAATAACAATGTCCCGCAATGTACAGTTGAAGAAGCGGTGATAATTGAGTATGCCCAGACAACCGTGGTGCAACTAAATGCCCCGGTAAATAAACAAGATAACTGGATTCCACAAAGGAGCCACCTTAACCTAGAGTTGCTTTTGTCGGCTTTCGAAATAAGCCTTAAGATTCATAAACGTAAGTGTTTCCTTGTTTCACGTGTGTCCGTGTTAAAAACATGCGGTCTGACAGTTTTTGATTTATGCAGGCGTTGCTCGAGAAGAATTGGCCCAAAAACAGAAAACGCTGATGGGTAAATTCAACTTAATGGCTATGACACATAGCCTAGACAAGAGAGCCGCGGATCCGACCCCTCTGCCGCGGTCACCAAAGGTAATTTGGTTTCTTTTGTATTCTGCAAACTTTCTCAACTTTTGTTTAACATAACCTCTCTGCAGAATGGCAGCACTAAGATGACCGGGGTGGACAAAGCGCCTACTGAGGCGGAAGCCCGGGTCCTCTTGGAACAGAGGAAACAAGCCCCCGTTCCATCGCATGTGGAGCGTGGCGAACCGGCTCCAAAAAAGAAGAAGACAACGGCCAAGAGAAAGGCCAAGTCTCCTGCTGAGGAGCAAAGGAAGAAAAAGAAGGAAGAACCTGTGAAACCGGTTGAACCAACAGAACCGGTGGAGGTTGAAGATGATAGTTCGACCCAAGGGTCGAACACTATCTATAGCGCCGTGCCCCTTGCTGAACAGGGGCCGGTAGGAGCAGCTGCTGCAGGGGTTGGTTCATCACAGCCCCAAACTAAATATACCCCTGCACAAAAGGGGAAAGCTGTAGCCGAGGAATCGGCTGAAAGGCCTCTCGATTCTTTCGAGAAGGTTTACCAGCGCCGCATTCGTCCACACAAGGATGATGTGGTTTTTGTTGAGCTAGATCGTAAAGATCTAAACACCCGTATCAACCGTGCTTCCAGGAACCTGGTGAGCGACATGGACAGGGAATACTTAAATTCCATGTCCCCGGTTGAGCGGGCTGAGCAGTCCCGCGCTGCCGCTGCTGATGTAAGTAAACTGCTATCCTTGTTTGTCTTTAGTCTTGCTAAATTTATCGACTAACTTTTTGATTGATTTTTTGACAGGCTTTAATCAGGGCCGAATTTGAACTGATTGTGCAGCGGTCGTTGTCGGCTGAAAACGATCGCCTATCCGCCAAAGCTGACGCTCAAAGATTGGAGATTGAGCAGCTAAAGCGCGATTTGGCTGATCTACCGGGGTTGAGGGAGAAGTTGGCTAAATGCGCTGAACTGAAGGAGCGCTTGGCGAAAGCCGATCAATGGAGGAGCCGTGTCAAGGAGAATTTAGATACCGCGGCCCAGTCACTCGAGCAGGCATCCGGGCTATCCACCAAGATTCATACCGAGGTGGCCCGGATGTTGGTTGAATATGATAGGCTTGTCTCAGAAAATGAGCAAGTTATTAAGACGGTGATGGGTGACATGGACCGATTTGAAAGGGTCCTTGACGCGGCTCGGGTCTACAAGCTGCGGTCAGAGCGTACATCCTACATTGCTCGCCGCTGGCTAGACTCACCAGAGGTGGTCCCTATATTGAACGCGCTATCGATGGAGATGATGGCGACTGGGGCACTGGTTCAGGCTGAGAAGTTTAAGCTGGCGGCTCAGAAGATGGGCCTTAACGTTGATCAATTGGTTGAGCTGGCCACTGAATGCCACGACGAAGCCACGGCAAATTTGAAAGAGGTTCTCAACAAAGAATCTGAGGTTTTATCCAAAGCCGTGGCTGAAGATGAGGAAGAGCGGAAAGAGTGGCTGAAGAAGATGGACCCAGACCGGGAGAAAAGGGCATTGAAGTTGGATCTTGACAAGATCCCGGTCTGCTATCCACCATTTCCCAAGGCTCCGGAGAGATCTACCCTTACTAATCTCCAAGCTGAATCTTCTAACTTGTTGAAGATTTTAACTTCGAAGAGGGAGACTCTCCAAGGGCTGTCGGCTGAGTTGGCGGGGGAAGAGCCGTTGCCTGACATTGAAGAGCTTTTTAGCTTTACCCCCTCACCGCAGCAACCCGAGCCGGAAGAGCCAGTGCCCCCGGAGCAGCAGCAATAGCCATCATAGTTTTTAGCTTCTCCCCTTCCCCTATTTTTGTAACTAATTTTTGTAAACGATTAGTTTTAACTCAACATTTGTACATTGTACGTCTGATCGTTTGTAAATATATTTTGTTTGACAAGTCTTGCAATTTCCAATTTGTGCTTTCAACTTTTAATTTAACTTGTGATTGTCTGAAAATTATTCTGAAAATTGACTAAGTATCAACAAGATACCGCTTCACCGTTGATCTGGTGGAAAAATGAAAATTGACTAAATTAATTAAATACCGCTTCACCTTTAACTAAGTGGAAAATTGACTAAGTATCAGATAGATACCGCTTCACCTTTGACTAGGTGGAAAAATGACTAAGTATCAGATAGATACCGCTTCACCTTTGACTAGGTGGAAAAATGACTAAGTATCAGATAGATACCGCTTCACCTTTGACTAGGTGGAAAAATGAAAATATGAAAATTGACTAAGTATTAATTAAATACCGCTTAAATTGACAAGGTACCAGCAAACCGTGGTACCGCTTGATTGACAAAGTACCAGCAAACTGTGGTACCGCTTAATTGTGCAATGTTGATTACATGAACTGATCTTAACTTGAAAAATGAAACTGAGAATGAACTGAACTAAAATAATGATCTGCTAGTATTACGATGTATGCCCCTTGCTAGACTTGTTAAATGAAATATTTCTTCAAATGGTCTGCATGCCACGGCCTTTTCAACTTCTTTCCAGCAGAGTCTTCTAATTCAAAGGTGTTGATCTTGACAGCATGAGTTATCTTGAATGGACCGTCCCAGTTGGCTCCCAATTTACCCTTTTCCGTATGCTTCCCTGTTGCTTCCACTTTACGTAGGACCCAGTCTCCAGGTTTGAGAACCCTTGTTTTGACGTGTCTATTGAATTGACGAGTCATCTTTTGTTTTTGAGCAATCGATCTAAGGAGTGCATTGCCACGGGTCTCCGGAAGTAAATCAAGATTCACCCTTTTCCCCTCATCATTCTCAGAATGTGAATAATAAGTTACCCTTGTGGAGGGTATTCCTATTTCCACTGGTAAGACAGCTTCTGAACCAAAGACGAGTGAAAAGGGGGTATGCCCTGTTGATTCCTTCACGGTTGTGCGGCTGGCCCAGAGGATGCCTGGCAGTTCTTCGTCCCAGGATCCCTTTGCTCCTTCAATTTTCTTCTTGATCCCATTAAGTATCTCTTTGTTGGCTGATTCAACTTGCCCATTTGTTTGAGGTCTGGACACTGAGCTGAACCGGAGTTGGATGTTGAATTGCTCACAATATTCTACGGTTCCCCGGCCTATAAATTGTCTGCCATTGTCAGTGATTATTACCCGTGGGATGCCATACCTGGTGATAATGTTTCTCCAGAGGAACTGACAGACTTGTTTCTCAGAGATAGTGCTAAGTGGTTCTGCTTCAACATACTTGGAGAAATAATCAATAGCCACAATAATGAATTTTCTTTGCCCCTTGGCAGGGGGAAATGGACCAAGTAAGTCCATACCCCACTTGTCAAAGGGCAGCACTGACTGCATGGTGGTGAGGAAGCTTGAGGGTTTTCTGGACACTTTTGAGAAGAATTGGCACTTTGAGCATTTTCGTATCAAGTTTTCAGCATCTTGCCTCAGGGTTGGCCAGTAATACCCACTTCTAAGTACTTTGCTTACCACAGTTCGAATTCCTTGATGAATCCCACATCCTCCTTCATGAATTTCCCGCAGAATGTAGTTTCCTTCTTCTGGGGTAACACATTTTAGAAGGGGATGGGTGTATGACTTTTTGTATAGTGTGCCATCCAAATATTCGAACCATTTGCTTTTCTGTTGAAGTTGTTTAGCCTCATTTTCATCGTCAGGGAGAACTTGATTTTCAAAGTATTTGACCAAAGGTTCCATCCATGTTGTTGATCTGTCTATCACATGTACCATGACATTTATGCTGGGGTTAGGGAGAACTTCCCACACAATGTCCCTTGGCTGATTTGATTCCGCGGAGCTAGCTAATCTGGCCAAAGAGTCTGCTTGGGCGTTTTCAGAGCGAGGTATGTGGGATAGTGAAAATTTTTCAAACTTTTCCACTAATCCCTTCACCTTGGCTAAGTACATCTTCATGGCCTCGTCTTTCGCCTCAAACTCGCCTTTCACTTGTTCTACGATCAACTGGGAATCAGAGAATGCTGACAAGCTTTTTGCCCCGGACTCGTAGCAAATTGTTAGCCCCAAGATCAGGGCCTCATATTCTGCTTCATTGTTGGAAGCAGTAAATTCAAATCTTATTGCTCTTTCCAACCTTGCACCGGCGGAGGATATGATCAGTATCCCGGCACCACTGGCGACCTTGGTGGACGAACCATCAACATACAACTTCCATTCTTGATTGGGATCCGAGGGAGTTGGTCCTGTGCTTTCAGCAATGAAGTCTGCTAGAGCTTGAGCTTTGATGGAGGTACGTGGTTCATACTCTATTCCAAAGTCTGCCAATTGATTAGCCCAATCGGAGATACGGCTTGATTGGTTTCTCCCTTCCAGAATTTTCTTGAGGGGCTGATTCGTTCTGACCCGGATTTGATGAGATTGGAAGTAGGGTTTGAGTTTCCTACTTGCCATGACAACGGCCAGTAGTATTTTTTCTACTTCACTGTAGTTGCCCTCGGAGCCACGAAATGCATGACTGATATAGTATACGGGCAGTTGTGACTTTTCCCTTTCTGCTATCAGGACTCCAGAGACCGAGTATTCTGATATGGAAACATACAAGATCAAGGTCTCTCCTTCCATGGGAGAAACCAACTTTGGGAGAGAAGCAAGGTAGGCTTTCAGCTTATCAAATGCCGCTTCCGCCTCTTCGGTCCACTCGAACTTGGTTTGTTTGAGGGTCCTGAAGAAGGGCGAACATTTATCCGCTGATTTTGACATGAACCTCCCTAGGGCAGCCACACATCCCGTTAGCTTTTGAACCTCTTTGACGGTTTTGGGGGATCTCATTGTCAAGATTGCTTGAATTTTATCAGGATTAGCCTCAATCCCTCTTTGATCTACCAGAAAACCAAGACACTTCCCCCCTGTTACCCCAAATACGCACTTATCAGGATTAAGACGCATTTGATGGTTACGGAGGGTTAGGAAGGTTTCTCTGAGATCAGCAGCATGATCTTGGGCTTCTTTGCTCTTGGTGATCATGTCATCAACGTAAACCTCCAAATTCCGGCCGATTTGAGAGTTGAAGACTTTATTCACCATTCGTTGATACGTTGCCCCTGCGTTTTTTAGTCCAAAAGGCATGACTTTGTAGCAATATACTCCAGCATTTGTTATGAAGGCCGTATGGGGCTGATCTTCTAGTGCCAAGGGGATTTGATGATATCCCGCGTTAGCATCCATGAAGCTGAGAAGTGCATGACCTGCTGTGGAGTCTACAAGTCGATCAATCTTCGGTAAAGGGTAGTCATCCTTTGGACAGGCTTTGTTGAGATCTGTGAAGTCAACACACATTCTCCATTTGCCATTGGGTTTCTTAACAAGCACCACATTGGATAGCCACTCAGAATATTGGCATTCCTTTATGAAGCCTGCATTTAGCAACTTTGTCACTTCTGCTTTGGCTGCTTCGATTCTTTCCTTGCCCTGATGTCGTAGCTTTTGTTTGACGGGCTTATGTCCAGGTTTAATGTCAAGTTTGTGGCACATGACTTCAGGCGGTATGCCAGGCATCTCTTCCACAGTGAAGGCAAAGATGTCCCGGAATTCAGCAATAACTGCAAGTATGTCACTTCTCACGGATTCAGGTAGGACCTTTCCTACTTTAATTTTCTTTCCATCGAACATTGGAACTTCTTCAAACTGTTCCAAAGGTTGAGGTTTCTCCTGGACATTGAGATTATCCAGATAAACACTCATAATCGACTGAGGTTCTTCTTCCCTTTTCCTTTTGGGGGGTGCTCCAGGGGCACCGTCATGCTTCAAGCAGTTAATGAGGCATTGACGTGCCGCCTTTTGATCCCCTCTTAGGATTCCGACTTTCCCATCATCCTGTTCAAACTGCAATAGGAGTTGATGTGGAGATATGATTGCTTTGATTTTGTTGATGAGCGGTAGTCCCATAATGGCATTGTACGGGAAGTTGAGATCCACCACTGTGAAGCGGATAGGCAATGTTCTGCATCCGTCTTTTTCTCCTATTCTTACTGGAAGTGTGATAGTTCCCAAGGGAACAACCTGGCTGCCTCCAAAACCAACGAGGGGTTTATCAAAGGGTTGCAAGTGTTTCTCCTCGAACTTCATCTGTCTTAAGCAGTCCATGGTGACAAGGTCCGCTGTACTGCCGGTGTCCACCAGGACTCGCTTAACAACCATCTGGCCAATCTTAAGTGCGACTACCAGAGGATCAGTGTGGGGTGATTGAAGTGGTTCTGATAGGGTAGAATCAAACTTCATCACCGGGCCTTTAGAAGGCGCTTTTGGAGGGCCCTTCATTAAGGTGTGTACACTATCTTTGGCGGCTCTGATTGAGGGGTATTCCTCATTGAAGCCCCCAACTATCATGTTTATAACCCCTCTGGTATCATTTGAGGCTTCTTTCTTGTCTTCCTCCTTTCGAGACTTAGGCCTTGAGCGATAGGACCTTTCACTGCCACGGGAGGAATAATCTTTCTTCAAGAACCGGCTTAGCTTTCCTTCTTCAGCCATTTGATACAAAACACGCTTCAATTCCCTGCACTGCTCCAGGGTGTGACCGTATTCTCGATGGTAATCGCAGTACAGATCATAGTTACGGCGGTTTGTAGGTGTAGTGGTAGGTGGCGGCGCTGGAAGTGCATCCTGGACAGCGTAGAAGATATCCCGCCTGTTGCTGTTAAAGCGAGGATCTTCTCCTCCGTCCCTGATATGCTTTCCTCCGGCTTCTTCTGTTGTATAAACTTGCCTTTGTCGAGGTGGTCCCATATCAGAAGGATGACCGTGGGAGCGGTGATGATAGCCTCTGTCTCTTCTTGAGGGTCGATCGTCCCGTGGCACTTTTGGTGGGAGACCTTCCCTTTTGTCACTCTTCCTCTTCTTGGAATCATGAGCGTGGCATATCTCTGAGGCAGTAACATAACTTTGACATTGTCTCATGGCTTCAGAGTAACTTCTCACCTGATGTTCCACAAGCTGGAATTTCAATTTAGGAGTTCGCATACCATTGATCAAGGCATTAAGAGCCACAGAATCTTCCAAATCCGTGACTTCCAAGACAGCTTCCTGGAACTTTTTAAGATAAGAGGCGATAGACTCCCCTTCCTGTTGTACCACACTTAGCAGATGGAAGTTTGTTTTCTCTTGCCTTTTGGAAGCGACAAAATGATTAACGAACTTGGTTTCCAACTGCGCGAAAGTGTGAATTGTCCCAGATGATAAGGAGGTGTACCAACCAAGAGCAATTCCACTTAGAGTAGTTGGGAAGAACTTGCACAGTAGGGCTTGATTGGTGGTGTACAGCAACATCAGATTTTTGTAGGCCACGATATGTTCTTCTGGGCATGTGGTACCATCAAAAGGAGTCATAGAAGGTACCTTAATCTTGGCCGGATTGGGAGTCGCCAATATTTCCGCTGATAGGGGGGAGTTCAGCACTACAGGAGCATCTTGGGGTCCTCCGAGGCTAACTTCCTCCTGCGCCGGAATGGGAGGCCTAACGGGACTTTGTGAATGGCCAGATTCAGAAAGTCGTTGCGCCTTCCTCTCCTCACGCTTCCTATCAATCATTGCTTGGGTACTTTCAGAGTGTCGGGACCGTTTCTGATTAAGATAATCCCTTGCATCTTGTGTTGGTGTCCTTGATTCACCTTGGAAGGATGAACTTTTCTGGCGACGGGCTTTTTCCCTCTTCTTCCAGTTTTTGTGGCTGGACCTTGAAACCATTGTTTCGTGATCGTCTTGCTTTTTCGAGTCACGCCTTTGAGAAGTTTCCTCCCTTTGAGAATCCGCGGGTTTCGATGAAGGGGGGAAATCTATCCTTTGCCTCAAATTCTCGATTTGTTCAGCCATATTGTCCAAGGCTTGCTGGTTGTGGTGGACAGTGGTGGTGCTGAGCGCAGCACGAAGTTGTTCAGCAAATGCCGTGGTAAGACTTTGTGCCAGCATGTCCAGATCACGGCGGGTCACGGCCTGATTGTTGGCCTGTCCCGCGGACGTGTCTGTGTCTGTGCTGTGCACTGTGGCAGTTTGTGTTGGTACTTTCTTCGGGGCCATAGCTTTTATGTTGGTTTCCCCACAGACGGCGCCAAACTGTTTCGAATATGAAACGAGGAAGTATGAAGGGCACGTAAGATACCTGAAAGGGAAGTCGTATGGTAGTCAAACGTCGGTCAAGTTGTGAAGCGACACCTCCTGAAAACAGCACGTTTGCCCTACACAATAACAAGTCAGCCTAGCCCGGGGGGTTTTCCCGGAAACCCTCTCCGACGCTCAAGTCAGATGATGTAATAGGGGAAAAGTAGTGAATAATAACTAGAAATGAATAGGTAAGGGTGTTTTTTAGTGGTTGTTTATCACCTGAGTAAGGTAGTTATAGGTAGCGTTGGTGGGCGAAGGTGGTGAGTCTGTATTTTGACAGAGTTTCGGTATGATAATAAGGCTTAGGCCCTCGATTTCGTCTAACACACTCCTCTTATACCCATCAGATGGTGGTTACCTCTGTAGGGGGAGTGGGGAATATGGGAGTTAAGGATCCCGATCATGGTAACCTTTACGGTTACTTTGGCTGTGGATGGCAGTTACGAAAATAACTACTGGACGGTTACCTTGCTGGAAGTTGGAAAGTCGTACCTTGACTGGATTTGACCGATATGTAGTCAAAGACTGAGCTGATTTCATGACTTAGTCAAAGAGAGCTGGAACTTGTCCATGACAGTAATAATAATTAAAAATCAGTTACAATCCATAAAAATAATCTAAGTAAAAAAAAAACTTAGTTTTATTCACTAAAACTAGATAGTGCCCGTGCGATGCATGGTTTAATTAATTTTTCTGAGTATAAATAACAAAAACAAATCCTAGTAAAAGTATATATATTTTTTTTGATGTGTAGTAAAAGTATATTATGTTTTAACTATCTCAAAATATCCAATACATTAAATAATTAAAAATTGAAAAAACTTTCATAAATAATTAAAATAAAAAAAATATTAATATATAGAATTTGCCAATATATTAAATATGATTTGACCCAAAAAGTAAAAAAAAAACAACTAATAAGAAAAATAATATATTCAAAATAAAAAAGTAGAAAGTTAAAGATCATAATAACAATGACATCATCATTTAATTTAGGAGGAAAAATTTTTAATGTGAAAGCGACACGTAAGCAATTTTGAAAGGTGATGATGTAAGCGTGTTTTGTTTTAGTAATAGTTATAGAAGATTAGTTAAATTAGTAAAAATCTCATAAAATTAACATCGACTAACTATGGTGATCCTGATCCCAACTCAAATATGCTTATTTCATATGGTTTCTATCAAAATTGTCGTGTAAACTTTTTTATTGATCATTCATAAGATTCATCATCATTCATGAACGGTAAAATAAATTTGCACCTTGTAGTATTTCAGTTCGTAGTCGTCATCATCACACTTTCTGCACAGATCATCGTAAGGAGATAAATTATAGAGAAAGAAAGCAGAAGCTTGTGATCATCAATGGCGACGAGATACTGGATGGTATCTCTTCCCGTGCAATCTTCCGCCTCCAATTTATGGTCTCAATTACAAGACTCCATTTCTAAACAATCCTTTGACACTCCTCTTTACCGAGTATATACATATCTCCTTTTTCTCTCTTTTTGCTCTTATTTTTATTTTTTTATTTTTAACCTGTGTTTATTTCAATAAAATTTGAAGTTTAATGTGCCTAGTCTTCGAGTTGGTACCCTAGATTCACTTTTATCACTCGCCGATGATCTTTTAAAGGTAAATTTGTTCGTTTTCTAGCACATTGTGTAATGTGATCGAATTTGAAATATTAGATGCGTGAATTAAATTTATGTATGATTATTTTAGGGGAATGCGTTTGTGGAAGGCGTTACACATAAGATTAGGCGTCAGATCGATGAACTTGAGAGATCTTCAAGTGTTAATGCTGGGGCTTTGACTGTTGATGGTGTTCCTATTGATTCTTATCTGACTAGGTAATTATTTTTGACGAATGAAAGCTTCAGTGTTTGATTATGTATGGAATCAGAGTTTTGTTTGTGATTTTATTTTGGTAGATTCGTTTGGGATGAAGCAAAATATCCAACTATGTCTCCGTTGAAGGAGATTGTTGATGGCATTCATGGTTTTGTTGCTAAGGTTGAAGATGATCTCAAGGTACAGGTTTAATAATATTTTTATTTGCCTATTTTATAGGCAGTTTTGTATGAAAGTTCCACTTTGAAGGTCTTGATGTAGATTTTACGTTTCGATGCTTTGTAATTCACATCTATTTGAGCTCATAGTATTTACTTTATCTGATGCTTTTTTGTGTCAAATGTTTTTGTATGCTTTCAAAGATGTGTAATTTGCATCTTTTTGAGTACAATGTACAACTTATGCTGTTGTGACGTGTAGTACTATGATTAAATTTGTTTCAATGGTGAAAGTGAATTCTTGAATTCAGAACTAGTCTTGCAAGTCTTTCTTAGACCTTCACTTCTGCTGTTTACTTGTTTATGATTTTCTGTCATTCCGTGTCTTGCTCATTTTTGTGAAACTTCTTTCTTCATGCTCATAAAGTTCAACTCTTTCTTTTTTCCCTTGGTTAGGCGGGTGCTACTTGGCATGGGGCAATGACATGAAATTCTTTTTTTCTTTTTCCCTATAATGCTTTTGCAGTTTAATCTCCTTAATCCTTATATCCCGTAGTTTGCTGTACAGATCTTGACTTTCTTACAATTCTGGTTAACCATGAACTTCTACACTATGTGGATAGAAAGTTGAGACATGAGAGGGCACGGGTGGTGGTGGTGATGGTGTGGGTGTGGGTGTTCAGAATCTAACTAAGTAGTGGAAGCTTGGAGCAAGGTCAAATTTGAGTTTAATTGTATGGTTTTGAAGGTGCTAGATGTAAGGTAAGAGTTAATGAGGTTGATTAATGTGGCTAAAATCTACATCCTCATCCTAGGTTGATCTTTTATATTATGTGTCTATAGGATACTGGAGATACTAGCTCATCAATTCAAATGTAGGTATTACAAGGAGATATTTGAGGAGAGCGATATGTAAAAGAGCATGGAGACTTAGAGAGAGTAGTGGAGCTAAGTATGAGCTTACCTTAAGTTTACATCAACACATATCCCAATTTATATTGGCAAAAGGGGGGAAAATGTGCAAGACGCTTCGCAGAATACGTCAAAAGAGCAGCAGCATGAAGCTGCTCGTCTGAGGACTCCTAGCACTTAAGTGCTTGTTCGCGCAGCATCAAAAGAGCACTTGCTGTCTGTGCTGGTTTGGCTGTTCGTTTGAGCTCTTTCCTGGCCCGTTCAAGCTTCTTGATCAGTCCCAAAGCTTCACGTGATTCTCCTTTACTTCAGTGCTCAATGCGCAAGACAAAAAAATCACAACATCTTTTCTACTTCCTGACACTTTTGACAACTCTTCAAAATGTCTTGGGCAACTAACTTTATGCTTCAGTAACACCAGATAAGTCATGAATATACTTGATCATGAAAAATACATGTCCAAGTATACATAACAAATGACTTAATCGAAATTACTCTCTTATGAAGGCATTTTTCTATGTTTAAGATTCCAAACAAATAAGGCAATGACATTGATTCAATTCACACTTTCAACAGAGGGGAAGATCAAATCTTTTCTTTTGTTTGGATGACTCCTTGAGTGAGAGAGTTTTTAATTCACTGGCAATACTTTCAAAGCGCAGGGAGAGGAGAGAGAAGACATCTTATAATAGAAAAACAGAGACGCAGTAAAGGAGGAAAAACAGAGTGCACTGCTATCTTTTGAAAAATATACGGGAAGTAGAAAAGTCAAGGGTTAAATAAAGGTGTCATTCGGAGTTGTGCTTCTTAAACAACAATATATTCCCTTTCTCGTATCTTCATTTTGCTTCTGTTTCATCCATTCAAACATAGTTTCTGAGCTATAAGTTTTTTATGAAATTACTCATGTTTTGTGTATATACTTACATGTATTTGTATGATTATCTTCATGGCTTCTACGGTCCATTTGGTATTCGGCAAATGGTGGAATGATCTCTAAACCCCTTAATAAAATTGCCAACAAAAATGATTCAATCAACCTCTTCTTCAATGTTTGAAGCAAATTGGATTGAATGCACTTCTGATCGTGAGAGATTACTCCTTTTCCACCCATGAAAGCGTATTTCATCACCTTCCTCTTAACATCCTCGAGTTCAACATCCTTGAGTTTATACTGGTCCTTCTCTAGTTCTCCATTGGAACCAGTATAAGAGTGGTTCTCCTTGGAGATCCAGGACTGTCTCGCTTCCCATTTTCTTCGGCTCAGTCTAATGTATATGTCAAAATATCTCTTTCCCTTGCTTATCCACCTGTCAGGATCCTCGCCGGAAAATAATGGAAAATCCAACCGATGAAGCCTCTAGTTGCTACTCTTTGAATTTCACTCCTCAGAATGCCTTCATTCGCTAGAATATTCCTGATCATCCCCTTCTGTTTGTCTGAGTTGATCGATCATTGCTCTTTCTCTATGTTTAGAGGATTGATTAAGTACATTTTCTTTGTTTCCGCCCATCATCTTAACACTGATGTTTTCCAACCTCTGACATCAACATTGATGGCTGCCTTAAGGTCATTTTTGTCCCTTAACGCAGTCTTCCAACTTCTTACTTTGCTCTTCACACGTCCTTGACTGAGATCCTTCGAAGTAATGAATCATCTCAGTAAATCGGTCCTCCATGGAACTTTTTGACTCTGGTACTGCCATTTGTAAGGCAAAC
Organism: Amaranthus palmeri; assembly: GCA_019776075.1. Classification (NCBI taxonomy): domain Eukaryota; kingdom Viridiplantae; phylum Streptophyta; class Magnoliopsida; order Caryophyllales; family Amaranthaceae; genus Amaranthus; species Amaranthus palmeri. Next base: position 326,594 of record JAAKBH010000423.1, read on the forward strand.
TACATTTCTTGCCAGACTATCTCGACGATTAGCCTGTGTTGGTGGCATGATGTGAATACTTTGATACCAATGTTGTGTTGTACCCAGCAGCTGTACCCTCAACTACTCCAGCACAGACAGAGAAAACAAGAAATGAGTTAGTATAGACAAGAAGAAAGCAATAAGAAAGAAGAGAAAGAGAAAGAGAAATGAGGGAGAAGAAAGGTAGAATGCTTGTATTGTTTACTAGATAGCATAGTACTCCTCTGAGCTCTTTGAGTGGCTCAGTAACCCCAAGGTGCAATATCCCAATTGACATTACAAGCATGAATGTAATCTAGCCTTACTCTACTATATAGTAAGTACCATGGTGTAAAACGTGGTCGCGGTTGGGAACACGATCGCGATCGCGGTTGGGAACACGATCGCGATCGCTGATCGTGGGAGCGGAAAAATACGGTTATCGCGGAAACAGATCGCGGTATTATAATTTTTTTAAATTACAATTTCATATATTATTTGAATTGATTAGAATTAAATACTCTACTTTTAGAAGTCCTTAACGGTCAAATGGTCAAATGGTCAAATTAGTGGAGTTACTTCATTGAGAAAAGTAGCTTGACAAATGAAGAACCTTATATAAAGGCATTAAAAAATTAAAATTCAATAATTGAAGTAGGGGTATAGGCGTACAATTGTAGTAGCTAGTAGTACTTATGTGAAGTAGTCTTGCAGGTATCCTTTTTTAAAAAGCCCTTCTCATCTCAAAAAACAGCCTTTCTACCTCACTAAAACTGTAAAGCATATGCATCTTGCTCTTCTTTCATGTTTCCCTATTACATCTCGTCGGCGTTCTTCAATTTGGTCGTTCTAAAGCAGTGAAATCGGCCAATTTCCGTGATGACAAGCCGCTCTTTCACCCACCGTTACAATTCGCTAGAAATCGGCACGGTGTTCTCAAAATCCGTTAAAAAACGCCCGTTCCATTCCGTAGTGTCCGTATTTTGCACTATGGCAAGTACCATTTTCTAGAAGGTACAAAAACATGTAACTAACAAAATCTTTGTAAAATGCAATGAATAACATGGTGTGAAATTTTCTTAACAGTTTGAAAACGATGCTATATTACAGATAAAATGACGTGTTTCAATCTCTAAATCATCAAGATCAAAAGTGCGAAGTCTTGTATGAAACAAATTATGCAAACAATAAAATTGATGTTTGTAGGAGATAAAATGCAATAATAAACGACACAAAGTTTAATGAGGTTCACCCAACTTGGGCTACGTCCTTTGGTGTGTAGTAACTCTTATATTATCAAAGAAGGAATTCAAAGAACTCTCAGTATAGAAAATTACAATTAGAGAAGAGATAGGCTAGTGTATGGCTTGGGGTTATTTTTGTGGATTTGATGAGCATATGAGCTCCTATTTATAGGGGTGATTATTAATGAGTATTACATACTTAAACAAGGAATTAACTCCATATTAAAATAGCTCCAAAGAACAATAAGAGTCAACAACCGAATCCAATGCTTATCAAGACAATGCTTCTTTCTTGGATGCCTTGTACAGAATCTTCACCCTTTAGTCGTCTCACTAATTATCATTCA